>NW_024121477.1:3859999-4014999 GCF_016745375.1 Pimephales promelas
TGACATTCAGAATGGAAGATATCCCTCTTTTGATTTTGGTTGCTAAGGTGCTCTACAATGGTTGCTAGGGCGTTGACAGTAAGTGTTGAGGTGATTCAGGATTGGACTGTTTGCTGGCCCAAGTCAAACGAGCCCACCCTCATGTTTCTATGACACTTATATCCTGAGATACCCTTTGATCTAATTCAATGGAAGTCTATGGGAGTTGTTGCTAATGTGCTCTAAATGGTTGCTAGGGCGTGGCTTAATAGCTTCATAATGATCCTGAGAGACTGATTGTCGTCTGAGTAAAATGAGCCGCCCCCTTGTCTCTATGACACTGTGATCCAGAGCTATGTTCAATACAAAATCCCTATGCAATTTACCATAGTAGGAAAAAACACATGCATTTTGATGGGACGTCCTTCACCATAGTAAGTCAATGGGGAAACTTTGGCAGCTCCTGCCCCCAGGGTGCAACTTTTACCCCATTGTGTGGTATGTTCTTAAAGAGCCTGCCAGCCTCTTCAAATGTGGCAAATCTCACGTTTGTCCGATATCCTTGTTTGGAGCTACGAGTCGTCAAAGTTTGTCTCAATGTTAAGTCTATGGATTTTTGGAAATTTGTTTCGCCCCTGGGTCGAACACCGTACCCCGATCACTGATAAAAGTGATATGACACTTCTCCTCAATAGCCGCACGATTGATGCCTCATTCATGGGTCTGTGACAAAAACTGTGGACGTAGAGTGCTCCAAACTTTTTCCTGGAATAGTAAAATGCTATACTAGAAAATTTTCAATGGGAAAAATTTGGGGAGCTCCTGCCCCCCAGGGGTGCAACTTTTACCCCATTGTGAGGTATTTTCTTAAAGAACCTGTTAGCCTCTTCAAATGTGGTAAATTACACATTTCTGCGAAATCTCGCTCAGAGCTATGAGTCGCCAAAATTTGTCGTAATGTTAAGTCTATGGGATTTTTTGGGCCGTTTTTCGCCCTGGGGCGAACATCGTACCCCGATCGCTTATAAAAGTCATAGCACACCTCTCCTAAATAAGCCGGTCGATTTGACGCCTCACCCATGGGTCTCTGACAAAAGCTGCGGGAGGAGTAGCGAACAGAAAAACGGCGGAACAATTAAGAATAAGAATAAGAACTAGAATGTACATTTCCAGAGGAAAATGTGAAGTGGTGCTTGCAGTGGCAAAAAGCTCGCTCGGTTGCTAGAGTGTTGTACAGAATTGCATATGAGACAACAACCATGTCTGTACGATGTTCTGGTGCTGAGATGTGGCTTATTTTCATGTGTTTGTAGGGTACTAGGGCACCTATATGGTTGCTATGGTGTGATTATACAGTTTATGAGTTAATATTTTAAAGACTAGTTGACAGTCTGAGTCAAAAAAAGGCAAAATCCATGTTTCTTCTATTTTCTGGAGCTGAGATATGGCTTGAATATGTTGTTTTATGGTTGCTAGGCTGCCCTAAGTGGTTGCTAGGGCGTGAATATGAAGTTACTATGTCACTAATTGTTAGCTGCATGATAGGCTGAGTCAAAAGAGCCCAACCCCAAGTTTCTATGACCTTCTGGTCAAAAGATATGATCTCACAAATTTGGTGCCAATGTTAAGTCTATGGGACTTTTTCTGTCCGATTTATCGCACGCCAGACGAACATCGTACAACCGATCGCTTAGAAAAGTCATAGCACACCTCTCCTAAATGAGCCGGTCGATTTGACACCTCATTCATGGGTCTACGACAAAAGATGCGGGAGGAGTAGCGTGCCAAAGTTTTGTCTTGGAGAATAGTATTCACAACACTAGAATGTACATTTCCAGAGGAAAATGTGAAGTGGTGCTTGCAGTGGCAAAAAGCTCGCTCGGTTGCTAGAGTGTGGTACAGAATTGCATATGAGACAACAACCATGTCTGTACGATGTTCTGGTGCTGAGATGTGGCTTATTCATGTGTTTGTAGGGTTACTAGGGTACCCTATATGGTTGCTATGGTGTGATTATACAGTGTATGAGATGATATTTAAAGACTAGTTGACAGTCTGAGTCAAAAAAGGCAAAATCGATGTTTCTTCTATTTTCTGTAGCTGAGAAATGACTTGAATATGTTGATTTATGGTTGCTAGGCTGCCCTAAGTGGTTGCTAGGGCGTAAATATGAAGTTATTATGTCTCTACTTGTTGGCTGCATGATAGGCCGAGTAAAAAGAGCCCAACCCCAAGTCTCTATGACCTTCTGTTCAAAAGATATGATCTCACCAATTTTGTGCCAATGTTAAGTCTATGGGACTTTTTCTGTCCGATTTATCGCCCGCCAGACGAACATCGTACAACCGATCACTTAGAAAAGTCATAGCACACCTCTCCTCAATGACCGGGTCGAGTTGACACCACATTCATGGATCTACGACAATAAATGCGGGAGGAGTAGCGTGCCAAAGTTTTGTCTTGGAGAATAGTATTCACAACACTAGAATGTACATTTCCAGAGGAAAATGTGAAGTGGTGCTTGCAGTGGCAAAAAGCTCGCTCGGTTGCTAGAGTGTTGTACAGAATTGCATATGAGACAACAACCATGTCTGTACGATGTTCTGGTGCTGAGATGTGGCTTATTCATGTGTTTGTAGGGTTACTAGGGCACCCTATATGGTTGCTATGGTGTGATTATACAGTTTATGAGTTAATATTTAAAGACTAGTTGACAGTCTGAGTCAAAAAAGGCAAAATCCATGTTTCTTCTATTTTCTGGAGCTGAGATATGGCTTGAATATGTTGTTTTATGGTTGCTAGGCTGCCCTAAGTGGTTGCTAGGGCGTGAATATGAAGTTACTATGTCACTAATTGTTAGCTGCATGATAGGCTGAGTCAAAGAGCCCAACCCCAAGTTTCTATGACCTTCTGGTCAAAAGATATGATCTCACAAATTTGGTGCCAATGTTAAGTCTATGGGACTTTTTCTGTCCGATTTATCGCACAGACGAACATCGTACAACCGATCGCTTAGAAAAGTCATAGCACACCTCTCCTAAATGAGCCGGTCGATTTGACACCTCATTCATGGGTCTACGACAAAAGATGCGGGAGTAGCGTGCCAAAGTTTTGTCTTGGAGAATAGTATTCACAACACTAGAATGTACATTTCCAGAGGAAAATGTGAAGTGGTGCTTGCAGTGGCAAAAAGCTCGCTCGGTTGCTAGGGTGTTATGGGTGGTTGCTAGGGTTTCTGGGTGGTTGCTAGGGTGTTGCTAGGTGGTTGCTAGGGTGTTCTGTGTGTTGCTAGGGGTTGCTAGGCGGTTGCTAGGGGTGTTCTGGGTGGTTGCTATGGTGTTGCTAGTGGTTGCTAGGGTGTTCTGAGTGGTTGCTAGGGTGTTGCTAGGTGGTTGCTAAGGTGTTCTAGGTGGTTGCTAGGGTGTTATAGATGGTTGCCAGGGTGTTGCTAGGTGGTTGCTAGGGTGTTCTGGGTGGTTGCTAGGGTGTTGCTATGTGGTTGCTAGGGTGTTCTATATGGTTGCCAGGTGTTGCTAGGCGGTTGCTAGGGTGTTCTGGGTGGTTGCTAGGGTGTTATATAGATGGTTGCTAGGTATTGGTAGGTGGTTGCTAGGGTGTTCTGAGTGGTTGCTAGGTGTTGCTTGGTGTTCTGGTTGGTTGCTAGGGTGTTGCTAGGGGTTGCTAGGGTGTTCTGTGTGGTTGCTAGGGTGTTGCTAGGTGGTTGCTAGGGTATTCTTGGTGGTTGCTAGGGTGTTGCTAGGTGGTTGCTATGGTATTCTGGGTGGTTGCTATTGGTGTTACTAGGTGGTTGGTAGCGTTCACATATTTACTATAGAGTTTTTATAACATTCATGGCATGATTTAGCACTTAGCTAATCAATATTAGCATGTAGCTATTCACTGCTAGCATGTGTAGCATGTAGCAAGTCATGTTTGCTAACATGAGTAAAAAGAGCCAAACCCCATCTCTATACGATGTTTTGATGCAGAGATATAGGTCTTGAAAAACGGTTGCTAGGGTACTCTGTTTGGTTGCTAGGGAGTGGCTTGGCAGCTGCCAATCATGAAGCTCCAAAGTCAATGTGAATGTATAAACCAACCCCCATCTCTATACGATGTTTTGATGCAGAGATAAAGTCTTGCAAAATGGTTGCTAGGGTACTCTATTTGGTTGCTAGGGAGTGGCTTGGTAGCTGTCAATCATGAAACTCCAAAGGCTGCTTGTCAGTATGAATGATATAAACCAACTCCCATGCCTCTATGACATTCAGAATGGAAGATATGCCACTTTGGATTTTGGTTGCTAAGGTGCTCGATAATGGTTGCTAGGGCATGGCCAGAAATTGTTGAGGTGATTCATGATTGGCTGTTTGCTGGCCCAAGTCAAACGAGCCCACCCTCATGTTTCTATGACACTTCTATCCTGAGATATCCCTTTGATCTCTTTTAATGGAAGTCTATGGGAGTTGTTGCTAAGGTGCTCTAAATGGTTGCTAGGGCGTGGCTTAATAGCTTCACAATGATCCTGAGAGACTGATTGGTCATCTGAGTAAAATGAGCCCACCCCCTTGTCTCTATGACACTGTGATCCAGAGCTATGTTCAATACAAAATCCCTATGCAATTTACCATAGTAGGAAAAACACATGCATTTGATGGGACGTCCTTCACCATAGTAAGTCAATGGGGAAAACTTTAGGCAGCTCCTGCCCCCCAGCGGTGCAACTTTTACCCCATTGTGTGGTATGTTCTTAAAGAGCCTGCCAGCCTCTTCAAATGTGGCAAATCACACATTTGTCCGAAATCCTCGTTCGGAGCTACGAGTCGTCAAAGTTTGTCTCAATGTTAAGTCTATGGGATTTTTTGGAAATTTGTTCGCCCCTGGGGCGAACACCGTACCCCTGATCTCTTATAAAATTCATATGACACTTCTCCTCAATAGGCCGCACGATTTGATGCCTCATTCATGGGTCTGTGACAAAAAATGTGGACGTAGGAGTGCTCCAAACTTTTTCCTGGAATAGTAAAATGCTATACTAGAAAATTTCAATGGAAAAAATTTTTGGGGAGCTCCTGCCCCCCAGGGGTGCAACTTTTACCCCATTGTGAGGTATTTTCTTAAAGAGCCTGTCAGCCTCTTCAAATGTGGTAAATTGCAAGTTTCTGCGAAATCCTCGCTCAGAGCTATGACTCGTCAAATTTTTTCACCATGTTAAGTCTATGGGATTTTTTTTTGGCCGTTTTTCGCCCCTGGGGCGAACATCGTACCCCCGATCTCTTAGAAAAGTCATAGCACACCATTCCCGAATAATCCGCACGTTTTGACACCTCACCCATGGGTCTGTGACAAAAGCTGCGGGAGGAGTAGCGCGTCAAAAGTGACCAGAACAATAAGAATAAGAATAATAAATAACATTGGGGTCTATGGGGAAAATTTGGGCAGCTCCTGCCCCCCAGGGGTGCAACTTTTACCCCATTGTGAGGTATGTTCTTACAGAGCCTGTCAGCCTCTTCAAATGTGGTGAATCGCAGGCTTCTGTGAAATTCTCGCTCGGAGCTATGAGTCGTCAAAGTTTGTCGCAATGTTAAGTCTATGGGATTTTTGGGAAATTTGTTCGCCCTTCGGGCGAACATCGTACCCCCGATCGCTTAGAAAAGTCATAGCACACCATTCCCGAATATTCCGCACGTTTTGAGACCTCATTCATGGGTGTGTGACAAAAACTGCGGGAGGAGTAGCGTGCCAAACTTTTGGGCCGGCTCCAAAAAACACAATAGTAATAGTGTTGCCTTGCTTTCAGCAAGCACCACTAATAATAAATAACATTGGGGTCTATGGGAAAATTTGGGCAGCTCCTGCCCCCAGGGGTGCAACTTTTACCCCATTGTGAGGTATGTTCTTACAGAGCCTGTCAGCCTCTTCAAATGTGGTGAATCGCAGGCTTCTGTGAAATTCTCGCTCGGAGCTATGAGTCGTCAAAGTTTGTCGCAATGTTAAGTCTATGGGATTTTTGGGAAATTTGTTCGCCCTTCGGGCGAACATCGTACCCCCGATCGCTTAGAAAAGTCATAGCACACCATTCCCGAATATTCCGCACGTTTTGAGACCTCATTCATGGGTGTGTGACAAAAACTGCGGGAGGAGTAGCGTGCCAAACTTTTGGGCCGACTCAAAAAACACAATAGTAATAGTGTTGCCTTGCTTTCAGCAAGCACCACTAATAAGTTTAAATAGCATTTCAGTAAGTTGGCTTTCCCAAGCCAACTTAATAAGTTTAAATAGCATTTCAGTAAGTTGGCTTTCCCAAGCCAACTTAATAATAATTTAGTGCTGATTTAAAAATGTGTCTGAAACTGCTCCCTATATAGTGCACTACATCGGTGTCTGAACTCTGAGTGAATGACATCACTTCCTACATTCGTTCACTACTTTTACCCACAATCCTCTCTGAATTCAAGGGTACACTCGATGTACACTTGCTGAAGCACTATTTCCCACAATGCAATGCAAGAGGACCGAGAGATTGTAACCAGATTACTGTGAGCTTTCTGATTTCTGCTTTAACGTTTACTTCATGCTAGTTTAATGGGGGTTTCAGCGTCTCTTAGCTCCGCCCTCAAACACTGGAGTGTATCTGAGAGAGTTCGGCTCGTGTTGTTCGTGTTTTCTGAGATCGATACGGTGAACCCACGCCATCGTTACTGTTCGTATCACTGTGAGAGTGTGTGACCAATCACAGCAGAGCAGCTCTCAGAGAGGCGGGGCTTAGAGAGACTGAATCCTCGATCGAGGCGTTTCAGACGCTGCCGATTATAGATTATAGATTATAGATCATGAGGACATGAGTGTGTGTTTGAGCTGGAATGAATGTGAACCAAACGGCAGCAGGAGACTTTAAAGCAGAACTGGACTTTAAATGGTTTTTCCTCTCCAACTAAATGTGCTTAATGTGTGTGTCTAAAGGCGACGGGCCACTGTGTCCTGTGATGCGTCTCATGACTAACCATGAGAGGACACGTGTGTGTGTGTGTGTGTGTGTGTGCTGCAGGGCTCTAATTGCCAGTGAGTGATGCTGTGTGTGTGTGTGTGTCTCAGTGAAGTGTGTATCTGATGTGTGTGTGTGTGTGTCTCAGTGAAGTGTGTATCTGACGTGTGTGTGTGTGTGTGTGTGTGCTGCAGGGCTCTAATTGCCAGTGAGTGATGCTGTGTCAGTGTGTGTGTGTGTGTGTCTCAGTGAAGTGTGTATCTGATGTGTGTGTGTGTGTGTGTCTCAGTGAAGTGTGTATCTGACGTGTGTGTGTGTGTGTGTGTGTGTGCGCTGCAGGGCTCTGGTCGCCAGCTTGCGATGCTGTTTTTATGTGTGTGTGTGTCAGTGTTTCTCAGTGAAGTATGTATCTGACGTGTGTGTGTGTGTGTGTTCTGTAGGACTCGTGATGCTGTGTGTTCTTCTGCTGGTTCTGCACTGGACGCTGGTCTCCTCGAGTTCGTTCACTAGTGCTGCCCTGCAGGAGGGTGAGTGAAGTGCAACACACACACACACACACACACACACACACACACACACACGAGAGAAGGAATTTAATAATCTCAGATTTTTCTGTAATTAATACATTTTTTCCCTCAATTTCTGGGGATGAATTGAGTAATTATAGGACGCATTAAACTAGGTAATCAAAAGTGACCGTAAAGACATTTATAATGTTACAAAAGCTTTTCTTTTATTTTGGATTAATCTACTTTGATTCTTCTGTTCATCAAAGAGTCCTGACTTGAAACACACATTAATAATCCGAACTGTTTCTTGGGCAGTAAATCACATCCGTATATTAATCCCCGAGGAAGGGTTGGCGTGTTCTGGCGTGTCCGATGTCGGACTTGTGTGACCAATAATCACGTTGAATAAATCGGACCGTGAAAGTGAGTGCGGATCGAACCGTCCAGACGGCAGAGGATCCTGTTGGTCTAATTCTCCATGTGGAGTGTGTTATTGGTATGGTCTGATGAGAGTGGGCTGTGATTGGATGATGACTGACTGGTGTCGTGTGTGTGTGTGTGTGTGTTATCGGTCAGTGTGTATTTAATTGGGATAAGGAGGTCCCGTACGGGACAGATAAACTAGTGCCAGAACACGGGACGCCCCGGCTGATGCAGGACCGTTGGCAAACCCAGGATATAATCACATGGCTATTACAATGTAAACATGGTTAATGAGGACTGTGCGTGTGTGTGTGTGTGTGTACGTCAGGGTGTGTGTGACGAGGGGAAGCAGGTTAGTTTGTTTGTACGAGGGGAAGCAGGTTTTTCCAGTGTGCGTCGACTCGAGTGACGGTTCTGAAAGCACAGCTCATTAAGGGAGTAACGAGACCCTCGTGTCACGATTCGATACACATCACGATACTGAACACACGATACGATATTATTGCGATACTCCAAGACATCTGGTAGAAGTTAACAAAAAATTTACTGTTGATTAAAATGCTAACTTTTATATTACATTATAAGTTTTTTCAGGTGTATACACTACACACTATACACTATACACTACATACTATACACTATACACTACATACTATACACTATACACTATACACTACATACTATACACTATACACTACATACTATACACTATACACTATACACTATACACTACATACTATACACTATACACTATACACTATACACTACACACTATACACTACATACTATACACTATACACTATACACTACATACTATACACTATACACTATACACTACATACTATACACTATACACTATACACTACATACTATACACTATACACTATACACTATACACTACATACTATACACTATACACTATACACTACACACTATACACTATACACTACATACTATACACTATACAGGGAACGAGTGGACGAGTGAGCGGTTTGGGACACAGCTCCAGACTCACTCTCTGATGTTGTGCAACACACTCGTTATATTCAGCGTTGTCCGACTGCAGTGAGCGCACTTGTTTTATATTATTTATATTTATATTTATATTTATAATATACGTGTTCTGTGAGATTTGACCAGAAAAGGTTTGAGAACTGTCGGTGTAGGACACCATGAACTGTTGTTTTGTGTGGTTTCGGTTTGCTCTGTCAGATGTTGACAGTCTCTTCTTCTGCCGGTGATCATGTTTGTCCCGGATCTCGTTCCCGACACACACACCGCATTACTGCAGGGGTTTCACACACACTCGTTGCTCTTCATCCGTCGAGTCGTGTGCAGATCGCAGCGGTCCCACTCGCTCACGCCACTGAACTACAGGAACAACAGTGAACAGCTGTATGTTTATTAAATATCATGAACACAGATTAATAAATGCTGGACAGATGTATTGCTCATGGATAGTTAATGCATAAACTAATGGGCCTTTATTGTAAAGTGTTCATGTTTTTGTACACACACACACACACCTGTATTTCATTTGTTTGTGACTCTTTGTAAAGCTTAAAAGAGATTGAAAGAGAACAATAAGTGGAGATCATATTTCTCAGGGACTGGATCTGCTCGGCTTCATCTTACACGCGTGACGTCCTCAACATTACACACGTTTGTGTTCAATATGTCCTTGAATATTATCAGCTACTGAATTAATGCTTCAAAAGCAAATCTTATTTTTATTGAAGTGTTTATTATAAATTATGTATTAGTGCACATCATTATTGTTTCAATAATCTTGAATCAGAATCAGTTCCTCTTGCAGTATCGGTTCTCTTCTCTGAAGATGTGGGCGGGGCTTTAACCTGTCACTCACAGGAAATAGCAAACCACTCCCCACAGACACAATCAAGCCCCGCCCACGTTTGGCCCTGTTTCTCTCGATGTACGACACACTAGAGGAGAGAAGGCCAAAACTTCCCCTTCACGCCGAGCTGAAGATTACTGGTTTAGATCTGAAGTAAAAATTCTCCCTCCTCCTGATTGGCTGACCACTGTTGCCCACGGCGACCAGACCGCTGTTGCCCACGGCGACGCTGATGACTGTAACTGTATGTAATGAACCAGTGAAGAATCTCCTGCTGAACAGGTCGATTCATAATGCGAATGAAAGGTCGCGAGGTTGTGAAGGAGGTGAAGAAGACGGATCGCCATGGAGACGGAGAGTGTGTGTGTGTGTGTGTGTGTGTAATCTGTGTCACGAGGGTTTCATAACTTGAGTTTCTGCTTCATAAAACTGTGCCTCATTTCTGTTTATGTTTACTCAATCATATGTTGTACCTAAAGGTGAGCTAAACCTCACAAAACCTGCTTTTGAAGATCTCCTCATCTGGAAAAACAATATAAAAATCATACATATTCTGAGTTGTTGTGTTTGCATTATGCTTAAATATTGTATTCGTTTGATGTTTTGATGTGAATGCTTTAACAGCGTTCTGTATCGGCCCCTCGAGGGATTCTGTATGAACTTTAGAAACTTTCCTGAACCTTTAAGCCGGTTTTAACTGCTTTATGACTCGATCACAACACACTCTTTGTGTCTGCCTTTTGTAGGAATGCGTGCTGGCTAAATCAGATTAGCATAGCTGCTAGCATTAGCTCATGTCATAATCTGAAACGGACGGAAATGAGCCAGATGCCTTTGAAAACTGCCTGATGGAGTGTGTTGTGTTGAAGCTGTGTGTAACTGAGTTAGTGTCTGTTGATGAACACGTGCTGTTCGTGTTCAGACAGGACGCTTCAATGTGACTGTCAATCAAACTCCGGCTCCGCCCAGCAGGTTCAGTGGGGTTCATGCCAATAAAGGATCTTTATGAGTAGAAATATCTTAAATGATTGCATAACACTATATTGCCAAACGTTTTGGGACGCCTCTGCACATGATAATCCCATTCCTGATCCGTAGGGTTTGGTACGGGTCATGATAACGGTTCGAACCGTTGACTGTGGACTCGGATGATCCCGGTTCAGCTCCTGAGAGCGACCCAATCCTTCAGAAACGTTTGTAGACGCGTCAGCATGGCTAGTGCTTGATTTATACACATGTGGCCATGGAAGGGACTGGAACACCTGAACTCACTCATTTGGACGCGTGTCCCAATACTTTTGTCAATATAGTGTATACATAATAATAGCTATAATCTCGTGGGTTGTATATTACACTGATGTAGAAATCGTCATGGGTGTAAACTGTGTGTGTGTGTGTTTCAGATGGCACCAGGCCGTTCATTCACCGCTGTCGATCGCCCAACATGGTGGACTTCAGCTGCTGGTGGCGCCCCGTCGAGGAGCAGGACAACATCACCCACACGCTGCAGTACAGGACGGGGTAAGGGTCCCGTCAGATGGCGGTTTATGGAGAGTGTCATCATGAGTCATGTGTGGTGATGTGGTCATGTGATCTCCGCAGCGGCGACGCCCCTCGGGACTGTCCCGACTACACCAGCAACGGCTCCAACAGCTGCTTCTTCGACAGCAAACACACGCAGATCTGGCAGATATACTGCATGACGGTGACGGCGCACACGACCTCGGGCCCGCGGACCTCGCCGAGACACTGTCTGGACGTGGCCGATATAGGTGGGGAACGTCACGTCCTCACACACACCACACGAGGAGTGTGTTATCCTGCCCTACACTCTTACAGGCTCGTTATTGGCATTTACCCTTCAGCAACATCCAGTAAATCTTTCCATTGCACAAAAGGTTCTTAAGATTATTATAATGTTCTTCACTCTAAGAGATTTTTTTTATTAACTCTTTCCCCACCAACATCATTTTCACAAAACCAGAATATTTTGCCGTATAAATATCTGAGCGTGCAATATATCAAAAGAAAGAAGCTTTTATTCCAGCTTCATTCATTATATTTGATCAACACTGTGTGTAAGTTTCATCAAAAAGCGGACAAAATGGTGTGTTTGTCAAAGTCTTCGTCTGAATGATGATGGAGTAGATCGAGTCGTTTTCAGCATTTTATTCAGTAACGTTTTGATTTGTGCGCCGATTAAACTGATGATTTATCGCGTCATAATTTACCTGTGCGTCAGCAATGCTTCGATCGCTCGTTTCTGCTTCTCCTGTGTTTTAATCTGGAGATTTTGTACTCTTTCAGAAGATGTCCATTAGCGCCCCCTACTGTTTAACAGTGGTCACTGTAGCGACCCGGGTTCGAATCCACTGTGAGACACTTAACCCCTAGCTGCTCCAGAGGCGCGCGACCTCTGACACAAGTCGCTTTGGATAAAAGCGTCAGCTAAATGAATAAATGTAAATGAAACACGGATCGCTGGAAATTCAGTCAATGGCAGGGAAAGAGTTAAGAACTGTTTATGGAAGGATCTTGGGAAACCAAAAGCCTCTTTTGAAACCTTTATTTTCAAAGGTCGATTTGCAGCCAGAGTTTCTCCGCTTTATTCCCCAGTAGAGTCGTTTCACAGCAGTAAAGAGGTGGATAGGAGAACAGTTTCTCCGGAGCTCATGTTTCTGTGTGTTTGCGTGTGCAGTGCAGGTCGACCCGCCCTTTAACCTTTCCTACATCATGCTGAACGAGAGCCACTGCGAGTCCTGCCGCTCCGTCACGCTGTCCTGGATGTTCCCCATCGCGGATCTGGTGCGTGAGGGATGGATTACTCTGGTCTACGAGCTGCGCTACAGAAACCTCGCTCAGCCCGACACATGGAAGGTACGACCTCCGCTTTTACAGCACAGTTATGCACATAAATCAACATAATCCTCATCAATTAGGCATCAATCGAAAGCTTAAACTCTCGAAATCTGTTGAAATTGGACATTGTGTTGCCATGGAATCGGGACTTTAAACCCTTTCAGCAGCTTGGCTGGACATACGGCTCTGATTTTACAGGCCAGATTATTCAGTGAATTCTTAGTTCTTCATCAGTCGTACAATAACTCATTAGTTAAGCGTGAATGAATTGAGATTGAGGGCGTGTGGTGTGTGTCCGTAGGTGAAGGAGCGTTTGCAGGAGCCTCATGTTGATTTGTTGGGTCTGCCGGTGGGGAAGTACGAGCTCATGGTCCGGTGCCGGTCCAGAAACAGCAAACACTGGAGCGTCTGGAGCGAGGCCATCACCATCAGCGTCATCGGCAAAACCCTGTCCGGTACACACACACACTCACACACACACACAGGCATTGACTCGTCTCTCACGTATGAAGGTTGCGCTCATGCTCTAAGTGTGTGTGTGTGTGTGTGTGTCAGATCGCTTGTTGGTCTTCATCCTGCTGACCAGCCTCAGCATCATGGTCTTCCTCATCATCGGGTTCGGGTTTATTCCCCAAGGAAAGAGGTCAGTGAGGTACTTTTTTTAATTATTAAAAATAAAAAAGGTTGTTGTAACTTTATCTTCCAATTCCGACTTTATTACTCTTAATTGGTATGTCGTGACGACTCTGGCCGTGTTTGGGACGGTAATGGGTCTGATAATGCTGATATGTTTGATCCCAGTGGAATAGATCGGCGACGCTGCTGTTGCCAACACACACACACACATACACTCGACACGCTGCTGCTACAATAGAAGCAGTCAATCCATATCAAAACATATTAATAATACATTAGAAAAAAACTACATGTAAGGAACAAATAATAAGATGAAATAGAAACACATTCTCACTGAAGTCTGTTTGTGTTCCTGCAGAATCAAAGCGTTCCTCTTACCGCCGATCCCCAAACCGCACATCCGTGGGCTGGAACCGGCGCTGCTGAAGGTCTCGCTGTCCCGTCACACACACACACACACACACACTGACACATCACTAGTGGGCTGAATCTTTTGTAACCTTATAAATGTCTTTAGTGCTGTATTTAATCCTCAGTAATGTTACCGGCTCGTCTGAGCGTTCCTGTGTTTAGTGAGTAAGTCCAAATGAAGAAGCATCTGCTTTACCGTCTGTTCTCTCTGTCCATTTGCCTCCAGAATGGGAAGCTGGAGGAGATCAATCGTCATTTCTCCAGTTTTCACGGCTATAAGTCTCCTCAGTTCTCCATCGAGACGTGGTATCAGGTGAGCGTGGACTCGGGTCCGGCCCTGACGCCCAACAGCTGCCCGTCTCACTGCGAGCCAAAGCCCGTCACCGGCCCCGAGGGACCGCCGGCCCTCCAGTCGAGCTCCAGTCCGAACCCGTACTGCCTCAGTGGCCCCGCCTCCTACTGTGAGGTAGCCACGCCCCCTCCCGAACCTGGCCACGCCCTCCCCGAGCTCTTCGCGGTCCCAGGTGACTTCTACACGTGTGTGACTGGCGTGACGGCCAGCGGGCAGCTTCATCTGGTGCCTCACCTGCCCAACATGCTGAAACACACACACACACACACACCCTACGTGCAGTTTAAGGAGGACGTGGACAAGAGCTGCCAGCTGGTGGCGCTGTTGGAGAAGCAGAAGGAGGAGCTGCAGGACACCGACCCGAGCGAAGCCGCCATGCCTTTAATACCTCATTCATCAGACTGAGCAAACCAGCAAACACTCAGGATCTGCAGCGCACAATCACACACACACACACACACACTAACCCGACCCCTAACCCTACCCATCACACACACACACACACACACACACATGTTCATTTAGCAGTACTTGTGGGGAATCCGGATCGACGGAACGGTTTTTATACTGGACAAACTATATATTCTGTCCCCTTACACTAACCTTACCCATCACACACACACACACACACACACACACACACTAACCCGACCCATCACACAAAACTTTCTGCATTTAAAAAAAAAAAAAAAAACTTTTTTAATATATATGTTTATTATCAATTTTCCTTGTAAGGACCAGCAAAAAATCCTCAGAAAGTAATGAATCTCGAGTGTTACTATCCTTGTGGGGCAGTACATGGCTATACCCACACACTCACACACACACACACATCCAGCAGCTGAACTCAAGGTCTATCAGTGTATTTTCACACGAGCCGTTGAAGCCAAACCCGCTGATGTCCAGTTTCAGGAAACCATCTGAAGCAAAACACACTCACACACACACAGACTAACACACACACACACTCAGATATTAACAATCATGTGAATATTTTTTCAACGGAGGACAGCCGAGTTCATTCACTGTGATTGATGGGTGATACCGTCGTCGGCCCTTCGCTAACTCGAAGCGTTTACAAGCCATGAACACAAAAATATGCACAACAAGCACACACTAGAGCGAGTGTGGCGGCGAACGCCAGCGATCTGGAGATCAGTGTGTTTCTGAGACTCATCAGGCTAAACATGAATTAAGCTGTTATAACACGGGTGCGTCGTTTGCTGGATGAGCGAGTGATGATGTCACGGATGTACGGTGTGATGATGTCACGGATGTACAGTGTGATGTCACGGATGTAAGGTGTGATGTCACAGATGTACGGTGTGATGATGTCACGGATGTTAGGTGTGATGATGTCACGGATGTAGGGTGTGATGATGTCACGGATGTACAGTGTGATGATGTCACGGATGTAGGGTGTGATGATGTCACGGATGTACAGTGTGATGTCACAGATGTACGGTGTGATGATGTCATGGATGTAGGGTGTGATGATGTCACGGATGTTAGGTGTGATGATGTCATGGATGTACGGTGTGATGATGTCATGGATGTGACTTTATAAAATAGTGTCATACATAAAGAGAGATTCATATTAATGTTACAGTAATGTGAAGCTGTGTGTGTGTTTGTACGATGTGGGTGTGTGTGAGAGCTTCTGTGGTGTGTGTGCACTGGTTGTATATGTGTGTGTGCATTAGAGAGACTGAAGCACTGTGTTATTTGTTCAACACTGTTTCTCTTTATTTGCACCTGTGTGTCGGGAAACGTGCTCCTGCTTTTCCTCTCTGATGATGATGATTTCTCGTTGCCGTGTCGTGTCTGTGCCTTTAATCGTGCGCTTTCTCCTGTAAATGTACATAAACACTCCTGACGCACTGATCACATGAACTACAGTTACACATTAGAAAGGTTCTGATATTTTTAAAGAGAGATTTATACAGTATTAAATGTCACAGAAATGCAGTATATATTCTAACTATAACACTTTTTTGTACATTAGAATATTTTTGTGTGCTATATTCTGTAAGCTTTTGTTTCTGTCCTCTGTTTTGTCATCTGTGGATCACATCCCCGTGTGATCGAATAAAGCCGTGAGCTGACGGACAGTGTGTGTGAGCACCAGTTTCTCTGAGCTTTATTTACTTTTCACTGAAACTATATTATATTAGTTAAAAAAGCGTTTTTCTCAGAGCAAAGAACATTTTTATAATCTAAAGAACATTTTGTAGAAATAAATGTTCCATGGATGTTAAAGATTCTTCATGGAACCACAGATGCCAACAAACAACCTTTATTTTTAAGAGTATACACACAAAAATACACACACAAACACACATTCACAGACACACACACACATGGAGCAATAAAATCAGGGCCTGCTCAATATTAATTCGATCACGTGACTATAGGCTGCTCAAGCAACAGCATCAAACATTCATATTCACGAGCTGAAGCCTCCTAAACTCACTTCCAGTTCCGTGCGGTAAAAGGCTCGTCACACACACACACACACACACACACACACACACACACACAGACACACACAGACACACACACATCATGTCCCGTTAATGTATCAGATCCCGCCACAGCGGCAGTCGAGCAGAAGCGCGAGTCGTAATGAGATGTAAACAGACGACTGGTGTCCGACATCTTGTGGAAGTCTCGCCGTAGTCAAAGATCCATTCAATTCAAATTACTCTGAAATCAGGACACAGCGCACTTATACATTTCATTTTTATTTCTATTTAGTTGTATATTTCTCACTCCATCAGTGTAGTTTAGTTCATGTAGTCTATAGGCCTATGTCACATTAATGCCGGTGAATTTAAAGACTTGAGGTACGACCATAAAGGCTAAAACTAAATATCGTTTACAATTTTATTTTTTCAGGAATGTTGTTTTAATTTTCTAAAATGTAGCTTTAGTCTTTTGCAATAATAATCATTGGATGTAATGTAAGATGCAAGAAGTGGCATTCCCTCCCTCTCATTCCAGCGCTCGTTACAGATCTCCTTAATGAAGAACATTCACAGAGAAGCGAGAGTCTCACACACACACACACGCATTACAGACTCCATTATCAGCAATCAGCCAATCAGCGCTCGTGTCTCGGACTCACACAGGCTCGTTAGACCCGTCGAGACGAGATGAGTGTAGAGATGAGTGTGTGTAGAGGGATCTGATGAAGCGGACAGATCTCCGTCATGATGAATGAGATACACACGCGAGTCACACAGTGTGTTGTTTATGTAGATCTACTGTATATGTGTACGGCAGAGCTCGAGATCCAGAAATGCATCTCAGGCCAGTCTCATGAAGAAATGCAGCTGACCACACTATAATCAGTAGAACACAACAATACGTAGACTTTTAAAAGTAAGGTTTGTTGCTGATGCCAAAGATCTGAAACGTCATCAGCATCTGCCGTCCTGATGCTCTCGTCCTCATAAACCAGGAACACACACACCACTCAGGTGACACACAGTTTGTTTTTGCTGAGGTGAGTATCATCAGCTGAGAGCACAACACCGTCATGATTCAAGACACATTTAAAAAGACTTGACTTGAGCTCGGCTGGAGCCGGTTCACGTTTAAGAAGAACTGCAGTCGCTGCCTCATTCCTCATCTACGAGTCTCGGCCTGGGCTGTCAGGGCCCTGAATGTGTCTTCAACAGCTGGAAAGAGGAACCGCTTCTCTACTCTTGTGGAAGGAGATCCTCACGGTGAACGATCCTGATATACGGGGATCTCCAACACGAGATGATGATAGAGAACAACACACACCCTCCGACATCAGTGCAAGCTTCATGCCTTCGAGCTCTCCCTGATCAGGTGAGTGTGTGTGTGTGTGTGTGTGTTAACTTGTGTCAAGTTAAGATGATGTGTGAGTGAATCATATGGAAATAAAGCAGGAATAAAAGAGGACCCTCATGACATTATCATCTAACGATCTGATATTGTACTCGGGTAATATAAAGGGTCATGTCATTCTTCTAGATTGGAGACTGCATGTGATTCTGACCTTCAGCCACCAGAGGACACTGTTGAGTCTTATTATGAATAATGCAAATCAGCTGCATAGTGTTGATTGGTCCAATAATTCAAATATGCTCATTAGTCCTGACTGGTGGATTGGTCACCATTACTATCACATGATCAAATCATCTCCTGTGCGTGTGTGTGTGTGTGTGTGTGTGTGTGTGGTTATATGTGTGTGTTGCCACTCCCTCATCATATTCTTCTTGTCAAACCAGTTTCTCTGGATCTGATGCAAATCAGTGTGTTTTTCAGTAAAATGGCGAGAAATTAGTTTCAAGAGTTCACAAACAGCATCTAACATTGATTCTAGTCAACAAAAGTCATTTTTTTCTTGTTTAGTGTCCATTTGGACGAGTTTTCTTCCTCTTGAGTAGATGTGGGTGCCGCAGCACTGTGGTCTGTGTGACTTCTTTAGCATGAAACTGTGAGACACACACACACACATAAAGGCATCAGGCAAGCCGAGACTCGTGCGGGGCGGGACTTCAGCGACCTGAGTTTCAGTGTGTTCAACATCTCCAGTTCCTCCACACACCTGTGACACACACACACACACACACTCGAGAGATGGCGGCCACACCGGGGACGCTGGCGGTTCTGCTGCTGATCAGCGGTGAGTGAGCTTTCGTCTGTGTGTGTGTGTGTGTGTGTGTGTGTGTGTGTTTACTCATTAGGTCAAACCTCCAGACCCAGTCGAGCTGCAGATCTCATCAGCTGAGGAACCCTCGTTCAGGAAGGCTTGTGTTGGGCTGCTCACTCTTCATGTGCTTCTGAATGTAATATAATAACCCAAGCGCATCGTTAGTCAAACAATCTCTAACAGAATACAGTTCAGCCGGCGTTATTCAGCGTGATCGAGTGATTTATCTGCATCTGTAGGCCCTTCCACAGAACAGCAACTCTGAGCCAACGCCCAGACGAGCTTCACACGGAAACACACACACACACACACACACACACACACACACAAGCTCTACAGAGTAAAAGATCTCAACTGTCCACATCAGTCCTGTACTCGCTCTGCTCAAGTGAACTCCTTTAGGTCTCGTGATATGTGAAGAATCTGAGCAGTAAAACGTTTAATTAACTTACATTTTCGTCATAACTTTACAGATATGCTAGTCTGGCCTCAGGCCGTCGGTGTTCCCGCTTGGCGGGTTCGAGAGTCACCAAAGCTGTGTTTATCTGATCAAAAATACAGTAAAAACTGTGAAATATTATAATAATGTAAATCTGCTGCTGTCTATGTGAATATGTAATTTATTATTCTGTGATCTTTATCATCATTACTCCAGTCTTCAGTGTCACATGACCCTTCAGAAATCACTGAGGATCTGATGATCAACACACAGTTATGATTATTATCTGTCTTAAACACAGTTTTGCTGCTTCTGACATTTTATTGTTCAGAGTTCTTTGATAAATAGAAAGTTCAGAAGAACTGTATTTATTAAAAAAAACATAATTTGTAAATGTTTTTACTGTCACTTTTGTGACAATGCAATGCATCATTGATGAAGAAAAGTATTACAGAAACTGAATGACCACAAACGTTTGAATGGTAATATATCACAGTTTCAACTAAAAAGGAAGTAAAAACAGTTTCAGCGTTGAGAACGGTGTGTGTGTGTGTGTGTGTGTGTGTGATGTCTGATATACAGGTGTGTGAGTCTGATGTTGTGCAGTGTTAAATGTATTTCCCTATAGTTGCTGAAGTGTGTGTGTGTGTGTGTGTGTGTTTCACAGGAGTGCGGGTCGCTTCTCCGGCCATGACTGTGACTATACCAGCTAAAGAATATAAGATTGCGAGAGGTGATGATGTGACGATCCCCTGCAGATTCACTCCGCAGCCGACGAATCACAACGTCCAGATCTCGTGGAGCGCGGCTGCAGACTCGCCGGACCAACCCACGGTACTGGACGCTAGCACCCGCTCTGCTAGCACTGATCCCACCGCTGCGCTCATGTGTTCATGTTGTGTGCTTATACATTTCACAGATTAAAATCCTCACTTCAATCAAAGTGCAGACGAAATATAAAGGCCGAGCGAGTCTATTGCAAGATATCCCGGCCGGAAAAGCAGATCTGCAGCTCCTGAAGGTCACCAGTGCGGACACGCGCGTCTACGAGTGCGGGGTGGAGAACCTGAGTAACGAGGAGGACGGGCAGTCTGCCAACACCAAACTCATAGTCTTGGGTAAGACACACACACACACACACACACACACACACACACACACACAGTGATCACTTCAGATGAATATTTTGAGAATTTCAGTCAATTTCCTCATTTGAAGATGTCATGTGACAGAAATGTCAAATGTCTTCTAATAACGGAGGCATGTCGCAAAACAAATTCCGATGGAGTGATCTGGACACGACTACTTGCCACATAAACAATAGTTAGACCTAGACAAGAAAATTGATAAGAACAAACAAACAAGTTAAGACATTTAAGAGATTATATACATTTCCATCACGTTTCTTCTGTTTATTATCTTATAATCATTTCCATCTACAAATCAATCATTCTAGCAACACGAACACTTCAACAGTATTACAGAGAGAGAGAGAGAGATGTACAGTGCTGGTTGTTGAGTGTTAAGATGTAGCTGTGGTGTTGCAGTGGCTCCCTCGACGCCCGTCTGCAAGATCGAAGGGACGCCGGAATACTTTCAGGACATCAAACTGAGCTGCCACTCGGAGGAGGGGACGCCCACCCCGACCTACAGGTGGCAGAGCTACGACACCACCAACAGACCCCGCCCCAACCCGGCCAAGGCCACTGACGGTACGTCTGAGTGTGTGTGTGTGTGTGTGAGCTCAAATACATGTCAAAGCCTCTCGACTCTCCCTCAAGCCATCCTAGTATAGGTGTATACGACATTCTACTTTCTGACGAACACAAATCAACTTATTTAAAATGTCCTTCGAGTTTAAAGGGTTAGTTCACCCAAAAATGAAAATTCTGTCAGTATTTACTCGCCCTCATGTTGTTCCAACCCTGTAAGACCTTCGTTCATCTTCGCAACACAAATTAAGATATTTAAGATATTAAGATCGCTCCTGCATACTAGTCCATAGGCTTCTTGACTCGAAAAGTCATTAAAGACATCGTTAAAATAGTCCAAGTGACTACAGGGGCTCAATCTTAACTTTATCAAACGACGAGAACACTTTTGTGCGCAAAAACAACAAAAATAACGACTTTATTTCAACTATTGGTTTATTTCTCCCTCTGCGCGAGTCAGGTTACTAGTTTAATAGCGTAAGCTTCTGTTATTGTATGTCACACGCATCACACACATGACCAGCGTCGGCCAATAGTGAGCCTTCGTGTGACGTATCTTTACGCAATCACACTACGCTAACTGACTACAGGCCCATGGAGAAGGAAGTGAATAGTTGAAATAAAGTCGTTATTTTTGTTGTTTTTGCGCACAAAAGTGTTCTCGTCGTTTGATAAAGTTAAGATTGAGCCCCTGTAGTCACTTGGACTATTTTAACGATGTCTTTAATGACTTTTCGAGTCATTCCCTCAAGAAGCCTATGGACTAGTATGCAGGAGCGATCTTAATATCTTAAATATCTTAATTTGTGTTGCGAAGATGAACGAAGGTCTTACAGGGTTGGAACAACATGAGGGTGAGTAAATACTGACAGAATTTTCATTTTTGGGTGAACTAACCCTTTAATAATGGCAGTGAATGGGCACCATTTTAAGTCAAACCAATAGTGAGCTGGGCTAAAAACTCAAGCTCCTCCCACATTTCTCTTTAAATATTCTCGTTTTAGACTTTAATTTATGTCTGGTGTCTCGACAGATGCACTTTTCTGCACTTCATAAAAATGGTGCCCATTCACTGAAAGCTTGAACGAGCCTGGAGATTTTTTAATAGAACTGTGATTGTGTTCGTTTGACAGAAGAATGTCATACACACCTATGGCTTGAGGGAGAGTAAATCGTGAGTTTTCCTGCATCACATGTGTGTGTGTGTCGTCTCTCCTTAGTAAACGGAGTTTTGTCGCTCTTCAATGTTACCAAAGAAACGTCTGGTTTCTACACCTGCACGTCCACCAATGAAATCAGATCTGCATCGTGTAATCTGACCCTGGCCGTCATGCCACGTAAGAACAGCAGCTTTTCCCGAAGACCTGATCAGCCGTGACTTTAGTCCTGACTAACTAACCTGCTGTTCTCTGTGTCTTAACCCCGGCTAGCGTCCATCAGCATGGCGTCGGTCGGCGGGTTCATCGGAGCCGGTGTGGCCGTAGTGGTTGTCATCGGGATCATCTGCATCTGCTGCTATTGCTGTCGGAGGAGGAAGAAGAAGCTTGAGGAATACGCCATGGGGTACGGCAGCAGAACACCCACATCTCCTCCAGCGCCGCGCGGATGCTAACCTTTATTCCTGTGTGTTTGGCAGGAGTCACGACGGAGGAGAGTTCACAGACAAGGACCCTGAGGAGAAAGAGGACGCTCCGGAAGAACTCGTCAGCTACGAGGAAGAACGCCGCGTGAAAAGCGCCGACAGACTTGATGTGCAGGACAACCGTAGCGAGAGGAGCTACGACCGGCGCAGCGACTACACCGACCGACGAGACGACTACAGCGACCGGCGCGAGCGCTACGATCGAGATGATCGCTACGATGACCGCCGCGACCGTGACCGCGACCGCGACCGCTACGATGACCGCCGAGATCGCTGCGATGACCGCCGCGACCGATACGATGACCGGCGAGGTCGTGACGATGACCACTACGACAGCGACCGCTACTCCGAGCGCTACGACAGCCGCGACAGACCTCCTAGCGTTCCGCCCACTAAACCCAGAGACCCGAGAATCTGAGTTCAACAGACACTGATTCATTCCTCAGCCACAGAAGCACAATCATATGAAAGATTCATCCTCTGGTACATCATAATTATGACATCAGAATATTAATATATCAAAATTGACACTCTAAGTCAAGTTTTTGATTAAGATTCACTAAAGTATTGCAACAACAAAAGTTTATCCCCATATTCTGAATATTAGATTTGATAGAATGAAAGGGCTTTAATAAATCTAACGCTGGAGAAAGCAGCCGACGCACACCAGTGTCCTGATCCTGCATGAGGCGATGATGTGATGTATGGACTTCACCGCTGGTCATGTGTTCTGACAGGCCAGGTCTCATATTTAAGTGTCTTTCTCTATTTTTACGACTCTTTTTACGTTTCTCTGTTGATGTTTCGTCTGGGTTTTCCTTGAATTTATGTCTTCTTAATCTCTTAATATTCATATAGTAGGAATAAATATTGGTGAATCTTTTTTTTAGCCCATTGCTTTATTTTTGTATTGTTTCAAAATAAAACATTCAAGCTTGTGTTGGTAGATTAACTGGTTTCACCAAAGTTCCTCATGCAGCTGATTTAGTATTCAGGCTTCCGTCTTACAAAGTGCCAAACTGCTCAGCACTGGTCATCAGACGCCTAACTAACCCGTGCTCAGCTCAGCACTGGTCATCAGACGCCTAACTAACCAGTGCTCAGCTCAGCACTGGTCATCAGACGCCTAACTAACCCGTGCTCAGCTCAGCACTGGTCATCAGACGCCTAACTAACCAGTGCTCAGCTCAGCACTGGTCATCAGACGCCTAACTAACCCGTGCTCAGCTCAGCACTGGTCATCAGACGCCTAACTAACCAGTGCTCAGCTCAGCACTGGTCATCAGACGCCTAACTAACCAGTGCTCAGCTCAGCACTGGTCATCAGACGCCTAACTAACCCGTGCTCAGCTCAGCACTGGTCATCTATCATCCGGCAGCTTCACATCTGTAATTCATCGTTATGAAAACTGTCCCTGTTGTTCACGTCAGTCTGTGAGTTTTGCATCCGGACATTTAATTTAAATTGTTAGTAAATGTAATTATTCTTAAACATTAAATTAGGATCATGTCATGGGAAATACCTGTATATGACATAAATGTATTGAACAACATGGAGAATCTCATATATATTATTTTTGATGTTTTTATTGTATTCAATGATTTGTACATTATACTGTATGTTCTGATATCGTTTCCATGCTGTTTATTTTATAAGTTGTAATGATATTATTAAAGCCATGTTTTTATTACAGTAATTTCTCAGTTTGATGGTATTTTTGGATGGTATGATATTATCGGACTATTCAATACTGAGATGATCTGGAAGAAAGCACAACATTATTTACAAATTATTATTATCTTATCTTTCTTATCTTCAGACTAAGGGCCCTGGCACGCAGTTTTCAGTTCCCATATTCTAACACTTCTCATCTATGTCTACCCACAAGTAAAACACATATGTCATTTAAAAAACAACTAAACATGTTTTGCTCTTGATGCAAGCAAAATTATCTATTTCTGAGAAGAACATTCTGTCCTTTTCTATTTATTTATTTATTTATTTATTATTATTATTTTTTTTTTTTACAAAATGTTCTATTACAAAGTGAATCAATCAAAACTTACTTTAGCTGGACAATAACTTAATTCTAGAGCTGCTGTAAAGCCAAAACAATGGCTAATGTTGACGTCGGATGGGACCAAATGTCTGTGGACGTTTTTTCAACATCAAATTTAGTATCTTCTATAACTGTAGTCCCATGTTTCAAAAGGGTAGAAGATGATTTCTGTGCCATATATTTACATTTATGCATTTGGCAGACGCTTTTATCCTGCAGTGACTTACACTGCGTTACACATTTACATTCCCATTCCATTGCTTTCACAGGGAACCGAACCCATGATCTTGGTGTTGCACTAGGTGGCGTCACACAAGCGCCAACGCTCTACTGGTACAGCGCTACACCTTCATGTGTGTCATTACCACCTTTTGGTTGAGACAATCAAATTAAGTTTTTGGAAATTATCTTAAATAATTATAAATAATCTGATACATTTTCGTATCAATCATGTTTATAACAACAATGTTTATATTTGTAAATAAAACAAATATTAATCACGTAAACTGTGTAATAGACGTCCGAATAAGGTAAAAAAAAAAAAAAGAAAAAAAAAAGACCGCGTTCAGTCCAATGTTGAACATCAATGACGCCAAAGTTGGGTCATGGTTGGACGTCCAAATAGGAGACCTAGTTTGGACGTTGAATAGATGTCCAGAATAGGTCATGGACCGACGGACCCACATGATCTGCACGTGTGATGACCGAATTTTCCTTTTAGGAGTGCCAATTCACGGTCAATTGACTGGTTATGTTGGAATACCAGTCCACAAAACAGCAATCATACTAAAGAACATTATTCATATCAACAGATTCATAATAAATGAGCTAGAAAGGGGGGAACAAAAAACAAAAAAACTGTCAAAAATCAATGGTTTCTGAAACTTGCCAAAGGCAGACCGTGACCTGCTAGTGGCGGCTACCATAGATATCTATATAAAGGCTAGATGTCTCACGGCGGACTATTTATCGTCATCACTGGCGGCCATCTTGTCACAGACAGGCTTTCTGGCGGGCTCTGTGGTATCTGATGTAAGAAATACTCGTCTTATCTCGTTGAAATCTTGACGGATTTACAAACGGTTTGGTTTCTTACAAACGTTATTAATGTGGCTATAATTCTGGATGATTATTTATTTATACACTTATTATTAATAATTATGCATCATAACTACATCTCTGCCGTTTATAACAAACCAGACCGTTTGAAAATCGGTAGAAAATTGAGCAAGTTACGGTGATTTAAAAAGTACATGCACCATTAAAACAATGTTACCAGTGAACGAGCTGCCTGTGACAAGATGGCCCCCAGGTGCAGACGTCGACCTCCCAGCAGCGCGGACGAATATCTACCTTTATATAGATATCTATGGCGGCTACTGCCAGCCAGTGAAAGATTGAACCCCTACTGATTATCCCTGCGTTCACAATAGTAGGCCTAGCTATAGGCTATTTTACTGGTTAAAAATCCATTTGACCATCGTGTTTAATCAATAAACAATGCAAAAAACAAGTAAGTTTTGAACCTGTTGTGTTAGACAAAACCACATGACACACTGGCTGCGTCCAAAACCGCATACTTCCCTACTATATAGTATGGAAAAAGCAGTAGGCGAGCGAATAAGTATGTCCAAATCCTTAGTATCCATAAAAGAGTAGGCGAGAATTACCAGAGTGACGTACTAATTATCGCGAGATTAGGGCATACGTATACTTATAGTACGTCCGAATATTCCTACTTTCGTACTATATAGTAGGGGAAAACAGTATTTGAAAGGAGTAGTATGTCCGAAACCTCAGTACTCATAAAAGAGTAGGCGAGAAGTTCCCGGATGATCTCCTGCTTTCGCCCCGATTTTTGAGTGTTCATCCGATTGATACTCTTCTATCCCAGGAGGCCACGGGAGAGCATACGTCATTATCAACATCGGAGATCAGCAGGGGTTTTCAAATGTGAGTAAACACGGTTTCTTGTGTTTAAATCGTATGTGTTAAACTACTATAGAGTAAACGTTTTAACTGTTGAAGGTCTAAAGGACTTAGACAGTATAGTATAGTTGTGATTTTGCTGTAAACACATGTTTTATTAGTTAGTTAAACTGGGGAGCTCCAGTAAGTACGCTACACGTAAGTTTCTAAAATGGATTTACATAACCATATAACGTTACATCTTAAATACGCTTATTTAAAATGTCTATTTACATCTGAAATGAAAATATTGTTTAAGTATTGCAGATGAGCACATCCCAACATGAAAAATACATCTGAGTGATGTAACGTTATGTGTGCTATTAATATGAAGGATAATTCACTGTTGTCAACACTACTTACATTAGACAAATGTACTGTAAATAAGGTAAATAAACAAATCTATAAAGTAACTAAATATGTTATATTTAATTTGTCCCTTATTAGTGTTGATATATTGAGGAACATTTAAGTTGGATTAAAAGTGAGTTAACACATCAACCTCAGCATGTAAATTCAGTGTTGAACTCGTAATGTGAATCTTGTCTGTATGTTACAGGGACAGAAGAACACGCGTGTGTTTATCTGCTGGAGAGAGGCTCATGATGCTGAATGCTGTCATGAAAGGCTCTGAGTGAGTATACTACAGAAATGGATAACAAAATCTATTCAATCTTAAATTGTAGTTTATTTGAATTATTGTACAAATTTCAAGTCGAGAAATTACAACACTTTTCTGATTCTTGATTTCTGTGCATTTGCTGCATAGCTTTTGTGGTGGAGCAGGACCTGCAAGGAAAGATGATGGCAGCATTTGTTTTAGGGATTTTACTCAAATATAAAGTAAGGTTATTTTTAATACATAAATCAAATGACATTGTGTTAAAATTACTGCTTTTGTATAATGTTTGTGCATTTTTGTAGGATCTGAAATGTCTGCAGACTGGTGTGAGCACTGAGGATGAGGAGCCTAGAGCTGCATCCTGGAAGTGGTGCCATGGATGAGACGCTCCATCTGTCCACCTGCCCTTACAAGACCCTCTATCTCTCCACCTGCCCTTATTGCCTCAGATTGTGAAGCGCAGCGCAGCAACAAGCTCCGGGACGAAGGCACAGTCCCCTCTGGTGAATTCATCAGAATAAAGCCGCAGAATGGGAACCGCTGTGTTGAGTCGGCAGTAGGTTATGGTGTTCAGCCCTGTAAATACATGTTTGTAGTTTGAATAAAGCTTTGTTTCATGTGTTGTTGACTTGTATAATGCATTTGTTTATTGTGATGGTTACTTTTATTTGTTCTTTTACTCATTTATTCATTTTTATTATTGTTGTCAGTATATAAAATTGAATTATTTAATGTATCCATTAATTCATCGATTGACTGATAATTGAGATGTTTCACTGCATTTATGAATATAAATTTATTCATGCATAACTGTCATATGACAAAACAAATTACATTTTGCTTGTTATATTAAATTATATTTTTAGTATATAAAAAAGTTATATAATTAAGTATTGGTCAGCATTTAATATTATTATTTTGTTTAAGTTTTGGGGTGGGCTAACAATGCAATTCATTCTGAGGTAATATTAATTTTTAAGGAGTGATACTTACATTTTTCGAGTATAAAATCAACAGTTTTCTCCAAAAGAGATCTTCGAGCAGCTGCCCGTCTCCTTTGTGCAGACATTACAAACGCATAGGAAAACTGTTCTAGGTTGTGCTGTCGAGTCACTGATGTTATGAAGTGTTAGTACACCTGTCACTCATAATTTAAACTTATAAACGTATTACATACAAGATCATGGAAAGATACCATAATAGTCATAATGACAAAACAGAAAACATAAAGATCATTGGTTTGTTTACATCATAATACAGGAAAAAGGAACAATAACAAGGCTAAATATCTTTAAATAGTTCTTCATAATACATGAAAAATGTTGTTGTTTTGTTGTTATAGGTCTGAGGGATGAAACGAGGTAAATTCATCAAGAAAAGGAGGAAAACTTAAAGGAGAAACGTTTTGGGTATAAAATAAAGAAATTAACAACATATATTCAAGAGGTGACGATTTGGGGGTTTCTTAATAAAAAAAATATCAGCTGTTTCTTCAACAATACCACAACAAAATGAGAAAGTTTCATCAATGTCAAGATATTTATAGATAGAAGAATTAAACGTGTCGCTGTTCATTTCTTTGCGCTTGTGATATGATGATAACACGTCGTAGTAGGTCACATGATAACGTCAACATGGCAGATGTCCGGTTCTCATTCATACTCAACGAGATTTGGCTATAAAGTACCTACTCTTTTAGCGCTCGTTGAGTAAGTACTTATTGAAATTAAGTACCTACTCATTGAGTATGCGGTTTTGGACGCAGCCATAGCGTGTGACAACATGCCCCGGCCGACTCACACACTAATACACCGATATAACACTAAAACACTAGAGGGCGAAATCATTATTGATTCAAGTCTAATATCAAACTTCTTGAATTAATGCTTTAGAGTCATGATGATCGTCTTTAAACTTTTTTACCGGTTTAGTGTGGATTTGTGAAAAGCTGATAATGTAACGGGAACATTGACGTAAAATGTAAAAATACATAATTTCTTACAATTGTTTTTTTTTTTTGTCATATTATATATATTCATATATATAATGTATACATAATGATATATGTATATAATAATAATATATACAATGAAAGTGTGATATTTTGTTGAAAATAAAACCCCTCCTTGCAAGTCCTCGGTAACGCGCTCTGGGTGGCGCGCGCCTCCGTTCACTCAGACCCGTTACTCGCGAGACGCAGAAGAGACGGACGGAAAATGAAGCGAAAAACACGAGGAAAACACGATCGGAATTCTGCTACGGGTAACGGAACGGAACGGTTTAGAAGGATTTCACTCGTCAGATGCTGGATTTCACTCCTGGCGTTCACAGGTGCGTCACTTTCTGGGAGTTTGGAGAAGTTGAGCGGCAACAACAGGTTGTTTTCACTCTTCACACGGTTTACAGTCCAGCAACTCCACTAACTCGGTTTTGATTCGGGAATCTTGAAGCGGCTCTTAGCGACTCTACTGTAAATGTGACGCACTGACGCCTGATATTTATCAGCACATTCACTTCATGTGATTCACATTTATTTTAAGGTTTATTTTGTTGTATTTGGTAAGTTGGTCCGTGAGCGAAATACAGGAGAGGAATATTGAAGCTGCATCCACTGTCTTACATAAATCAGCATAAAATGATCATCTTCAGTTGTTGAAATATTTAAGTTGTCAGCAGTTGTTTTATTACCATGGTAACGGTGTAAAACTGCTTACAGAGCAGTACCTCAGTGTTTGTGTGGGGGTTTCTGAGCTTAACTAGTGTAATGTTGTGGTTGATGTCTAACTAAAGCCTCTGTAATCAGGAGCAGAACTGCTCTAACCCTGAGATTCCGTCAAATCAGTGCAAACAGTTACAGTCACAGCATATCTCATCTCAGTCACAGCTCAGGTGTGTTTCAGCTCAGGTGTGTTACAGTTACAGTTACAGCTCAGGTGTGTTACAGTTACAGCTCAGCTCAGGTGTGTTACAGTTACAGTCACAGCTCAGGTGTGTTACAGCTCAGCTCAGGTGTGTTACAGCTACAGCTCAGCTCAGGTCTGTTACAGTTACAGTTACAGCTCAGGTGTGTTACAGCTCAGCTCAGGTGTGTTACAGCTCAGCTCAGGTGTGTTACAGCTCAGCTCAGGTCTGTTACAGTTACAGTTACAGCTCAGGTGTGTTACAGTTACAGCTCAGCTCAGGTGTGTTACAGTTACAGTTACAGCTCAGGTGTGTTACAGCTCAGCTCAGGTGTGTTACAGCTCAGCTCAGGTCTGTTACAGTTACAGTTACAGCTCAGGTGTGTTACAGCTACAGCTCAGCTCAGGTCTGTTACAGTTACAGTTACAGTTACAGCTCAGGTGTGTTACAGCTCAGCTCAGGTCTGTTACAGTTACAGTTACAGCTCAGGTGTGTTACAGTTACAGCTCAGGTGTGTTACAGCTACAGCTCAGGTGTGTTACAGCTACAGCTCAGCTCAGGTCTGTTACAGTTACAGTTACAGCTCAGCTCAGGTGTGTTACAGTTACAGCTCAGGTGTGTTACAGTTACAGCTCAGCTCAGGTCTGTTACAGTTACAGTTACAGCTCAGGTGTGTTACAGTCACAGCTCAGGTGTGTTACAGCTACAGCTCAGCTCAGGTCTGTTACAGTTACAGTTACAGCTCAGGTGTGTTACAGCTCAGCTCAGGTGTGTTACAGTTACAGTTACAGCTCAGGTGTGTTACAGTTACAGTTACAGCTCAGGTGTGTTACAGTTACAGCTCAGCTCAGGTGTGTTACAGTCACATTGGACCAGCGTTTATACAGTTTTACTGTAAGAAATTATATTTATATCTCTCCTTACTCGAGTCGTTATCCTATCGCATTACTTTTAAGACCTGAAAAAACTGTCTTTCTGTCTGTCTGAACTGTCTGAAGACTAAGACCTGAATACAGGACACTAAATCTGTTAATTTTGTTACAGAACAAGTTTCCACAGCAGTCTCATTTGATGAACTACAGAGTTTTAGAAATTTAAAAGCCTCCAAAGTAAAAAACTGAACAAACACAACCTAAATCTGAAACCCTTTCTCATCAAACACATGGTCTGCTCCCGTTACCAGTGAACACTCCCTGCTGCTGCTGTCTTACTCTCTCTCTGTCTGGCTGAATCCCACAGGTCATATTTAAACCAGCTGTTTCTGGGTGTGTGTTAGTTTATAAACCCAACACAATCTGAGACGCTCTTCTGTTGACTGACTAATGATCGCAGATATTCAGAAGCTCAGAGCAATGTGTGTGTGTGTGTGTGTGTGTGTGTGTGTGGGAAGCATATGGAATGTGTTTGTTCATAGTTTGAGTATGTATTTTTAAATGTTCACCTTGTTCATGTCATGAGGAGTAACAGTTTTGTCAGTGTAATCTCTGTGATGAACTGATAAAGCTGATATCCATCCCTTATTCTCATATTCCCGTTTCCCTGAAGAAGAATGTCACATAATGAAAGATAAATGTTGTGGACACTGATTCACATGTACTAACTGAAGTGTAAGAAGTGTTGGTGCCTGAATGTGTTTAAGCGAGCGGTGTGTGCTGAGTCAGTGATGATGATAATGACAGAAACACACACTCCCCGTCTCAGTTTCTGTGGCTTGTTTGTGAAGCTCATCTGTGTTTCTCTTGTGTCGATGTCAGCGGTGTCGCGGGGTGAGGCCGTGCAGGTCTCGGTTCGTGACGAGCGCCGCTTCGCCATGCTCTTCCAGCCGGTGGTCCTGCCGTGTCAGTACACCAGCGTCTCCTCGCAGACTCCAGTGGTCCAGTGGTGGTACAAGTCGTACTGTCGCGATCGCACGCGCGACGCCTTCCGCTTCCCCGACGCGCTGGCGCTGCACGGCTCCGAGCTCGGCTCCGCGGTGCACCTGGACTGCGGAGACACCGGTCGCACCGTGAGGATCGTGGCGTCGGGTCAGGGATCCTCCATCACTCTGGCTGAGCACTACAAGGGGCGGGACATCTCCATCATCAACAGTGAGTCAGCTCAGCTGTCAATCAAACACTTGACTCCCTGTCAATCAAACACTCGACCCTCTGTCAATCAAACACTCGACTCCCTGTCAATCAAACACTCGACTCCCTGTCAATCAAACACTCGACTCTCTGTCAATCAAACACTCGACTCTCTGTCAATCAAACACTCGACTCTTAGCTCAGCAGACGAGATGTCCGTCATGACTGTTGAGCTCCATGAGGGTTTGTCAGATTAAAAAACTCTTTTACAGAAGTGACCTGGTCAAGATGAGCAGCACAACATTATCAAAAAAGTAAAAATAAATAAATAAATACACTCTAAAAAATGCTGGGTTGTTTTAACCCAACTTTGGGTCAAATATGGACTAACCCAGCTGTTGGGTTAAATTTTTACATTACATTTTTAACCCAACATTTCGGGTTTGTCCATATTTGACCCAAAATTGGGTTAAAACAACCCAGCATTTTTTAGAGTGTAAGATAGTAAAGAAGAAACAGAAAATCCCCCTAACATCAAAACATACCGACAATTATGACATAATTATAATTTACTCACCACTCAACTATGAGTGGTGAGTAAATGACGACCGAATCATTAGTTTAACGAGCTTTAGATGTCTGTAAGTTTTGAAAAGCTCCCTGAATGTTGAAGGTTAGACGTGAAGTGTAAATGCTGATGCACTTTGAGATCTACTATGAGTTTCTCAAGACAAAAGAGTCAGTGTGTGTGTGTGTGTGTGTGTGTGTGTGTGTGTGTGTGTGTGTGTGTGTGTGTGTGTCGGATCAGATCCTGCTGCTGTTTAGTGGAGTGAAGCGTTCAAAGACACTAGAGTTTGAATAGAAGTGTGAGACAGGCTCACGATTGATAACATGGCAACACATTTACCCAGCATTCCTTCGCTCACTCATTCAGAGCTGAAATACTGCTTTACATTTACTGTGAGACAGGAGAGATTCTTGTGCTTCTCCCAGGAGTCACACACACACACACACACACACACACACAGACACACACAGTAAACATTTAAAAGTAATGTCCCCAAATGTTTCAAGAATGGTACAGTGGAACGTTCACATAACCAACATTTTTTTTAAAATCTTTAATAAACTGGAGATTTTGACCAATCAAAAATAGTTTAATGGCAAAATAAACAAAACAGAGTTGTTAAACATTGTTAGAATTCATTTTTGTTGGCTGGTCCATTGTCTCTGTGATTCAGATCCAGCTCGTGTTTACAATCAATGACTGAATGAAGATGTAAATATGTGAATTTATTCTCTGTTCCCTTAACGGAAATGATGAAGCAGGAATCATAAATCTCACGAGCGTTACTTAATTATATATTTCAGCAAAAACACACATTGATAGACTGGAAGTGAACATAACCTAGCTATTAATTATAATCTACAGCTGAAATGATGAAGGAATATGTAACAATCAAAGAATGTATGGTAATTTTCTTTAATTAGCATTACAAAAACTAACGTCAGACACATCTGAGTTCTGCTGTCGATAAACACCCGTACGGACACAGAAGTGCAGCGATGGAGACGCGCCGCAGGAAGTGCTGCTCATTGTGCCGGCTGTTTCCTGTTCCTCACAGTACTCTGTTCACTCACTCCTGCGGAAAAACACAATTTTCTGAGTTGGAATGTGAGTGATTTTTAGTTAATGGTGCGTATCGTGTGTAAGAAGCTGAGATAATTCAACTCACACTCGCCTCATGTGAACACGTCTGATGTTTGAGTCATTATTAAAGAATTTGTTCACCCAAAAATGAAAATTCCCTCATAATTGACTCTCCCTCGTGTCGCTCCAAACCCATAAGACTTCCATTCATTTTCAGAATAAATAAGGATGTTTTAGCCTAGTTGAAATCTGAGAGATTCAACCAAAACTCTACTGCTTCAAACACATAAAGAGATGTGAAAATAATGTGATTTGTGTGCTAAAGTGGATTAATCCACGTCTTCTAAAGAGACTCAATCGCTTTATTTGATGAACAGATTTATGTCTGTGTGTGTGTCTGTCTGATGTGTGTGTGTGTGTGTGTGTGTCTCAGAGGCTGATCTGCGCATCGGTGAGCTGCAGTGGGGCGACAGTGGCGTTTACTTCTGTAAAGTGGTGATCTCTGACGATCTGGAGGGTCAGAATGAAGCGCATGTGGAGCTGCTTGTGCTGGGTGAGCGCACTACACTGCATACTACAATACACACTACACTACACTACATGCTATAATACACACTACACTATACACTACACACTATTCACTACCCTACACACTATTCTACACACTATCCTACACTACAAACTACACTACACTATACACTACACTACACTACATACTTCAATACACTACTCTACACTGCATGCATACTACAATACACACTACATACAATAATGCACACTACACTACATACTACACTATACTTCACACTACACACTATTCACTACACTGCACTACACACTACACTATACACTACAACCTACACTACACACTACACTATAGACCACACTACACTAGGCTTGTGCGGGCGTTCGATCATGTTCACAGTCACTCAGGCTTCAGTTTGCTTCTGTGCTGTATAGCGGCTGCGGTCGTGTTCCCTACTGTAAGAGCTCAGCGGTGTCGAAGTTCAGCGAGTGTCAGTGTTTCATCATGTTAGACCGTGTTGATCATGAAATGCTCCTGAAGATCTGAGATGGGACAGGCCGTCAGTGTCCGCTCGAAGCTTCAGATCGCAGAGATCGGCTTGAACGCTCAGCTCATGTTGTCGCGCGTTTAGTGTCCTGAGTGAAGAAATGCAGTCGTTGATTTGTTGCAGGTTTGCAGGACATGTTGTTCATCCACCTTAGGAGGTCGGATATACGTGATTATAACCATGAACTAAATACAGTGATTAAATAACAGAGTTAAGGTTGCAAATTAAAATAAAAAGCAGTCAATGCATTTGCAGTTATTGATAAATCTAGATTTTTCAGAAATGCAAAAAAACAATATATATGTATTTGACCACAGAATCATGTGCTGCCATGGCAACAGTGCAGCATCCAGCTGTGCGGCGTGACGCTAGCGCTCTCTGTGCAGATGTGGACGGAGACGGAGAGAGTTATTTACCCTTCGTCTCAGTGAAGCTGAGCTTGAAATCTTTAGGAAGCAAATTGGACAAAAATTAGAGATGTCAATCAAAAAAAGCAGCACTGAAAGATTATTACAGTAATTTAATAAAAGTGCTCATTACTTTAATGAAGTCCAATAATGATGATGTGCTTAATCATCAAAAGATTGCATATTCTCAACATGTCAAGCAGCCAGATATCAGAACGAGTCCGCATCTGCTCTCGCCTCATTACAACCCGAACCCGTCTGTGGAGCACAGAAAACACCATCTTGTGAAAAGCTCTCTGTGTGTCCCAGTTCACGTGCTTTTGCACTGCTCTATAAACAGTGCGATCGGTGTGTGTGTGTGTGTGTGTGTGTGTGTGTGTGTTCACACTGGGAGTTACTTTCAATACCTGGATGATTAATTAACCAAGAAGATGAAGTGTGTAACGTTGGACTCAGCTGACGAAATAACCCCATGTCGTTCATACAGTACACACTTGAGTGTATAGTGCGTCATTTGGGACTCAACTTTTGTTTCTCTCCACACAATGAAGGTCAATGGGGTCCAATGCGTCCCCTGTAGTTTGGCAGCGACGCGGAGCCGGAATGCGCTTTAGCCTCGAGCAACACAGCAGCTCCTTCCTGTTTCCGGATCAGGACCGTCTGTAGATTACACTAGAGTTTGTGAAATGATGTAAGGTTGAGCAAAATAATCGAGAGGTTTTTGAGAAATGGCTTGAAGGAGCTGCAGGAACGCATTTAGGAGTTATTTGGATTCATAGTTTGAAGAAAATAAGTGAACCGAACTAAAGCAAAACTTCCATGTAGAATAAGCTGTTCTATGAATATGCAGATGAGCCCCGCCTCCACTCACTCACTCCACTGGTTGCCGATCACACGTTGATCTGATTGGTTACGAGGTGGTTTGTGACGTCAGAAACACCAGCGATTTGTGTTGACATGAACTTACACATGTATAAACACCACACTGACACATAAACTATATTAAAAGCCAGATTATAATAAAAGACTTTAGTACCTCAAATGCTGATAAATGTGTGTAATGCCGTTCAGTGTCAGTGATTGACCTTTGACCTCGAGGATTAAACATGAGGAGTTTCTACAGACTCTCTTCATGCAGTCGTACACACACACACACACACACACACACACACACACACACACACACACACACTCCTCGCTGAGAAACGTCTTGCCCTTGTTTGTGTGTAAGCTAAGGCTAGCATCACTGTTCTCAGCTCAGCGCGGGAGTCGTGTGTTAGCGGCGGCTCAACAGGACAGGGTTAGGGATGAGTCTCTCAATCCTTCATGTTTCTGCTCACACACACGTCACCATCTTCTCTCTGTTTGCATGAAATCAACACATGATTCCTCTTTCTCAGCTCTGCTGCTCTGCTTAACCTCCCTCTCTCTCTCTCTCTCTCTCTCTCTCTCTCTCTATGTCTCTCTCTCATCTGTTTCTCTCCCCCTCACTCTCTCTCTTCCTCTCTCTCTCTCCCTCCCTCTCCCCTCCCTCTCTCTCTCTCTCTCTTTCTCTCCCCCCCCCTCTCTCTCTCTCTACCTCCCCCCCCTCTCTCTCTCTACCTCTCTCTCTCACTGTATGTCTCTCTCTTCCTCTCTCTCTCTCTCTCTACCTCTCCCCCCCCCCCTCTCTCTCTCTACCTCTCTCTCTCCGTCTCATCTGTCTCTCCAGGTCAGACAGTTTTGGCCGATGATCTTCTGCCTGGCTTTAATGTGGAGATTGTTCCAGGTACGAGCTCCCAAACGCACACTTGTCTGTTTCCTGTCCGAGCCGCCTCACTTCCTGTCTGTAATTCTTTAATTCCCCTGTGATGTCATTTCCTGATAACTGTAAACATTACACTAAGAAACCTGCTGTTGTGTGACTGTGAGATGGCGTGACGAGTAACTCGGATGATGGCGACGGTCCGCCGAAGGCCTCGTCCGCTCCGCTCGTGTTCTGTGACGGCGGCTCTTAGAGATCAGGGAACTTCTGATCGATGAGACGGTCGTATTATTGAATTGGATTATTTTATATCCCCTTTTGACACACGGAGCACTGCTATTAGTTCCAGCGTAAGCTCTCGAAGCTCAGCGTTTCCTGAGGATGTGTGTGTTCAGGATGGTTTGTTTGTTCCGGAGTCTGTATCTGATCCCGTTACTCATTAACACTGGAGGAACTTCCCGGAGGACTTCACATGTTAGCGGGTCGTTTAACTGGTTAACTGGTTAACTGTTTAACTAGTGCTTTTGGGGCTTTACATGAGGTTTTAATTCATTTGAACTCTGTTACTGCATTTCGCATATTTGAAAATCTTTTTTGTCGAAATTATGATGAATGAGTTCCACGTGGAAACCAGACACATCTGGGCTTTAGATGTGTGTGTGTGTGTTCCTTCATGGAGTGATTTATTTGGAGTGTTTGTGCAACACATTCCTCTGAGATCCTCAGTCGGTTCTCTTGCTCATCCGGCTCTTACCTGGAAAACACCCGAACGCAAGTTATAATATCACACGTGTTTGCTAACTGCATCCAACCATCATCCATCCATACATCCATCCATCCATCCGTCCTTCTGATGAACACAGTGATGATGATGATGGTGGTGATGGTGGTGATGATGATGGTGATGAGCTCTGTTCTCTCTGCTAGAGTGGGTGTTTGTGAGCGCTGTGGTCGTGGGCAGTGCTCTGGTCCTCCTGCTGGTGGGAGTTTGCTGGTGTCAGTGTTGTCCTCACTCTTGCTGCTGTTACGTCAGATGCTGCTGCTGCCCAGAGACCTGCTGCTGCCCTCGACACCGTGAGTACCACACACACACACACACACACACACACACACACACACACCAGTGCAGGTCAAACAATCAAGATCAAAACACTACACAAGCATACAAACACATATTAGCTCATGTTATTGCATTACTATGATTTGGCACAAACCTGAGCTGCAGTGGGTGAGAGGCAACATCATTTGACTGTGTAATGAGCACCACGTGACAAACCTCAGTACTTCAGTACTCATTGATTTTGTAACAAAAGCATGTCAGAACTCTTTAAACATTTCCTCCTCCATTTAATTGAATTAAAGGAGAAAACGGACCACAGAAGATAAGTTTACGCCATTGCATATTTTACATACTAGCATTGCATTGCATATGAACTGGGTAAATTAAATCTTTTAAATGGCCGGGTTGCCATGCTACATGACTTCGGTCTTTCTCTCCAATAGTGTATGAAGCAGGAAAGGGGATCAAGACAGCAGCGCCCACACCAGTGCCCATGTTCCCTCCATACTACATAGCTGGGATGCCCACCATGGTGCCCATTGCCCCACCCTCCCTTATCGACCCTCACCTGTCCATCGACCCTCACCTGTCCATCGACCCACACCTGTCCGCCTCAGCATCGCTGGAGCACAACGGCTCGGCAGGTGAGCACTAGAGTAAACATGTTTCACTGCTGGTGAAAGTCTGTTTAGACTGTGTTAGACGCTCCAAACCACAGCATGATTTACTGACCTGTTATTAAATAGTTCTGACCACAGCGGTATTTCAGAGCTTTACCACAGAAGAGATTTGGGACGTTTCAATAACTCAATGAATCGAACACTGAAATCCAAACATTTCAAGTTTACAGTGATACAGCTGCAACACACTCATGCATTCCCTTCACACTGCTACTGCCATTATAGAGATTGCACTTGAGAGCAAATGCACCACAATGTGTCATATTAAAAACATACAGCTCAAATAAAGTTATAAATGTTATTTAGTACATATATATTTATACTATATAACTGATCAAAATGCTAGAGTAAGCAAATATTAAGTGTGCTGCTTACTCTCACTCTTTCAATTGCATTCCTCCTCCTCGCTCAGTTTACGTCAATTCAGACGGTTCTTAGAGCTCAGATCGAGTCACAAACTCAAGCCCTTTGTTGGACCGCGGGCAAAATCTGTTTACTTTCACCTCTTGTTAAGTATTATATTAACATACGAACCTCTACGAACGATAATATTATGATTTAACATTCAATATTAGTCCCCATATTCTCTCACGAGGAGCAGGATTCTATAAGCCCACAGAAGAATGGGCCAAAAAATTGTTTCTCATCAGAAAACAGGACAGGAATGTTTTAAAATGGCCTGAGTCTGTTTCCCCGAGTTATCAAAAACAATATTCTTACAACACACACACATGATGTATCTTCTGTAGTGCGGAGTGGTTTCCATCTGCAGTCTGCATCAGATCAGAGCTCTCTGAAGGTGCTGCAGTTCGTGGAGAAGCAGCTCGCTCAGTTCAACCCGTCACAGACGCTGAGCAGCAGCCGAGACTGTAAGAGATGAACGCCATTCCAGACGCCACATGACCACTGCACGCCATCCACTGTGTATTTCACTGCACCCGAGCCACTGCATGATCCACAGCACCTGATCCACTGCACACACTCACTGCACATGATCCACTGCGCATTTCACAGTGGTTGATCCACTGCACGCACACACTCCACATGTCTCCTGCCTCCTATTTTTTCCTGCCTGAAGAGCTGCATGTTTGTCTCTGCATTCCTTGTGGTCTTTAACCCTTCATTCTTTCATAAAGTACTGCAAATTCTGCTTGATGTTCCTGGAATAAAATGAGGATAGGAGTTACAAGAACGATTTCAAATATTCTAATGTCAAATAATTGTGGTAAGAATTTGCACAGAATATAAAGAGGTCGATGCCTTTGCTGATTTCTGCTTATCTGCAGCCTGCAGTATGTCCGAGCTGAGTTCATTACATGATGCAGAAACGGACTTCCATCAAACCTATCGACAAGTACAAAAAAAGGCTCTGCCAGTCATCCCTGATCTTGATGATCCCACTGACCTCCGGACCACAGATTTATCTCCCATTCGTGAGGGACGATACACACGACAGCCGCAGCATAGAAATCATGTCCCGGATGACAACCGCAGGTAATGGATGAGGTGTAGTATTTATATAGCACATTTCATACACAATGGTAATTCAAAGTGAAGGAATCAAAATGTTTTGAATTCATAAATCATTCTTTCCAGGTGGAACCCTCGCTCCGAGCACCTGCAGAGAAAGGCTTTCCTGGATCACGGACGGACCGGATCTCTGGATGAGCTCGAGGAGTTCGCAATGACATATATGCAGCGAGGACGTCACGGAGAGCTTGGAAACCGGGAGGATGACTACAGAACACACGAACGGGAGCGTGAAAGGGAAAGAGAGCGAGAACGGGAGCTGGAGCGGGATCGATACCCATTTTATTCTTCCAAACGTTATTCTCCAAAGGCCAGTCCAGCGAGACGCCTGCCCAGCCCTCCGCCACTGCCTGGGATGAGGCGGGACGAGCAGGACAATGAACAACCCCAACGGGATCCACGGGATCAGAGAGATTCCAGCAGTACCGGGAGCAGAAGAGACTATGATGATGCCCTTCTCAACAGTTTATTGGAGCGTAAAGCTAAAGCTGGGAAGAGTGGCTCTTCAAAGGCGGGTCGTACTGAAGAGGACTCGGAAACACCTTCCAAAAACAGCTCCAAGAAAACCAGTGAGCGTCTCCACAGCAGGTCCTCGAGCAACCAGTCTCCTCGCCAGCGACCGGCAGAGGATAGGGAATCTCTGCCTCCCTACGCAGAGAAGGAGTTGGAGCGTTCCCGAGGAGCCGAGACCGGACAACAACGCTCCGGTCACGGGCAGAGGAGAGTGGTGAGTTACCTGTAGGACTCTGTGTGACTGAGTGACCTGTAGGACTCTGTGTGACTGAGTGACCTGTAGGACTCTGTGTGACTGACTGACCTGTAGGACTCTGTGTGACTGAGTGACCTGTAGGACTCTGTGTGACTGAGTTACCTGTAGGACTCTGTGTGACTGACTGACCTGTAGGACTCTGTGTGACTGAGTGACCTGTAGGACTCTGTGTGACTGAGTGACCTGTAGGACTCTGTGTGACTGAGTGACCTGTAGGACTCTGTGTGACTGAGTTACCTGTAGGACTCTGTGTGACTGACTGACCTGTAGGACTCTGTGTGACTGAGTGACCTGTAGGACTCTGTGTGACTGACTGACCTGTAGGACTCTGTGTGACTGACTGACCTGTAGGACTCTGTGTGACTGAGTGACCTGTAGGACTCTGTGTGACTGAGTTACCTGTAGGACTCTGTGTGACTGACTGACCTGTAGGACTCTGTGTGACTGAGTGACCTGTAGGACTCTGTGTGACTGAGTGACCTGTAGGACTCTGTGTGACTGAGTGACCTGTAGGACTCTGTGTGACTGAGTTACCTGTAGGACTCTGTGTGACTGACTGACCTGTAGGACTCTGTGTGACTGAGTGACCTGTAGGACTCTGTGTGACTGAGTTACCTGTAGGACTCTGTGTGACTGAGTTACCTGTAGGACTCTGTGTGACTGAGTTACCTGTAGGACTCTGTGTGACTGACTGACCTGTAGGACTCTGTGTGACTGACTGACCTGTAGGACTCTGTGTGACTGAGTTACCTGTAGGACTCTGTGTGACTGAGTTACCTGTAGGACTCTGTGTGACTGACTGACCTGTAGGACTCTGTGTGACTGAGTGACCTGTAGGACTCTGTGTGACTGAGTTACCTGTAGGACTCTGTGTGACTGAGTTACCTGTAGGACTCTGTGTGACTGAGTTACCTGTAGGACTCTGTGTGACTGACTGACCTGTAGGACTCTGTGTGACTGACTGACCTGTAGGACTCTGTGTGACTGAGTTACCTGTAGGACTCTGTGTGACTGAGTTACCTGTAGGACTCTGTGTGACTGAGTGACCTGTAGGACTCTGTGTGACTGAGTTACCTGTAGGACTCTGTGTGACTGAGTGACCTGTAGGACTCTGTGTGACTGAGTGACCTGTAGGACTCTGTGTGACTGAGTTACCTGTAGGACTCTGTGTGACTGAGTGACCTGTAGGACTCTGTGTGACTGAGTTACCTGTAGGACTCTGTGTGACTGAGTGACCTGTAGGACTCTGTGTGACTGACTGACCTGTAGGACTCTGTGTGACTGAGTTACCTGTAGGACTCTGTGTGACTGAGTTACCTGTAGGACTCTGTGTGACTGAGTGACCTGTAGGACTCTGTGTGACTGACTGACCTGTAGGACTCTGTGTGACTGACTGACCTGTAGGACTCTGTGTGACTGACTGACCTGTAGGACTCTGTGTGACTGACTGACCTGTAGGACTCTGTGTGACTGAGTTACCTGTAGGACTCTGTGTGACTGAGTTACCTGTAGGACTCTGTGTGACTGAGTGACCTGTAGGACTCTGTGTGACTGAGTTACCTGTAGGACTCTGTGTGACTGAGTGACCTGTAGGACTCTGTGTGACTGACTGACCTGTAGGACTCTGTGTGACTGAGTTACCTGTAGGACTCTGTGTGACTGAGTGACCTGTAGGACTCTGTGTGACTGAGTGACCTGTAGGACTCTGTGTGACTGAGTGACCTGTAGGACTCTGTGTGACTGAGTGACCTGTAGGACTCGGTGTGACTGAGTGACCTGTAGGACTCTGTGTGACTGAGTGACCTGTAGGACTCTGTGTGACTGACTGACCTGTAGGACTCTGTGTGACTGAGTGACCTGTAGGACTCTGTGTGACTGAGTTACCTGTAGGACTCTGTGTGACTGAGTGACCTGAAGGACTCTGTGTGACTGAGTTACCTGTAGGACTCTGTGTGACTGACTGACCTGTAGGACTCTGTGTGACTGAGTGACCTGTAGGACTCTGTGTGACTGACTGACCTGTAGGACTCTGTGTGACTGACTGACCTGTAGGACTCTGTGTGACTGACTGACCTGTAGGACTCTGTGTGACTGAGTGACCTGTAGGACTCTGTGTGACTGAGTTACCTGTAGGACTCTGTGTGACTGAGTGACCTGAAGGACTCTGTGTGACTGAGTGACCTGTAGGACTCTGTGTGACTGACTGACCTGTAGGACTCTGTGTGACTTGTGTTCCTCTGAGAGAAGAATAAAACCCTTGGATCTGTGGACCTGTGTTTGTCTTTCATGGAAACGCATGCGATGGTGCAGTGAAAGAAAAGCACCAAGGTTCTACAGAATCCAATGCCTTAGAAAGGCTTTTAAAAAGGTTTTCAGGGATTTGAAGTATGTAGTCCTAAAACACAATTGGTAGCGTTATTGGAAAAACTCCTTGAAAACAGTCATTGAAAGAGAGAATTCAGAACATAAAAAATCAATTCACCAGAGACGCACTCTATAAGATTTCCTCTTGCCAGTCATCATCCTTACCATTTATTTCATTCATATCTCTTGTAGACATTTTTTGATGAACAAAGTGCACAGTTTGATTCCGACCTAGGTCTTTCGATCACGGTTCGATTTGTACCTCGATTTGACAACAGAAAATAACCTGTACACAGGTAACAAGAATGTCAAAAAAAATAAATCTTATCTCTGCCTGCTTGCTGCTTAATTCCTCCCCACAATGTGTTTGGATCACAGCTATAAACTCTAACACAACTAATGATAGAAACGGTCCCTCAAAGCACTAAGAAATGTTGAAAAAGAAATAAAAAAGTTCAAGGTATGACATTGATCAAATGTGTAAAGCAAAAATTAAGACAAGCCTGATGAAAGACAGTACAGGTGGTGTTTTTAGAGTCGGTGTGTGTGTGTCAGAGATCATTCCCTCACTTCCACTGTACAAGGCTTTCTCTGACATCTTTTCTTACTTTTACAAACACAGACGCAGCTGTAGCGTTTTACTGCGTCTAACGTCAAACTTTTCATCTTCATTAAATGAGATCCAAGAGTAAAATGTTGGTGATCAGACACACAGAAGCTCCATTTGTGTGCTTAAATACAGATGGAAATCTTATTGAGTGCAACTTGGAGAATCATGTAGCATTTCATGTTTTGATTTATATTTTGTATTTCTTTTTCTGAGTAATGTAACATACATGCCTGGTCCTAATATTTCCAGAATAATCACTGACAGCGCTTGACCTGCGACTCACTCTAGACGAGACTAACCCGCTCTAACTGACCAGCTCAACCGGCTCGCTCGCTCACTCTCTGTCATCTCTCTCTCTGACCAGAACACACTGCTGACCAGACACACTCTCGAGGTCTGATGTCCTCACACACGAGGACGAAACACTGCCGGCTCGTGACCCTGCGGAGAACCAGCCTGTGGAACCGAGGTTTGTGGGTCTGAGATATGTTTTACAGACTTCCCCTAAAATGGGTCATAGCTGTCATGGAGAAAATATACAGAGTTCATTCCTGAGGTACACGGACACTCACTGGACGAGACTCTTCCTGACCGTTCAAGTGGATGAGTGTTGGATAAAAACATTTGCTACACAGTGAAATGCTGATGTTTACATGAAATGTTGCTGAACGTTATATATGAGGTTATCATATCGTTTTCTTCACACATGTTCATAATCTCAGAGCGCTCTGTATGAATGGAATGTTACTTTGTTACATTCTGACAAAATGTATCAGGAAACACATTCATAACTGCTGTTCGCTAACACATGTTGTGTTGTTCTTGCACAAGATATTAATATCATTGCAGATCTTGTTATACTCACATTTTCTATCAGTATTAAGTGATTTTCACAAATCTGTTTAAGGACACAGAGCAAGATTACAGGAAGTCATTTGGTTTCTGTGGTTCTGCAGGTTTATCACTCGAACTCATCATGTGAGATAAGACATTTCATGTAATGACTGTAACGAATTCATTGAAGCTCACGTCTGGATGATAAATGCTGATTTCTGAACCGCATAGCCGGCTAGTAATCTTCTCATACTAGTTTGACCATATCCTTCTAAAGCAGAAACAGCAAGAGTAGTAGGGTTGGGTACCGAACTCGGTACTTTTAATGGCACGGACCGAATTACGTCAGAACTACCGAGTAGCGATTCACACTAAATCAATCGATGTCATGCGCGGTTTCATTTACCACACGCACACACTGAAGCACGCGTGACGCTCGCGGGGTTCTTCAGCCTCTGCAGTCTCACTACAGGACAGCCTGAATGCATGAACTTCATCTCCAGAGCCGCTCTGAAGTTCATCAGCATTCATCAGTTTCATTCTAGAAAAAAACTATCGTTATATCATTAACACACACAAACTCAAAGGTCTTCAGCACAACCCTTCAAAATAAAAGCTCGCTTTAACTTGATAATGTATTACTGTTGTACAGTAGAATTTACATATCTCAATTTAATAATAACACTAATAATAATTATCAAAAATGTATTTTTAAAGGATTAATCACACTTTTTCTTCTATATTGTAATTTTAACAGTATAAAGTTGTGTCGCATGTTCGTTGACACAAACATTTAATCTCGTGTAAAAGATCAATTAAATTAATATTTATTAATGTCTTCTTTTGATCACTAGAAAATTCACCACAAAGAATTTGTGGAAAACCAAACAATTCTTGGAATTTTTTTATTCCTAAGTGGTTGTGTTTATTAATATTCAAGCGTCACAGATGATGGCAGACAGAGACCAAGGCAGCTCTGGAATAATGGCAATAATACTTCTATAAATGATTTGGTTTCTTTACAGTTATTGACGTAAACATGCCTAAATTACAGAAAGAAGGTACCGTTGGGTGCCGGCACCGGATTTCAGGTACGGTAAATGCGAACAGAACCCAACCGTGAGGAGGAGTGTGTGTTTCTGAATGGAGCAATAGTTCAGGATTCCCTCGACGTCACAGTGTATTGTGCAGCGGACACAGCCGGTCCTTCAGCGAGAGCTATTGTTCTCCGAAGGGTCCGGTGTCGAGCGTGACGTCACCGGCTGATGACCTCATCATATGCTGACGTTATCGGCTGATGACCTCATCATATGCTGCCAGGAAATCTCAGACTGACGGCTGTGTGTGTTCACCTGCATTACTCTACTATTCTTTATCTATGAAATATGTGTAAGTTAGCTGTATCAAACTAAAAATGATTTTATCCTAATACTTGAGAAAATCGTAAAATACAATTACATTGAAGATCATTTTTATGCAACTGTGTTTACATTTTGTATGCTTTCATATGTTTACTGTCTCATGCCTAAATGTGTATATTAGCTGTACGCAGACTCACATTATGTTATACATCATCAAATGACTTTCAGTAAAAACTTGACCAACACTTCTCCTAACACTCATTTATTCAGTGTTTTGTTCTGTTTCTGTGGCGTCACATTATTGCTGCAGCATTACGACTCTTACGCATGATGTGGTGTGTGTGTGTGTGTGTGTGTTTGTGTCGGTGTAAGTGTGTGTCATGAGGCTCTTTGTTCATTGTTGAGACAATAATGACACTCTCAAACACATCAGTTTAGAGATGGAAACATTACACTCACACACACATGCTCACACACATTCACACACACAGAGATGCTCACACACTCACAACACAAACCCTCTGAATCTACTGCTAAAAAACGTTGTTTATTAATGAGTGATTTCCACATGACGATGTTCCTGGGTGGCATTAAAGTGAGTTTTTGTCTAATTCAGCTCCTACTGGGGATAGTTTTATCCCTTAACACACACACACACACACACACACACACTTAAGGATGGGGATCTCACACATGCGCCCACAGCCTCTCAGCTGGACAGATTATGTGTGTGTGTGTGGTTGTGATCTCTCACTCTCTCTGTTGATGAGAGGACTGTAATAGAGTCAGTCTGGATCTGTGAAGGTCCGCTAGATCATCACAGAAGAACACAGACGTCATGAGGGAACAGTTCAACTTTGACCTTTGCAGGTCGACTGCAGCTCATCACAATCGCTCTGCCAACAAAACTTTTAAATGTCATGTTTACAAAACCTTTCCAGTGGAAAAAGAAGATGGGCCTTCAAGACCGAGACTGTGACGCCATCTGCTGGTGACTCGAGGAACTTCATCCACTGACTGACTCTGATCAGGAAACACATTCACGAACACCATCAACAAGCAAGCAGCTAGCTAATAATACAATAGCGTTTGTATATATTATGGTGATATTAACATACTATTTATTCAGAGTCTTTCACTATTTAAACGAGTGTGAAAGCCTTTTCCCTCAAACTCCCTCAGATCGGGTCCTGCGGGGATCATGTCAGCCTTCCTCCTGAGTCTTCATCCTCTGCTGACAAGTGGTTCTAGTGTTCATCGTGTAATGTTTATTTTATTGTCCATTTTAAGGAGCAGAGCTGCTAACCTGTCACTCAGATCATTGCAGACTGTAGCATTAAAAAGTAGAGGCGCACAGTGAAACTTCATTCGATGAATATTTGCATGAAGATTCATAAATTCAGAACCGCATACTAGTATAGGCCCTACTCGTACTACTTTCCCCACATATTTTTATTGCAGAAATAGTAATAGCAGTATCAGTTCCGAATGTGTATTTGGCGGTGTCGCCGGCTGGTGTTACCTGTGCGCACGCGCGTCATGTGACGCACCTGTGTTTGGGGTGGAGCGCTGAGGATGATGATGATGATGATGAGGGGGAGAAAGAGCAGAGCAGAGGAATCACAAGTCGGTCTCTGAGAGGAACACAACTACAAGTTAAAGCGGCTTTTGGTATGAAATGCGTGTTTGATCCGTGACTGTAATCGCATTCACACTCGCGCTGGTTTCGGTTCGCGTTTACTGGAGTTTCACCTGAACATCATGATGATCGTGTCTCTGCTGCTGCTGAGTGTCCTGAGCTCAGGTGAGACACACACACACACACACACACACACACACACACACACACACACACACCTGCTCATTTATAATGCCGAATAATAGAGTGACATTGTGAAGGTTGGTCAGAGGAACAGGTAACTGTGTTTCACCTGTTGAGCTCGTCCGTTTCGGTCACGTGATCACTGTTGTTGACATCGATCCAATTAAAATGTTCAAACATTGAAAGAATGACGGGACGTAAATGTTTAAAACAACTTAAAGCTTTCAAGAGTAAGAAACTATGGAATCTAGTGAAAAATAAAAAATGAAAATATAAATAAATAAACAAGTATAAAAGCAGCGATCAGGTGATCATGAATGTTAATTTGAAATCCAAAAGATTAACAGAAATGAAGTTTTCACGAATATTTTGCTGAATATTTGTCCTCACTAACACTGAAACTCACTTTGTTTGAAACCAGTGAAGAATTTCCGGCTCTTTGTGTCATTTCCAGTTGTACAGGTTTGGCAGCGTGTGTATTTCTGTCTGTTTATCTCTCTCTCTCTCTCTCTCTCTCTCTCTCTCGCACACACATACACTTTCTCTTTAAAAGACATTTAATGTTACACTTATTATTATTGATCTGACTGCACTGACATTATTGGTTAAGAACGAAACTTGATCTGAATAATGACTCTTCTGTAGAATCTGATTGCTTCATTGATTCGGCTATTCTCTGCCCTGACTCGATCTGTCCCGTATAAAGCTGACGTTCTCTTCCTCTCTTCAGGGATTCTGGGTATCCAGGTCACTCTCTCGGAGTTGGAGAGGCGCACGACTCTCTTTGCTTCGGTCACTTTACGCTGTGATTACTCCACGTCCGCGCAGCCTCAGAATGTGTTGGTCACCTGGAAGTTCAAGTCCTTCTGCAAAGACCCTGTTCTGGACTATTACTCCACAGGTATCTGTTCAACATCAGTCCTGTCTGTGATCTCAGTGCTGAGACGCTCCTGTGCGTTCGACGCTTCACTAAAGTGAGCAGAAGTTGTGGATCGTGTGTGCAGATCTGAGCTCGAGTAGAAGCAGTAAAACATGTTTTGGAGTACAGTACTACTGTAATGTTGAACAGCAGATAATGTTGTCATTCCCATCAGATCAGCTGAACCCTAACTGTGTGTGTGTGTGTGTGTGTTGTGCAGCGTACCAGTCCGCCCTTCAGTTGGGGCAAGATCCAGCCAACGACTGCGTGGACTCGCAGCGCACCATCCGAACCGTGGCTCAGAAACTGGGCCCCAACGAGGCGGTGCTGGGCTCCGAGTACAGGGACCGCAAAGTCTACATTGAGAACAGTGAGTTGATGGAGATACGAGAAACGTGTGTGAGGGGATTTACAGTCAAAGACACACAGCCAGATATGATGAGTAAAGAATTATAATAAATTGAAGACAAGTTTTACTGAAGGTAGTTTGCAGTTTCATCAGCAGAAGTTCCCCTTCAAGACTCACGAGGAGTTCGTAGGCCGTTTACAGTTACACAGATCAGCCATTATAGCCTACGCTACGGCCCTGCTTCAGTTGAATGGTTCTGATTGGCTAAGAAATAGATCCACACATATACAGAGATCTCCATGCGAGTGACACTCGGACCCTGAAGTTAGGCACGTCGTGACCTTCCAGGTCGCAGATTAGGGTCTGTCCGTACAACAACTCACTCAATCTCCTATAACACACACGCCGACACACAGCTTCTTCAAGGTTGAGTTTGGCCTGGCTCTAACTATAAACAGGAGAGTCGTCTCAAAACATCACGATAATACACTCTTTCTCTAAAGGAGAGGACACTTTAATCTAACGCAGTAAATTAAGGAAATGTTCCCTTAAACTATAGACATCAATGACCCCTGTGGCCATATCTGTCAGAGTACCGTAAAGCAGATGTATTGACACATGTTAAAGAAGTCCAAATGAGCTAAATGAGCAAGCACTGTTACTGCTTTCAGACATTAGAGAATACATGAAAATAACATTTCAGTAATCAACCTGGTGACCTAACTTATATAACTAAATAAATCTCACATGCTTAGTCATTCAGCTCATTTGATATTTAGAAGGAAAAATATTGATTAATACCTTCATTATAATAGTAAATGGACTGCATTTAAACCGCGCTTTCACCGACCCAATGGCCACTAAAGCGCTTTACAGTTTTCCTCACATTCACCCACGGCGGTGTCGGCCATGCAAGGCGCCATCCAGCTCGTCAGGAGCAGCTGGGCTTAGGTGTGTTGCTCATGGACACCACCGGGGATTGAACCACCAACCTTCTGGTTTGTAGACAACCTACATGAACCACTGAGCCGCTGCCGCCCCAATCACTCATTAGATATACAAGCAGCAGCGGACTGACGGACTGACAGACTGACGGACTGACGCTTGAGCGCAAACCAACACCACCGATCCTTCTAAATCATAACCCTTCAGCTTCAGTTCTACAAATTAATATGTTCTTTCACTGCTGACCGTTATCAGTTTGTAGTAGTAAACAAAGAGATGTCATATCGATCACAAGTTCAGGATGGCGTACCACAAGGCTCAGTACTCGGACCGTTGCAGTTCCCAACCAATCAGTGTGTTGTTTCTTCCATGAATGGTTATTGTTTTTATTTCAGTAATCCAGAAATGTGCTCTGCGTTTGTGTTGATCAGAGGCGGATCTGGTCATCAAGGAGGTGATGTGGTGGGATAACGGGATGTATTTCTGCTCCGTGGATGCACCTGGAGACACAATCGGAGATTCAGACAAAGAGATGAAGCTGATCGTGTACCGTAAGTCATGATTACTAATGCAAGAGTTAAACACAGTAAAGCCTTCGAGTCTCTTTGTAAGCAACCTGTTAAAAACCTTTAAAATTCATTCAAAACAGAAGCAAACTGATTCTGTATTTCAGCATATAGAGACCGTGATGCATGAATAACATCATTTGGCAGATGCTTTTATCCAAAGCGACTTAAAGGAGTAGTTCACTTCAGAATCTTTCTCACACACGTCATTCAAGATATTCATGGATTTCTCCATAGAGTGACTTCAATGGAGTCCAACAAGTTGAAGATCCAAATGTGAGTTTCAGTACAGCTTCAAAGTCTTAATTAGTCAAACCATCCACCATTTTATAACGAAAATTCAACATTTATATACTTTTAACCACAAATGCTGGTCTTGCACTAGCTGTGGTGCGACGTGATCACATTGAAAGGTCATGGGTATTCTGGGTCAAAGGGGTCTAAAACCTCAACCCTAACCACACATCAAAATTGTCCGACATCATTGTTTTACCTTTATTTATTTATTTGTTTGTTTTGTAAATGGTGTTTGACTTGGTCTTTGCACGTTCGCTTTGGAAACTCTGGGTCTGTAAGTGGTTTTTATTTTTCTATATAAAATGTCCGCTGGGTTGTGTAGATAAGATCTTGTCCAGACTTTGAAGCTGCGCTGAAACCGTTGGACCTCCTTGAAGTCACTATATGGAGAAAAATCCTGGAACGTTTTCAATTTCTTTTCAACTGAAGAGAGAAAGTCATGAATATGTTGGATGACGTGGGGGTGAGTAAATGATGAAGTGAAGCACTCCTTTAAATCTCATTGAAGGTGTAGATTTGATCAGTTAATGTGTTTATTGAGAAGTTGCAGCTTGTGTAGTGAGTGGCAGGATCTGCAGTGTGTGTGTGTGTGTGTGTGTGTGTGTGTGTGTGTGTGTGTGTGAGAGAGACTGGCTGATGCTGATCCTCCTCCTGTGTGTGTGTGTGTGTGTGTGTGTGTGTGTTTGTGAGAGAGAGAGACTGGCTGATGCTGATCCTCCTCCTGTGTGTGTGTGTGTGTGTGTGTGTGTTAGACTGGCTGACGGTGCTGTTCATCGTGATCGGCGTGCTGGCGCTCGTCCTCCTGCTGTGTGTGTGTTGCTGTCAGTGCTGCCCGCAGAAGTGCTGCTGTTACGTGCGCTGCCCGTGCTGCCCTCAGACCTGCTGCTGCCCTGAGAAGGGTTCGTACACACACTCACCTGCCTCACACTCACACACACCACACACACTCCTAACGCTGTGTTTGTTTTGCTGTGTTCAGCCGTGATGCAGCACCGGCTGATGAAGGAGGCACAGAAGGCCATGACGCCGTGGATGAACGGACAGCCGCTCTACGCTCCCATGAGCAACCACAGCTCCGGCTACCAGATGAATCCCATACTGTACGCAGGTCAGTCCTAGTCCATCCTCGGGGAGTCGGGGTCATTCAGTCCTAGTCCATCCTCGGGGAGTCGGGGTCAGTCCCGGTCACTCTCGTGGAGTCGGAGCCCTGTAGTTTAAAACATTTAATGCAATACAATGATGATTGAGACATGAACAAATAACCCTTCCTCAAACGCCTGATGAATCATATCTGATACTCATGATTTTTATAAAAAAAGATGTCTGACATTTGGATAATCAAGTAAACCTGTTTCAGTCCATTACAACAATATCAAAGTTATTTTGACATTTACTTTATATAAACCAGTAAATGTTTAACAGCATAAAGACACATGAAGCACAAGCTGAAGGACGTTCGTACAGATATACTAAAAGACTTTTACTTGATAAGAGTTTATCAGACACAGAAGGACTGGAGGAGGTTTATCATCTTCATCATTCAGCGCCGTTACAAACTGTACACCAAATATGATGCAGTCGGCTTTATTTTTATCATTTAATATATATTTTCAAAAGCTCATTTTGCTTCTATGCAGTCAGACATGTTTTTTTTTAAAGTGACATGAGAGCCGCTGTGTTTGTGTTCTGAGTCTCTCTGTTATCCCGCTTCAGGGTCACAGAAGGGTCAGATGACGCCGGTTCCGCTGCCGCCTCCGCACATGCAGATGGCGGGTCACATGCCTCCTCCCAGCATGCACGGCAACGGCAGCGTTCACGGGAACCACCAGGTGCTGGAGTACCTGGAGAATCAGGTGCGGGGCATGGATGTGAACAGCCCTCTCCTACAGCCCCAGCTCCTGCCCCCCCCACCGCAGCACGTGCCCTTCTCCGCCGGGCCTCCCAGCATGCTCTCTGCGCTGGACGACGGGCCCGCCTCCCGCCGGCTCCCGCCCGGATCACGAGGAGCCAGATCACACTCCAGCGGCTCGTCTGTGTACGGTGCCCCACTGCGCGATGATCGCCGCTACCCTCGCCCGCTAATCCCGCGCAGCTACAGTCAGGAGGACGTGCTGGACAGCCGGAGCCGGCCCGGAGGATCCCGCCCACGCTCCCGATCCCGGGACGATCTGCTGGCCGCGGAGCGCAGAGGCCCGGCCCGGCGGGATGATTACTCTCCTCTGCCCCGCCGCGGCTCCTGGAGCTCCGCTAACGAGGAAGCTAGCCGACGCGGAGGAACACGAGGAGCTCGCGATCAGCATCCTCCCAGCTACAGCGAGTACGAGCCCGGGAAGAAGCCGAACATGCGGCCGGAGCGCTTCTCTGTAAGAGTCTGAACTACTCCTGAGCGGCTCGCGCGTTCACTAACGCTGCGTTCTTCTTTAAAACCGTTATTCTCCTGCCGTCACTGTTATACTAACATTATTAAACGCCATACAACGACAAACTAACACGTAACACGTTAGTTGATCCAAAACGTCTGCAATCGCATCAAACATGTTAACAAATGTTGGATGAATTCTTTCTCGTTTGAATCTGAAATGGGAACTATTATGCAAAATTCACTTTTACATGATGTTAGAAGATACAGTTGTGTGTGTGTGTGTGTACAGTGTGTGTACTGTGTCCCGAAATGAGTCATTCGTGTTTTCCATACATGTTGACATCAGTGTAACAGGCCTGTTACAGCTGCCCTATTAGCATAGCTCCTCCCCTGAGTGAGCGTACACACGCATCTTTATCTCATTTGGCCACGATCAGCAGCTCATTTGCATTTAAAGTCACACACACACACACACAAACAGTGTGTTATTGCTTCCACCAAAAAGGGGCATGATGTAATAACTGATCTGTGGGGGATTCTGAGCTGAAACTTCAGAAAGATTCTGAAGTAATTTAAGACCTATAGTCCACCGTGTAGAAGGGATATGATAGATCCCGGTCACTGATTCACAGACGCTCAGATGTTGATCTTTATCTTCTCAGAACATGATCATCAGGTTTAGCTCACGGAGCTCCAATGCTAATACTGCGACTCAGCCGATGGGTTTAAGTGAACTCTTTACTGTGTTCTGCTCTGTGGCGTTGGGTTCGGACTCCTCGTCTGCCGTTCAGTGGTGGTTGATCTTGTTAATCTTCGCTCTCCTCTTCCTCTGCAGGATAAGAGCTCTCGCAGCGGCACCAGCATCGTCATCTGAACACCAGCGTCTGAAGCGTCTCTGCTCATGAACACAAAACTAAGAAATGTGCTTTACTGAACATATTTGAAGGATGTGCTTCTTTGGGTGTTTTGTTTTGTATTTTTGTGTAGAGCATTTTATACACTTGAATGTGAATATGAATATCCTCTTCTAGTGAATGTGTGGCATTAGCTGTGTAGGACATGTGACGTTTCTTGGGTTTGAGGATTTATCTGTGTAAATATCACATCTTTTGTGTCAATATATTTATTAATATGTTGAGTTTTTTTAAACATCCACTGCATTTACAGCACAGCACAGAGATATAATGCAATATAACACAAGAATTGTGTGAGACTCTGAAATGCTCATTATTATGTCCGTAATCAGTTATTCATTGTGATTTGTGAGTGCAACTCAATGGCTGCATAAACACAAGGAATAACTTATTAGGCTACTTATTTATGTTTGATTGATTGTGCTTAGGTCAAGCTGTTCTTTAGCCTTTTATAAATAATATTTTTATGGAACTAGTTACTGCATCTAAAGTTCAAAATCAGAATTATTTTTTAGTCTTGCCTTTATATTAACTTTATCTGAATATGTGAATCACTGTTTGCCCTCTGTAATGAAGAAAGACTTGTACATGTTCTACTGTTCATATGTGAAGGACTGTCTATTAATGTTTTGTTTCTTTACGTCTTGTGTGGACAGAATTCTTCCTTTTCCACTTGCATAAATAAATCTGCGAAAACAGCAGCATATGCCGACATGTTTGAGTACGTCTGTGTTTCTCAGGTTAATATTCGCCGATCTGCTTATCACAACAATCCCTTCATCATCTTGGGACAGTCAGAGGAACAATATTTGTCTCACACTGCCGAAGTAAAAATGTTTGAAAGGCAGTTTCATTAAGCAAAATAAAAGATACACGTTAGAGATACAATATTTAAATGTTACATTATATTGTTTTAGTACTACATCCATCTAGCGTGAATTGTGTGTGTGTGTGTGTGCGCGCGCCTGCGCAGTGCGCACCACGCGTCGCGGGGCTGATGGCGTCATGTGACGCAGCGTCAGTTTGCCACGTCGGTGTGTAACTGCGCGAGGAACTTCTGCAACTTTCTGTTTTGCATTTTAAGGCCGTTAATACAGAGCAGCGCGACTGCAACAACACACGCGAAATATCCATATTTATCTGTCAGAAACTTTACACTGTAGGCTATCATTAATTCAGAGAGAGAGAGAAACAAATGTGGTTGTCACAGAGTTTAGGGGACTGATGTCTGCGCTCATGATTGGTGTTCGGTAAGTGCTGCTTTAATTATTCATTAATGTTAATGTTGTTAATTATGCGCTCAGTCAACATTTATAGTAATGCACATCAGCTCAATATTCATATAGTTCAGTTAGGGTTATAGTTCAGTTACCAGCTGCAGACCAACGATCCTGTTTATTTCCTGTGTGTGTGTGTGTGTGTGTGTGTGTTAGTACATGTGTTGTTTAGTTCGTTGACATTGTTAGTCTGTCGGTGACCGGTTAAGACGATTGTCTGGTTAAGTGTTGGTGAGTTAGTCTGGTTGTTGTGGTAGGTTAGCTGTTAGTCTGGTTTAGTGTAGTTGATAGTCTGGTTTTAGTGTAGTTGATAGTTAGTCTGGTTTAGTGTAGTTGATAGTCTGGTTTAGTGTAGTTGATAGTCTGGTTTAGTGTAGTTGATAGTCTGGTTTAGTGTAGTTAAGAGTTAGTCTGGTTTAGTGTAGTTGATAGTCTGGTTTAGTGTAGTTGTGAGTTAGTCTGGTTTAGTGTAGTTAAGAGTTAGTCTGGTTTAGTGTAGTTGATAGTCTGGTTTAGTGTAGTTAAGAGTTAGTCTGGTTTAGTGTAGTTGATAGTCTGGTTTAGTGTAGTTGTGAGTTAGTCTGGTTTAGTGTAGTTGATAGTCTGGTTTAGTGTAGTTGTGAGTTAGTGTAGTTGATAGTCTGGTTTAGTGTAGTTGTGAGTTAGTCTGGTTTAGTGTAGTTGATAGTCTGGTTTAGTGTAGCTGATAGTCTGGTTTAGTGTAGTTGTGAGTTAGTCTGGTTTAGTGTAGTTGTGAGTTAGTGTAGTTGATAGTCTGGTTTAGTGTAGTTGATAGTCTGGTTTAGTGTAGTTGATAGTCTGGTTTAGTGTAGCTGATAGTCTGGTTTAGTGTAGTTGTGAGTTAGTCTGGTTTAGTGTAGTTGATAGTCTGGTTTAGTGTAGTTGATAGTTAGTCTGGTTTAGTGTAGTTGATAGTCTGGTTTAGTGTAGTTGTTAGTCTGGTTTAGTGTAGTTGATAGTTAGTCTGGTTTAGTGTAGTTGATAGTTAGTCTGGTTTAGTGTAGTTGACAGTGAATAGTGTAGTCATAAGGTGATCGGCGGTTGTCTGGATGAACAGCTCAGCAGGTTTTTGTGTTCATGCCTCAGGAGAGTTTAATGCTGTTTTCTTCTTAATAACTTCAGCTTCATTGTAAGTAAAATGTATTTATTTTGCACTTTTCACAGATAAACATCTCAAAGTGCTTCACAGTGAAATGAAATAGAAGAACAATATAAATACAATTATAAATAAATAAATAAATGCAAATACATTGCACTTTAACTTCCTCTTTTGGTGCAACGGTTTTAACAGAAAAACTGCTGCTTTGTGTCAGATGAGTGTTGCCCACTCTGACCTCTGACCTGACTGCGTTTCAATGAGAGTTGGGTGACCTCACCGCAGTTAACATGTGAAGTCACACCGTGTTTACCCTGTATCTGAGTAGTTCTGGCCGGACCCTTGGCTTGTGTTTGTCCTGCAGTGGCCGAGACGTGACGGAGCCGCAGGGAGCCGCTGGTGGAGACGTGAGGACGGGGCCGCAGGGAGCCGCTGGAGGTCATGCCCGGGGGCCGCAGGGGTCCCAGTAGACAGCAGCTGAGCCGCTGCGCTCTGCCGTCGCTGCAGACGCTGGTGGGCGGCGGCCTCAGCAATGGGGCGGGGCTTCGGTGCAGGTGAGGCACTCTTGCTTCTGATGTTCTTCACCACGAAATTGCGTTTTTTATTACACGCCTCTTCACAAGACGTAATAGAAATCTATGCAGGCGCGGAGTTTGCGGGGGGGCAGGGGGAGCGTTGCCCCCCCGGTGGCTGAAACGGGTAATCGCATTTTCTTAAAAAAGCTGTAAAAAAACTACCAACCCCAATCTCTTTAAGTTATCGCTCACTTGGTCGATTGTGTCATCTAACTCTGAGAGAAGCTTTTCTGCGATAAATGGGCGTCAATTTGAAATGTGCTGGGGACAGAGACGTACTCGAAAGGGCATTTTCACAAGTGCTGGGTACGCATTCATTCTTTTTCTCTCTTTCGAGTAGGTCATGTTTTGAAAGACGATGTTCTGTAGCTCCTCATGTACATAAATAAAAATGAGCACAATGTCCGAGTATAGTGAGTATAAAGTATATACGCCCTTTATTGCATAAATAAAAATGAGCACAATGTCAGAGTATAGCACACTTTCATGTGTATAGTGAGTATATAAAGTATATACTCCCTTTTTCGTGTATACAGTGATGGTCCAGATCCAGGACTCGGGAGGTTCGAGGTTCTAATCTGCACTCGTAAAGTTTTTTTTTTCCCCTCATCAAAACCAATAGGTAGCCTAATCCCGTGTCTTAAAATTTTTTCAATGATTCATGAAGTATAAATGCAAAATTTAACTAGTTTTTTAATCATTATCATTGCCAGAATGTGTTTTGAAAAAAGGAAAGAAAACTTTAAGGTTGAAGATAATATTTTAACAGTGCAAAAGTGGTCCACATTTCATGATCCTATAATGAAGATGCGACGCGAAGTGGCTGTTAATGCGAAGTTCTAGCTGTTTACAATGACATAAAGGCAATAAAATATCAGTGTATTGTTTTACTGTTTTTTCTTGGGATAAAAATAATATGTGTTTATTTAGCATGTTTTTTTTTTTTGCCCCCCCTGGCTCGAATGTCAAACTCCGCCTATGGGTGTCCCCAAGAATATGTGTGTGAAATTTCTGCTGAAAATCCCAGATCATTTATTACAGCTCGTCAAATTTGCCCCTTTTTGGGTGTGAGAAAGAACACACAGTTTCTGTGTGTGTGTCGCTTTAAATGCAAATTAGCTTTTGCCCCGCCTTCATTAAGAAGAGGGCGGAGCCTTTACACAAGCTTCAGAGACTCCGGCAATAACAACACAGGCCGATCTGACTGATCCAGGATCAGGAGTTGAGCAGCGAGTGCAGTTTTAGAAGATTATAAAGAACCAAAAACATCGATATGAGATTATGTGGATCCGCGTAGGAGAGCTGAGAGCTGTGTGAGAGTGAAGAGAGACGCGTTCTGCCCTGGTGATGTGTGTAAAGCATTGACTGGTGGTTGTTGTAGTCATGCGGTGTGTGTGTGTGTGTGTGTGTGTGTCAGGAACAGCAGTGCGCTGGGTCTCTCGGCTCCGCCCCTCACGGCCCTCATCACTCCAGATCCCGTCCGGCACTCCCGTATCCCCGATCTTCCTCTGGACAGTAATCTTCTGTTCGAGGCGCTGCTGTTCCTCTACCTGCTGGTGGCGCTGTTCGTGCAGTACATCAACATCTACAGGACGGTGTGGTGGTCCTCCTACAGCCAGCCCACGGCCTCCACCTCACTGGTACACACACACACACACACACACACACACATCATCACCGTCGTCATGTTCTGCTGATGATGTGTCGAGTCTGTATTTAATTTGCACATTTATTTGACAGTGTAAGTGATTATGAGTGAGTAACGGTGTGTGTGAAGATCAGACCCATCAGTCGTATGATTTCAGTGTAGCGTTTCATTTTGATCACTTCAATAAACCCGATCCTCTGTGTGATCTACAACAGTGCGAACTTTCTGCTAAACATCGTTTATCTTCCACTGAGGAAACTCACACGTGTTTGAATGACACGAGAGTGTGTGTGTGTGTGTGTGTGTGTAAACGCTCATGATGGAGATCTCTAGCAGTGTGTGTGTGTTCTGTACGGAGTGTGTGTGTAATATGCACGTGTGTCTCTGTGCAGAACTATCACCTGATGGACGCTCACCTGGCTGTGTTCATCACCGTGATGTTGGCCAGGAGACTCGTGTGGACCGTCGTGTCGGAGGTGTGTGTTCAGGCTGTTCCTGATGAACTGAAGCGTTTCCAAATGAAGATCACATTAATATGATGGTTAACTGTTCCTTTCTGTTGGAAAATCCCAAATTTATCATCACACTGGAGCTCAGAGGAACGTATTTGCATGTGGCTTTCCTGCAGTGTGTGTGTGCGCTGAGCTGTGTGTGTGTGTGTGTGTGTGTGCAGGACTGTGCGTGAGAGCGCAGGAGGAAGTTTTGACAATGCATTTGTGGTCTATTTCTCACATCATGATCATCGGTGACTGTGAACTGAAGAGTGTTTCCTCATAAAGAGGTGTGTGTGTGTGTGTGTGTGTTGCAGGCGTGTGTGGCGTGTCCAGCGTCTCCGCTGCGCTACACGGTTCTGCTGGCGGTCCGGTTGGTTCTGCTGACGCTGTGTGTGTGTGTTCTGTGCTGGACCCTCGTGCACCTCTTCAGGAACCACTCCGTGCTCAACCTGCTGTTCCTGGGCTATCCGTGAGTCCTGTTCATATGACATGTAATGTGTGTGTGCAGCTTCGGCGTGTACGTGCCGCTGGTGTGTGTGAATAATGTGTGTGTGTGTGTGCAGGTTCGGTGTGTACGTGCCACTGGTGTGTGTGAATAATGTGTGTGTGTGTGTGCAGCTTCGGCGTGTACGTGCCACTGGTGTGTGTGAATAATGTGTGTGTGTGTGTGTGCAGGTTCGGTGTGTACGTGCCGCTGGTCTGCTTCCACCAGGAGTCTCGGTCCCCGTCGGACTGCGTGTTCTCGGAGCCGGACGGGTCTGATGTTCCTCTGAGACCCAAACCGTTCCTGGAACTCCTGCGGGAACACCTGCGGGATCAGCTCTGTGGCCCCGCCCCCATCCCCGCACACTCCTGCCCCCCCACCCCCCCGTCGCCGGACCGGATCCGCTCCGAAGTCCAGCAGCTCAAAACCGACTTCAACCGCCGCATCAAAGAAGTGCTGTTCAACTCGCTGTTCAGTGCGTATTATGTGGCCTTCCTCCCGCTGTGCTTCGTCAAGGTGAGCGCCGGCCTCAACGAGTCTATAGACCATTTCACAAGATGTAAACAACACTGGTCCAGAAGCACTTCCTGTTTCAGTTTGTAACTGTTTTCTTTATTTCACATGTAAAGGAAACATCTTAAAGACGTTTGTTTAACTTTTTGATTCAGTTTTAAATGTTCTGTTGGTTGTATTTTATCCCAGATTTTATGTAGTGTTAAAAAACTGAAACAGGAAGTGCTTCTGGACCAGTGTTGTTTACATCTTGTGAAATGGTCTATGTAAGCCTGACCCTCGTCCTGTTTCGAGTCTATATAACCCTGAATAAACAACTAAAACACTGTATTCTGCTGCCAGGACATTAGATGGGGATTAAACACTATAGACTAAACGCATGATATGGGCTTGACGTCATCGTTTTCAGAGATTTGCAGTGTGACGTTTGCATGCTGTTTTCCAGAGTACGCAGTACTACGACATGCGCTGGTCCTGCGAGCACCTGATCATGGTGTGGATCAACGCCTTCGTGATGCTGATGAGCCAGTTGCTGCCGCCCCGGTACTGCGACCTTCTGCATCGCTCCGCAGCGCACCTGGGCCGATGGCAGAGGCTCGAACCCGGCTCCGGCAGCAACGCCCCGCAGCACATGTGAGCGCTCGCACCATCTCATCTCATCTCACACTGGCTGAACACTTCTCTTCGTTTGGCGATGTCACTTTGTGAAGACACGCCTGCGCACATATATATATTCAAACACACTAATCTATAGACTAAACACGTGATGCACATGTGCACGCCGTCAGCGCTTCACAGATTCATGTTTTTGAAGTTTCGTCGGAGATGATCATGTGTTTAAAACTTGCTCCTTGGATCCTGTTTCAGAGTGTGTGTTCTCGAGCTCAAACACTGTGTGTGTGTGTGTGTGTGTGAACGGCCGGAGCACACTAAAGTTTCTGTGTTCTGTAGAGCGGTGTCATGTTAGCGGCTGCTCAGTTAATCACTAATGATCTTTACGACGGAAGTGAATCAATCAAAACTAACTTTATCTGCACAATAACTTTATTCTAGATCTGCTCTCTGTGACTGTAATCTCCTGTTAGCACTGTAAAGCTGCTGTGAGACTCTATAGTGTTAAAGCACTGTATAAATGAGTGTGTGTGTGTGTGTGTGTGTGTGCAGCTGGTCCGACAGCACCATCTGGCCACAGGGAGTTCTGGTCCGGCACAGTCGCTGCCTCTATAAGGCCGTCGGTCCGTGTAACGTGGCCTTGCCCTCCGACGTCTCGCACGCCCGGTTCTATGTGAGTATCTGTCACTCCTCACCTTTACTTATGATGGAGTGAGTGTGTGAGAGAGAGAGAGTGTGTGAGTGAGCGAGAGAGAGGGAGTGTGTGAGTGAGCGAGAGAGAGGGAGTGTGTGAGTGAGCGAGAGAGGGAGTGTGAGAGAGAGGGAGTGAGAGAGAGAGTGTGTGAGTGAGCGAGAGAGAGAGTGTCAGAGTGAGATTTCCTTGAATTCCCGTGAGTGAGAAGTCATTCCAAAAATCATGGCAACAGACGTTGGTAGGTTTATATCACAGCCATGCGCTGCACTAGACCGACATTATTATTATTAATGGAAGGAGACGTGTGTGTGTGTGTGTGTGTGTGATCCAAGCGTTAATGGCAGGGAAAAACAGAGTTCCTAGTGTTTCTCCTCATTTCTGCTCCGAGGTTTAGAGTCCAGAAGGCTATTCCTGTAATTATTGTTTCTTTTATGAATTGAATAAAGAACTCTGTCTCGTATGTCCACTCCAAACAGTCCGTGTACTTGCATTCATTTTCCCTTATTTTACCCGTAATTGCAAAGCAAAAATGAACGGTTGTTGTATTTTTAAAACGCAAAGTTGAACACCAACATTTTACTATACAACAAATGCTGCGCAAAATAAATAAATAAATATATATATATATATATATATATATAATATTTACAAATTAATATGGAAAAAAATGTTTTCTAAAGCCAAATTAGAACCTGGAAATTATATTTTTCCCGCGTCTGAGAGCCGTATCCACAGCCGACAGAAAGGTTATGTATAGGGGAGTTATAAAGGCTATAATAAATGTGTCTGAAAAAATAACGACGCATTTTAATTGATTATTAATAAACTAATGTTTTCCTATATCAGTGTCGGCTAAAAACATATCTGCATCTCTGCACATTTCGTACGGATTACAGAATCAGAAGTTAGTTTTAAAGTGCATTTCCAGCTTTAGCCTGCGGAGGCGATATTTGGTTTCAGTTCTCGCGCTTCAGTTCACAAAGATCATGAAACCATGCCTGATTGTTTTATTTTATTTTACAAAAGCACAACGTTTTCTTGTTATTGTGACATTACGCAAATAAAAGTAGTTGTGAAATAAAAGTATTATTTTCTGTATGACCATAAATGATAGAGTATTTTAAGTTGTTTCCACTGTTATAGGAAACTGCGAGTGATCATCCCTGCCGTCCAGTGCGTTCACACACACACACACACACACACACACTTGGATGCGTTAAAATCTTGTGTTTATTTGTGATAATCTTAGCTCTAATATTATTATTGTCCTACCTGTATCATGAATGAACAAGAGTGTGTTGTAGACTCGTGTTTTCGCTGTCAGTTTCCCCTTTTTCTAACTGGTTCGGAACTGGTGCTGGTTAAAGTTGGTTGAACTTGCGAACCGCTTCAGAACCTGTTTGTTTTTCCACTGACTAGAGCGCCCAGGGAACGACGTCGTTACGTCACTGTGTACGTCGCCATACGTCTTAGCTAGAAACGCTTGCAAGTACAACATTACTTTGGGATCATCTCTAACTCGTGTACCAAGAAGGGTTTAAAAACTATCGAAATATACAAGTCTTTTAATCTTTTCGTTTGATATGTAATCTTTTCTGATAAGTTATGTACCCCCGTCTTGTGTCTTTTTTTCTTTCCATTTATTTGTTCTATATTGTGACTTCTTTTTTGCTTATAATGTCTTCAATAAAAAAATTACAAAAATAGAAACGCTTGCGTTACAATTACAAAGGCGGACTCCATCGTGTTTCTGCAAATGTTTCTCTTGGATTTCTGATCCTTTATTATGGTCAGAAAAGATGTTTTTAGGACACATCTAAACCCGCTCCAGCCCCCGACGTAAGCATGACGTGGTAAAAGAACGATTCTAGTCCAGCAAAGAGTTGGTGCCGCTTTGGAACCGGTTCTCCTGGCCGTCGGCACCGGCTCCGAACCGGCTCTCAAAATGGTTTGGTGGGAAAGGGCTAGTGTGTGACGCTCAAACCTGCGGCCGATTGTAACCCTTTCACTGGTCATCATCATGTCAATCCCCATCCATGACGGATATGAACTTCTCTTGCCTGATCGAGCGGACCAATGAAACGGCTGCGTTTGGGGAAAGGGTTAAACATCAGTTGTTTGTCACTGATCTGATCGGTCCGATCTGACTGTGTGTGTGTGTGTGTGTGTGTGTAATGATCCAGTCTCTGAAGAGTGTCTTTGTTCGTGTGTTCAGAAGTTCTGCTCATGTTTAACCGGATCTTCAGTTCCTCTCGCTGACTAATGCTTGTGTTTTCCTCGGCCCAGTTCCTGTTCCACAAGCCGCTGCGGATCCTGAACCTGCTGATCGGGATCGAGTCGAGTGTGGTTCTGTACCAGCTGTACTCGCTGCTGCGGTCCGAGCGCTGGAACCACACGCTCTCGCTCGGACTCATCCTGTTCTGCAACTACTACGTGCTGTTCAAGCTCCTGCGAGACCGGCTGGTTCTGGGCAAGGCGTACTCGTACCCGCCGGGCCACGGCCTGCCCGTCAAGACGCCCTGAGACTCTCGCTTTTGATATCGTCTGTTTTCATGCAACCTTTGTATCTATTTAATAAAATAGTTTATTTTGTATACTGTTACACACGAAGACTAGAAGACGGGCGTTTACGGCGCGATGGCGTATCCAGGCGTCGATGTTTAGTCGCCCGCGTCTGAATTCTGCCAAAGATAGAAAAAAAAGAAAAAAAAACTGGAAGAGCTAATGCTGGCCAATCACGAGGACGGACGGGGCGGTCCGGTTCATCGCCAACGCTGGACGGTCACGTACACTCTTCAGTATTATCTGCTCTGAGCATCTCGAGTGTCCACTTGGTTTCAATCCGTCTCTGTAGAGAAACTTCCCCGTCAGGATCTGTTTTAAAGCTGGAGCGATCCGCATCTCCATTTGCTGTTCATGTTAACTCTGTGCCAAATCCCAGGGGGCTGTGGGGCATCGGGAGTGGGCGTGGTCACGTGAGCTGTGGGCGGAGCCATGCACTGTTAAGCTTGCAGTATTTTATAAAACCGCTTTTGTTTCAAAGGTGTAAGGACATCCAGAATAAATGAGTGAAGCAGCTCTAATGCCCATGATGATCTGCACTAAACTCATGTCGGGTCAAGCTTCCCTGCAAGGTCCATCAGGAAGATCAAGCCTTTTTTTGACATTATGATAATATGTTTGGTTTGCTTATTATCAAATTCTCTTTATTTTAATTGGAAATTAGCTTAATTTCAAAGTAAGAAAAGCCTTAAAAAACATGATCTGTTTCCTTATGATTTTCATGTGAAATATGTTCTCGACAAGCGTTACGATTTTTCTGCCTCTGATGTCTAATCTGCAGTTCCAGCAGCCGTCTCTCATACTCACTGGTGCTATTTTTTAGCAAAAGCTTTTAATGTGTTGTAACAGAGGACATTAAAACTCTGAAAGTAATTAGTGTCATTGAATGATTATCCACTGGTTTACAGTATGTGTGTGTGTGTGTGTGTGTGTGTGTGTGTGTGTGTGGAGATCTGCAAAACCGTCTCTCACCACCAGAGGGAAACACAGGATCTCGTACAGTAGTTCTCAGACATAAGCAGAAACATTAGCATTTCCATTCAAACATCAGTAGAGAAAACCAGTCCTTCACCAGTGCCTTTCTGTCCCAGTCCTTTTCTGTCCCAGTCCTTCACCAGTGCCTTTCTGTCCCAGTCCTTTTCTGTCCCAGTCCTTCACCAGTGCCTTTCTGTCCCAGTCCTTCACCAGTGTCCGTCCAGAACATCTTCCTCTAATGGTTACACTTTATATCAGGTGTCTTTATGTACTTGCATAATAATAATTGTTAGGGTTCAATGTTTGTGTTGTGTTTCAGACACTCTTGAGGTGGGATGCGGGGAACAAGAGTACGGGTAAGGTCAAAGGTCAACAGCAATTACATGTAGGCAGTTTTAAAATGGAAATACCTTGTATGAACACAATTGCATGGTATCAAATGATTAATGTAAATGCAAGTACTTGCACTAGTAGTTAAAGACACTTCAAATAAAGTGGGTCTCCTTTAGTTTGTCTTAAAATCAGGCACTCATAAAACATACTATATTATAATGAAAACAGTTTAAATGGACATTAATGGAAAAACATTCTTTGGCACAACCTTCCTTTTGTACTAGAATGGCTTAAAGGGATAGTTCACCCAAAAATGAAAATGATCCCATGATTTACAGGCCGTCTGCCGGAAGCTGGTTATTATAGTCGATTACGTTTTAAATGTGGATATTTTTCTTACACAAACTTATCGCTTCACTTCAGAAGGCCTTTATTAATCTCTAGTAGCCTGTGGAGCACTTGATGGATTGATGCACTTTGACAGAATCGGCCATTATAAAGCTTGTAAGAGTCAGGACATTTTTTGTCTGAAAGAATGTAATACACATCTAGGATGACTTGAGGGAGAGTAAATCATGGACTAATTTTCATATTTGAGTGAATTATCCCTTTAAGAAGTCTTTAAAAACAGTGTCTTATAGCATGTTGATCTTCAGCATGTTCTTGTATACTGCTGGACTGAAACTCTTCTGCATATGTAAGAGAATCTTCAGTGCTCCTCAACCTTCTCTGCAGTCCACGTAGTTCCCCTTGATCCAGTAGCAGATCTGGGCGTATTTGAGTGGTGTGATGCGCACCGCCACGTTGAACTCCTGAGGCGATCCGCTGAGATCCACCCACTGGTGTCCGGAGAAGATCCCGATGACCTTGCGCTCCCAGCGCTGCCGTGTGCGGCTCCACATGCGGGCGTAGACGCCGGATCCGCTAGCGCCGGGCTGAGCGTCGCAGCGCTGGTACAGCAGGTCGTAGGTCTCGTCCGAAGCCCGGCAGAAGCGGTACACCAGCTGACCTGGCCGGTCGGTGTCGAAGCCGGAGAACTGGACCCGCTTCCCGGGCAGCAGCGCAGCGGAGGGACTGATGCCCAGCTTCATGTGCCGTCGCCGGTGCGCCTTCTTCAGCTCCAGCAGGGCGTAGTCGTAGTCCATGCCGATGTCGTTAGCGGTGCCCTTGATCCAGCCCTTCGGCACGTGTGTGCGCTTCACCCGGATCCACTGGAACTTCATCCGGTCCGGTGTGCCGCTCGTGCCGTTTCTGCCCGCCGGACCGTGTTTCTGCTGCTTCAGGAAGCCGACTCTCAGCCTCTGAGCTCCTTTCACGTAGTTCTTGCCATCGTGGACGCAGTGTGCCGCCGTCAGCACATGTCGTTCACCCACTAGCGTCCCCGAGCACCCGGTCGACAGCTTCACCGCAGTGGAGAACGGGTAGTTTAAGAGGAAGTCCTGCCCTACGATACTGAAGCGGCTGTCGTGGCCAAAGATCTGGCGTTTGGGTCGGGAGCGACTGGCAGGCGTCTGGGTGAAGCTGTTCGCGTCAAACCCGTAGATTCCCACGGCGGTCTGAGTTAGCCTGCCACTGGAGTACAGCGTCTCATAGGACAAGCGGAGCCGCAGGGCCGAGTCGCTGGGTGGAGCCGCTCGCCGGTGGCAGGCCGGCCCGCAGGAAGTGTTGAGCTCCAGCTGAGGCGCCCGCAGGAAGTGAGGCGGCGCCCGGTCCTCCGTGTGCTGAGCCCAGATCACCGGCACCTGCTGGATGGGCCACTGGGGCCCCGGGGCCGCGCCGGCCGACAGCAGCAGCAGCGCCAGCAGAGCGGGGCTGAGAGAACACGCCATCAGCACACCTGAGAGCAGAGCAGGTAAACATCAGGCACACACGCTGTGAAAGAGCTTTTCCACTGGTCTTTAGTGAGTAAAGGCCCTTGCACACGGAAACTGAAATTTTCGCAGGTAAAAAATAAATACGACCTCAAGTTGACAATCACGCTTGCACACTGCCTCCGTCTTTAAAAAAAATTGGATCAGGTTCGATTTTCTGCTTTTATCGCATCCGTATCAAGCCTCTTAAATGTTTTTTTTTTAATGTGTGCGAGGGCCTTAATGTTGCAGTTTTGCAGTCCTAGACAACTCAACTCTCCTGTGCCAAAGGTCAAAGGTCTCACTGCTGTTTAGGCGAATCATGTAAACGCGTTTAATCTTCCAGCCGTGTGCGTTACTGCGGCTTCTGGGACTCTCTTTATTCACCAGGGACAGAATCCATGGAAATATTTCTGAAGGATGAGTGTGAGAAAATGTCCGCTTCCATGACAGCCATGAAAACAGCAGCAATCACTATGGTTACTAAACACACAGGATTCTGATACACAGACCCAGAACTAGATTAGAAACAGCATCTCTAATGAGATGATCGTGATTTACACACACACACACACACACACACACACACTGTGAAAAATGATATGATCAAAGTTATGACATGTTTTTACATTGCTTTAACTCATCAAAATAAACTTTTTTAAATATAAGTTAAACAAGATTCAACTCTTCTTTTTGTCAGTTTAATGTAATTTAAATTGAAATTACTTAAACATCCAAGTTCATTGTACTACAAAGTTTAAGCGAGTGTCAGGTGAATGTGGTGAATGTTCCGAGTGGAAGTGATTCTCACCTGTGCGCGCGCGCGGATATTAAACCGATGATTGGAGTCGAACGCGAGCAGTGTTTCAGGGCATGGAGGAGATCCGGCAGTGTTTACATCTCTCCTCTGTCTGCTGAGTTCTGTTAGGTTCTGCTCGGGCTCCGCGAGTGAATGTCCGTGGGCGCGCAGCTCGTGCCCGAGACTCCTCCGATCACGTGACTCGAGATAAAGAGTCTTCAGATGATCCGCGGATATTCTGCGTGTTTATTTTATGATCTATTGCAATAATTCGCCTGGAAAACCCACTGACTGGGTTTGAGTGCTTATAATGACATTAATCTTTCATTTCTTCAATCAGTCTTTCTTTGTCACTGTGTATTTTAATGAATTTACCTGTGTTAAATGTAAATTAACGTAAGCCAAAATTGTTTTATTTTTATTTACATTGTACAAAATGTGTCTTTAATGTATTTAGTGTATGATGTAACGAGTACATCAGGATTTAAGGGAAGTGTTTCCCAGTTCCGGCTGAAACTAATCTATGCATTAACATTAATCCTGTTTTACTGCAGCAGTGTGAATGTGTGTGTGTGTGTGTGTGTGTGTGTGTGTGTGAATGTGTGTGTGTAGAGCAGAGCAGGAGTGGGAGAGCCGGGCATGACGTCACATGGGACACCTGTCAATCATAGGTCAAGTCAAGTCCATTTATATTTAACTTTTCACAATATAGATTGCATCAAAGCAGCTTCACAGTATCAATCAAAACATAATAACAATGTTCATTTAGAGGGTGGAAAAACATCCACTTTTGGTAGAGCTGATCAAGGGTATTATTGATTGGTTAACTAATTTGAATATCCCCGAGCAAGCTGAAGGCAACAGTGGCCAGGAACTGACAAACTTCATCAGGTGACCCAACGGTGTCCAAAAACTCCATCAGGTGACCCAACGGTGTCCTAAAACTCCATCAGGTGACCCCAAAACTCCATCAGGTGACCCAACGATGTTCTAAACTCCATCAGGTGACCCAACGGTGTCCTAAAACTCCATCAGGTGACCCAACGGTGTCCCAAAACTCCATCAGGTGACCCAACGATGTTCTAAACTCCATCAGGTGACCCAACGGTGTCCTAAAACTCCATCAGGTGACCCAACGGTGTCCAAAAACTCCATCAGGTGACCCAACGGTGTCCTAAAACTCCATCAGGTGACCCCAAAACTCCATCAGGTGACCCAACGATGTTCTAAACTCCATCAGGTGACCCAACGGTGTCCTAAAACTCCATCAGGTGACCCAACGGTGTCCTAAAACTCCATCAGGTGACCCAACGGTGTCCAAAAACTCCATCAGGTGACCCAACGATGTTCTAAACTCCATCAGGTGACCCAACGGTGTCCTAAAACTCCATCAGGTGACCCAACGGTGTCCAAAAACTCCATCAGGTGACCCAACGATGTTCTAAACTCCATCAGGTGACCCAACGGTGTCCTAAAACTCCATCAGGTGACCCAACGGTGTCCAAAAACTCCATCAGGTGACCCAACGATGTTCTAAACTCCATCAGGTGACCCAACGGTGTCCTAAAACTCCATCAGGTGACCCAACGGTGTCCAAAAACTCCATCAGGTGACCCAACGGTGTCCTAAAACTCCATCAGGTGACCCCAAAACTCCATCAGGTGACCCAACGGTGTTCTAAACTCCATCAGGTGACCCAACGGTGTTGGTATTGAAACACAGCATGGCCGATCTTCATTATCAGCTCAACCTCCACCTGTGAGTACGAGACACTTATCCTCCATCTGAAACAGTTTCTGCTTGCATTGCTTTATTATTTGTTCTCGTATTTCTTAATGCTTTATTTTATTTTTTACAAACGAAAAAGCCCTTGTATATCGTCTACAGTTTGCACAGACACAGCTGTTCGACATGCAGTTGACGACAAAGCACAGTGTGTGAGATACTGTTTCCCAGAATGCAGTGCGCTTGACTTGACCTTCCACTTCCAGTGCTATGAATGAACAGTAACTAACTTGACCCTATTTGATCTGAATAAGATCATGCAAATCATTATTTCCAGAATGATGCAGTGATGAGACAGCAATGTAGCGCCGTACTGAGTCGAAGAGTTTAGTTCAGTGTCTTCAGTGACATTAACAGCATGCGGTGGGCGACTCCGTCTTCAGATGAAAGACTCGTCTGTCTCTCTCAAGACTTCATGTCTGCAGACGCTCCTACGCTGATCTCAGACCAGCTTTCTCTGCACACTTTACCTTTCAGTGTCCAAATGACCTCTGTGTCGATATGTGCAGATGCGGTCCTGTGTGTGCTGTTTATTTAAATGCATTTTAATGCATTTCTGCATTCAGTCATTGATTATCACTGATGGAAACGTGTGAGCGTGAGAAGCGCTGGAGTTGTGCTGAATCTGCTCTGGCACGCACGCCCGAGTGAGGAGGTGAAACATCTGCGTTGGAGATGTGAGAGAGTGGTTAAGACACCTGATGTTTGCCAACTCAATATAAACCGCCTCATGAAGCTGTTTTCCCCACAGATCCATGCCAGAATGATAAACTACTGTGCAAAACAGAATTCCTCTTCTTGTGTGTCTCAAATAAAAGGCCTGTTAATTCACCATTTGCACTTTTGCAGAGTTAGAAATAAGAACATCTGGTTTTTGATCCTGGAAAGCGTGACGTCATTTGTAACGAATCCATGTTTAGAGTTGAGGAATTTACAGGCCGAACCCCCGGCGCTTCCCACGAGAGTCACACACGAGCCCCTGTTCATGAGTTCGGGAGCGCTGAGCTGGACACGGAACAACAAGCCCGTCCAAAACAATCCAAAGCGTGTCACTGACTCAGATGTTCTCCAAGCAAATTCCTCCGGGATTAGTGCAGTGCCAGCAGCGCTCATGCCAGCCGATGAGCACATGAAAACGCCCTGGAGCCAGGCAAACATTTCAGATTTTACTTTAGTTATTTAACAGTATGATGTTTTTATATGCTTAGGAAAAAATGTCTTGATAAAAGTAAAAAAAATAAATAAAAGGTAATAACTCATAAAACATTTGTAAATAAAGCAGCGTTTCCATCCTGTGTGTTCAAGAGAACAAAATCATCAGTTCCTTGGAAATTGGAGAAAAATATCAGTAATTGAAATGTAAGTTATCGCAGTCTTGTTCTTTTGTCCTCCGCCGAGTTGCGGCTCTGAGATCTGTAGATTGGCACGTGAGGCTGTTTGTTGTCAGTTCAGTTCAGGTTGGGTGTTAACTGCATATTTTTATACATTAGTTTTCATATCAATCTAATTTACTCCCCTCATTCCACACTATATAGACCATTTCACAAGATGTAAACAACACTGGTCCAGAAGCACTTCCTGTTTCAGTTTTTTAACACCACATAAAAGCTGGGATAAAATACAACCAACAGAACATTTAAAACTGAATCAAAAAGTTAAACAAACATCTTTAAGATGTTTCTTTACATGTGAAATAAAGAAAACAGTTACAAACTGAAACAGGAAGTGCTTCTGGACCAGTGTTGTTTACATCTTGTGAAATGGTCTATAGCTCAGATGAATGCGTGTATGCAATGTATTTTTCCCCTTGGGGCTTGCCGTAGATGGGTCGTGCGCGCACTTGGTACGGTCGCGTTTTTTGGAGTTTAACTGATGTGAGATAATAAAGTGGAGAAGAGTTCAAACTGCTGTTTATTATTTATTCAAACTGCAAAAAGGTAGGTATGTGATATTATAAGTAACATGGAGCTAACGAAAATAAATAAATAAAAAAAATAACATTGTCAGATTAAGATAAATCTTGAAGCCTTGCGGGAGCTGCCATCTTGTAGCTGAACTTCACTTGCGTTAGCATTCCCATTGACTCCCATTAATTTTGGCGTCACTTTGACAGCGAATAACTTTACATCTGAGGCGTTTGAAGACCCCATTTGTCCTTTATTTATTTCTAAAGAAACACGACAATGTATAAATAGCTCCATTACCTTGTAGCTTATGTTATGGCCCCAGAGAAGCAGTTTTAGTGAAAGTAGGCTAACGATTGCGTCATACCCACGCGACTCTCTGTCGCACAGGAGAGAGATTACTGCTTGATTGTATATTGATGTCTTGTTTGTACCAGCTATTGTTATCCATAAACAAATAAATAAATAAATAAATAAATAAAAAAACAGTAGAGAGATTACCGTATGCACAGGAGGAGAAGCTCGCGCGCAATCGGGGAAACGTGGAGGCAAAATGACTAAATAATTAATCAGAATACCTAGCAGAAGTGTCTCCTTCTCCTCGATCACGGACATCTCCTACTCACACTCTCCGTCTCTCTGCATATTTCAGAAGGGATGATTCATTTTGGGGTGAGCTATTCCTTAAAGTAGAGATCATGTTCCATTAAGATATTTTGTCAGATTTTGAAATAGTTGTATCTCGGGCAAATATTGCCCTATCCTACCAAACCATAAATCAATGAAACGCTTATTTATTCAGCTTTCTCTTGATGTAAATCTCAATTTCAAAAAGTGTACCCATGTGACTGGTTTTGTGGTCCAGGGTCACATTTGTTCCCAGAGCTGTGGTTGATTCACGACAGTGAAAGGACTGTCTTCCTGATCATGAGGACATCAAATCTAATCTCACATAATCAGATCAAAGCAAAGCAACGTAGTTCTCATTGCTCCTGGGGTTTCTGTTTCACAAAGTGCTTATTGTTGCACAGTTTTACAATCCGTTCGTATTATTTAGTTCTGACTGGTCATGGCTTGAGGTGGAAACACACACCTGGAAAACACACTGATTTTACCGTTCAGAGAGCAGTGGGAATGAGTGTGTTGGTGCGGCGATGATTCATCTGAGATCAAACTCAAAAACACTCTCTGATCCAGCCGTCGACATCAGGGCTCAGCGTATAATTATCCATCTGTGTAACGACAGGCATTATTGTGAAGACTATATGGGTTGGAAAATTTAAAAGTTTCTTTTATAAAGCTGACCTACTTATGATTGTTTTCTGAGCACACTGTGACCTGACCATTAAAGTGACATCAATCAAAAGGAGATTTTTGCATGTGCACAATAACTCTAGACATTAACCAGAACCACTGACATGATTACTGCTGTACTTTAATAATATACGTCCCAGAAACAGTGCTTTTAATGTTTATTTTTAGTTGATCTGCTGTCGATCGTCACTGAATTACATCTGGATCCATCATCTCTGGCGTCACAGATGAAGCATCACACGGCGGCTCCGAGCGTCCAATTGCATCTCTGTGGGACTGTTTGAGGTCAGATTCCCGTCTGCACACACACACACACACACACACACACTCGGCAGCGGTCCCGTGCTCCATCGCAGGGAATGTTGGGTGTGGACGGGAGCTTCAGGCCTGAGTCAGACACTTCCTGACAGGATCCGAGTTCCTGAGAGATCCCAGCTGTGTGCGGATTCACACGGACTGACACACACCATCAAACACTGAGCGACGTACGCAGCGGCTGAGACACATGCCTTTGGTGTGAGAGACCCGGGTTCGAATCCACTGTGAGACACTTAACCCCTAGCTGCTGACATATACAGCAGTTGTAAGTCGCTTTGGATAAAAGTGTCGGCTAAATGAATAAATGTAAATGTCTTTCACAGAGTTTTGACATCAATGTTTCTCTCGCCGAGAGCGATTACTGAGGCCAGATCTGGTGTGGTTCCTCCTCCTGAACTGATTCCCACATTAAACTCTGAGGTAGCGTCTTTCTAAAGCCCGGTTAGGATCACTTCACCCTGGATTATGTTTTATTTTCAACAAGAGTTACCCTTGATTGATAACACTTTAGAACATTGTTCCGTCATTCGTGAATAACTTCACAGGAACAAATGAAGAGCGCGAGTGGCATGATAGTAATGTTCAAGGGAAACTCTTCAGGTTTAGTTAGATAATGACTGAAGATAATGGTTTGATCAACTTCATTCTGAATGAATTATTAATAATTTGAATCAGTATTCTGAAGTGGAGATCATGGCATCGACAGGGGCTCAACCTTAAGTTTATCCGGCGATGAGAATACGTTTTGTGCGCAAAAAACAAAGTAATGACTTGTGTCATCAAATCCATCAGAAGCTTTTATTATCTCACAAATACCGCAAAACTTCAATCATTATCGTGCTTTTCACTTTAGAATACTGTTCCAAATAATTAGCAATTCCTTCTGAAGGATTAGGAAACACTAGAGTCGTTAGTGAGTTTCCATGAGCTTCACTTTAGAAGGAATTATATATTGTGAATTATTCACAGTCATGTTGAACCTGAAGCAGTTTTTCCAGTCCTCTGCCAGCCGTGAAGAAATACTGATTAGCTAACAGCGAACTACAGTGCTATTACTTACTAATTCATTAATCAGAGTTTCTTATAGTTCATATTAGAATGTTGATATTGTGTTACTTCCGGTGTAGTTATTGATTAATGATGGAACAGTATTAGTGTTACCCGTTGTTGAATTATGACACTGATGTGAACTGTGAATCAGTGCATTAGTTTAGCTATAGTCATTAGTTTATAGCTATAGTCATTAGTTTAGCTATAGTCATTAGTTTAGCTATAGTCATTAGTTTAGCTATAGTCATTAGTTTAGCTATAGTCATTAGTTTAGCTATAGTCATTAGTTTAGCTATAGTCATTAGTTTAGCTCTAGTCATTAGTTTAGCTATAGTCATTAGTTTAGCTATAGTCATTAGTTTAGCTATAGTCATTAGTTTAGCTCTAGTCATTAGTTTAGCTATAGTCATTAGTTTAGCTATAGTCATTAGTTTAGCTATAATCATTAGTTTAGCTATAGTCATTAGTTTAGCTATAGTCATTAGTTTAGCTCTAGTCATTAGTTTAGCTATAGTCATTAGTTTAGCTATAGTCATTAGTTTAGCTATAATCATTAGTTTAGCTCTAGTCATTAGTTTAGCTATAGTCATTAGTTTAGCGCTAGTCATTAGTTTAGCTATAGTCATTAGTTTAGCTATAGTCATTAGTTTAGCTATAGTCCTAAACTCGCTCTATGCCTTTATTCGCTTCCTCATGAAACACAGGGAAACGCTGGGCTGGAATACTGGTTTGTTTTCCATCATGATTTCCCCCTCATCATCATCATATTTCCTCGATGTGTGTGACCTGCTTCTTCCTCTGATTGTTCTAAATGTCACTGGTTTGTTCATAGTTCACGTGTTTTAGTGTTTTCCAGAAATACGTACGCTGCACTCAGATGATCATGCAGTGAGATTCAGCACTTTAACCCTCCCAGAGGAAGAGCTTTAGAAATGTAACAAATTATCATTATTATTATTACCTCTACCTCTCACGCTCGTGCCCTGGGTTGCTCCTTTGCGCTTGAAGAAGATTAAGGAAAATACCCCAGACAGCACCATGGTGTCGTCGGCCCACATCTGGTCCACATGGACTCCACACGCATCGGATGTGGGCCGACACCAGGCTGCTGTCTGGGGTATTATACGGGTGTCTGCAGCTACAGACTCAATTACAGGAATCAGTTCCGTCAGTTTGATGGTGGACTGGAATAAGTGCTGGAATGGGAACGCTCTGCTATCATGAACTCAGCGCGAGCGTCTGCCAGTGAAACACCACAGCACTTTCTTCTGAGTGTGGATTTACAGACAAATGAGACTATTTATTTATAGTTGACTGTAATTACCTATTTCATTCTCTGTTTCAACTTCTGATCTGATCTTCATAAACCATAGAAATGGCGGCTCTTATTTTCAGCGTTCACATGATGTTGTAGAAATAAACACGTGAATCAGCTCAGCTTTGCAGCGAATGCTGGCTGTTCCTCAACATCACTGAAATTCACCCGATAGTTTTGAAACGCTGGAATCCATCAATAAGAGGCAAACATGCCAGGAAATGTCCCTTAAGATTATTCACAGAAACACCCACTGACATGGAAAACGAGGGGAGGAGAAGGAGTGAAGGCCGAGGGAAGGGACGAGACTGGTTCATGCTGGTCTATCTAGTGTGTGTGTGTGTTTCTCCTCAACCTCATGAGTCACTTATGTCTCCTGCGGTTCATGATGTCACAGTCAACCGTCGTGATGTCAGAGTCTCCATGTAATCAGAGTGTGTGATTTGACATCTGACCTCATAGAGACGAATGTTGTTTTACCACCTGCAACAGCGGTTAGGGTTAGGTTTGGTTGTTGGTTTATGTTGTTTTATGTTGGTTTGTTGTTGGTTTGTGTTGGTTTGATGTTGTTTTATGTTGATCTGTGTTGGTTTATGTTGGTTTGTTGTTGGTTTATGTTGGTTTGTTGTTGGTTTGATGTTGTTTTATGTTGGTTTGTTGTTGGTTTGTGTTGGTTTCATGTTGGTTTGTGTTGGTTTGTTGTTGGTTTGATGTTGGTTTGTTGTTGGTTTGATGTTGGTTTGTGTTGGTTTCATGTTGGTTTGTGTTGGTTTGTTGTTGTTTGTGTTGGTTTGTTGTTGGTTTGATGTTGGTTTGTGTTGGTTTGATGTTGGTTTGTGTTGGTTTGATGTTGGTTTGTGTTGGTTTGTTGTTGGTTTGATGTTGGTTTGTTGTTGGTTTGATGTTGTTTTATGTTGGTTTATGTTGGTTTATGTTGGTTTGTTGTTGGTTTATGTTGGTTTGTTGTTGGTTTGATGTTGTTTTATGTTGGTTTATGTTGGTTTGTTGTTGGTTTATGTTGGTTTGTTGTTGGTTTGATGTTGTTTTATGTTGGTTTATGTTGGTTTATGTTGGTTTGTTGTTGGTTTATGTTGGTTTGTTGTTGGTTTGATGTTGGTTTGTGTTGGTTTGATGTTGGTTTGTGTTGGTTTGATGTTGGTTTGTGTTGGTTTGTTGTTGGTTTGATGTTGGTTTGTTGTTGGTTTGTGTTGGTTTGATGTTGTTTTATGTTGATCTGTGTTGGTTTATGTTGGTTTGTTGTTGGTTTATGTTGGTTTGTTGTTGGTTTGATGTTGTTTTATGTTGGTTTATGTTGGTTTGTTGTTGGTTTATGTTGGTTTGTTGTTGGTTTGATGTTGGTTTGTGTTGGTTTGATGTTGGTTTGTGTTGGTTTGATGTTGGTTTGTGTTGGTTTGTTGTTGGTTTGTGTTGGTTTGATGTTGGTTTGTTGATTTGTGTTGGTGTATGTTGGTTTATGTTGGTTTATGCTCAGGTTTCCGGTTGAAGGGCACGCTGGCGCGTTTGGCTGCCGCTCCTCTCTCCCATTTTTATTTTTAATTGTTTTTATTTTGGCTATGAGCCAGTAAAGTCTATCTGTGTTTTGTATTTTTTTCACTTTCTACCGTGATGTGGAATTATGCTTCGCACGCTGGACTACTGCTTCTATCTCTGAGTGCTGTTTACTGGAATTTACTCTTCTGTTGCTTGGCCCAAGACGTACACTGCTTACACCGCTGTGAGGCTGCTGTTGGTGTGGACCTTCCCCAAATGGCTATCAGGTACACTGCTCGCCAGTTGTTGAACCTGAACAGACGTTTTGATACAGCGAATGATATACGAGCTCTCTGCAGTCATGTTGGAATACTGCGACCTAAGCGCTACATACATCGCTCTTCAAGGCGTAGTTTTTTAAGCTCAACATCTAAATCTGTCGCTTATCCGAGATTTCTGCGTGAACCCCATAGACTGCCGTTTAGACCTACAGGGGTTAATTTCAATAACTTATCAGCATTCAGGCGTGATGAGGTTGCATCGGATACATCGGCTCCCCCGCGTCTGCTGAAATCAGCACTGTTTAACGCGCGCTCGGTCAACAACAAAGCTGTTCTTTTATCTGACATTATTTTAGAAAAAAAGCTGGACCTTTTCTGTTTAACTGAAACTTGGCACAAAGAATCTGACGGTCTTCTTTTTAATGAACTGACTCCTGCTGGCTATGGATTATTTGATCTCCCACGTTCTTCTGGTAGAGGTGGGGGTATCATCGTGCTGCACAGTCTAAAGTTCAACTTGTGTCCCGTGGCTGCTCCCAAATTTGCCTCATTTGAATGTCTTGTTCTGAGTGTCTCTACGCCCCTTCCGACTGCAGTGGCTACAGTCTACAAGCCTCCTAAGACTAATAAAGACTTTCTATCTGAATTATCAGATATGTTGTCTTTTCTCTTCCTCAGATTTGAAAGAATTCTTTTACTGGGGGATTTCAACATTCATATGGACATAAAGGACTCCGCAATAACAAAAGACTTTCTGTCCATATTGGAGTGCTTTGAATTAGACCAACTAGTAGACTGTCCTACGCATGACAAAGGCCACACCTTAGACCTTGTGATTTCCAGTGGTTCATTTGTGACTCAGTTAACTACCACTGATTTAGGTCTGTCTGATCACCGGGCTGTCATTTTTAATTTGGAATTACCTGTCATGTATACAAACACTTCACGCATTATAAATTATAGGAATTGGAGATCTATTGAGCCCTCTGATTTTTCTGATTTTATTGACTCTCTTTTAAACTGTGACTCTCTATCTGATGATCTGGATGACAATGTTTCAATGCTGAATTCTGTACTGTTGTCTGGCCTGGATACGCTGGCTCCCTGGAAATCACGATCTGTTTCTTTTGCACGCTCTGCTCCTTGGTACAATGATGATCTGCGTGCCATGAAGACTTTGTGTCGCAAAATGGAGCGTAGATGGCGCACCTCAGGTTTAGCTGTTCATCACCAGGCCTGGAAAGACAGCTTATTCAAATATAAGTCTGAAATTGTGTCAGCAAGATCTGTTTATCTTTCTCATATAATTCTCAGCAATCAGAGAAACCCCAAAAAACTGTTTCACTCAATTAACAAGCTGCTTAAAAATCACAGAGTCTCTAATGTTCCTGCTTCAACTCACCTTTGTAATATGTTTTTGGAGTTTTTTAGCACCAAAATTGACAATATTCGAAACCACATTGTTGCCACTCATACCATTGCTGCCTCCTCTTCAGATACATTTGCATTTTCTGGTGTCTCGCTCTCTAATTTTGCAATTCATGATTCCCAGTCTCTGTGTAATACGGTTTCAAAACTGAAAGCCTCAACTTCTAGAGTTGATCCTATACCAGCTTGCCTTTTTAAATCATGTTTTGATTCCCTCTCTCCCTTTGTTTTGAGAATTATCAATAACTCCCTGTGCACTGGTGTTGTGCCAGCTGCACTTAAAACTGCTGCTGTCACCCCTGTACCAAAAACTAACAACACGGACTTTGATAATCTGAATAATTTTCGACCCATCTCTAATCTTCCATTCCTCGCCAAAATTTTAGAACAAACAGTGGCTTCTCAACTACTGTCTCATCTTTCTGCTAATGATCTTTTTGAGCCACTTCAGTCTGGATTTCGGAAACTGCACAGCACTGAGACAGCACTGGTCAAAGTGACTAATGATTTGTTAATGGCATCTGATTCTGGCCGTCTATCTATACTGATTCTTCTTGATCTTAGTGCCGCTTTTGACACTATAGATCATTCGATTTTAATCAATCGCTTAGAGACCATTTTTGGAGTTTCTGATTATGCATTAAATTGGTTTAAGTCCTATCTCTCTGATCGCAAGCAGTTTGTTGTGATGGGTGATTACAAGTCCGAGGTCGGTGTGGTGCGCTCTGGTGTTCCCCAGGGATCAGTTTTGGGCCCGTTACTTTTTAGTATTTACATTTTTCCATTTGGGCAACTTTTAAGAACTCTTGGTCTTAATTTTCACTTTTATGCCGATGACACTCAGATCTATTTACATTCAAAACCTGATATCAATATGCCTGTGTCTTATATTTCTCAGTGTTTTACTGAGATTAGGAAATGGATGTCTGAAAACTTTCTCTGTCTGAACAGTGATAAGACTGAAGTGATGCTTATTGGTTCACCTCATCAGTTGCGTAAAGCAGAGTCCATAACTTTAAGTATGGATGGCTCAGCTTTGAAATTACAAACTAAACTAAAAAATCTGGGGGTAATATTTGACGCCAATTTAACATTTGACCATCATGTTCGTAACACAGTCAAAACATCATTTTTTCATCTCAGAAACATTGCCAAATTACGTTCTTTGTTGACATTCTCTGTGGCTGAAAAGTTAATCAATACTTTTGTTTTTTCAAGAATTGATTATTGTAATGCTTTGCTGGCTGGGGTTTCTAAAGCTACCCTAAGTAAATTACAGTTGGTTCAAAATTCGGCTGCTAGAATTCTGACTGGGACCAGTGCAAGGGAACACATTACACCAATCCTGGAAAAATTGCACTGGCTTCCAGTCAGTTTTCGTATTGATTTTAAAATTCTCATGCTCACTTATAAGGCCCTGAATAACTTGGCCCCTCAATATTTGCGTGAGCTCTTAACCCCCTACTCTCCTACACGTGCTTTGCGATCTTCTGAAGCTGGTCTTTTAACCGTCCAAACAACACGGCTAAAAACTATGGGTGATCGGGCTTTTTCTTCTTTAGCTCCAAAATTGTGGAATTCCCTGCCCTCTGAGATTAGAAATGCAGAATCACTTAGAGTTTTTAAATCCTCCCTTAAAACGTACTTTTTTAGGGTGGCTTTTATGTGACTGTGTGATCACTGTGATTGTTATTTTATTTGCCTTTTATTTTATTGCTTGTTTAGTTCTTATTGCCTAGACTGTTGTGTCTGTCTAATTCCATTATTTTTTATGTAAAGTGCTTTGAGATACTACTTTTAAAGGCACTATATAAAATAAAGTTTTATTATTATTATTATTATTATGTTGGTTTGTTGTTGGTTTGTGTTGGTTTGTGTTGGTTTGATGTTGGTTTGTGTTGGTTTGATGTTGGTTTATGTTGATTTGTGTTGGTTTATGTTGGTTTATGTTGGTTTGTTGTTGGTTTGTGTTGGTTTGTTGTTGGTTTGATGTTGGTTTGTGTTGGTTTGATGTTGGTTTGTGTTGGTTTGATGTTGGTTTGTGTTTGTTTATGTTGATTTGTGTTGGTGTATGTTGGTTTATGTTGGTTTGTTGTTGGTTTGATGTTGGTTTGTGTTGGTTTGATGTTGGTTTGTGTTGGTTTGTTGTTGGTTTGTGTTGGTTTGTGTTGGTTGATGTTGGTTTATGTTGGTTTATGTTGGTTTGTTGTTGGTTTGATGTTGGTTTGTGTTGGTTTGATGTTGGTTTATGTTGATTTGTGTTGGTTTATGTTGGTTTGTGGTTGGTTTATGTTGGTTTGTGTTGGTTTGATGTTGATTTGTGTTGGTTTATGTTGGTTTGATGTTGGTTTGTTGTTGGTTTGATGTTGGTTTGTGTTGGTTTGATGTTGATTTGTGTTGGTTTATGTTGGTTTGATGTTGGTTTATGTTGGTTTGATGTTGGTTTGTGTTGGTTGATGTTGGTTTGTTGTTGGTTTGATGTTGGTTTGTGTTGGTTTGATGGCCTCTTCTGTGTGTGTGAACATCTGGAATCAAGGCTGGACTCTGGCTGGAGTGTTGCTCAATAAATGTGGGATATCAGTTTGATCTGAGTCTTGGGAAAGTGGAACAGCTGTGCACACGCTTCACATTCACGCTACGTTTACATCATTCTCTCCCAGCAGAGCGAGGAAATGAACATGCTCTCAGTGAAGAGGTACAATACTGGAACTCTGGAATACAGGAACAATAAATCAATAATTGAATAAGTGATATTCTATGACTCGTGTAAAGGCGGGACAGACGATAGCCATGTTAACTGTCTGATTGCCAACATTCTTCAAACTATCTCCTTTTGTGTTCTCTTACAGGTTTGGACCAACATAAGGGTGAGTAAATGATGAACAATCCCTTTAATAATGTATAATAATATTTGAGCTCAAATTAAGACAAACATGTTGAATCATATGTAAATAGACATACATCATCCGTACTAAAGCTCACTGACATTACACTGCACACATAAACGCTCAACCTCATCTAACAACGTTATACGCCGTTAAATATGAACTAATGGAGTTTATGGCACATGCAGGACGTTCATCTGCGGTCGGGTCGAGTGCTCAGTCACGGCAATGATGACTCTGGGGCTGCGACTGAGAGCTTCTCTGACTGGATGAACGGGTCTCTGTGCGACAACGTGTGTGTGTGTGTGTGTGTGTCCGAGAACGTGTGTGTGTGTGTGTGTGTCCGAGAACGTGTGTGTGTGTGTGTGTCCGAGAACGTGTGTGTGTGTGTGTGTGTGTCTGAGAACGTGTGTGTGTGTGTGTGTGTGTGTCCGAGAACGTGTGTGTGTCCGAGAACGTGTGTGTGTGTGTGTGTCCGAGAACGTGTGTGTGTGTCCGAGAACGTGTGTGTGTGTGTGTGTCCGAGAACGTGTGTGTGTGTGTGTGTGTGTGTCCGAGAACGTGTGTGGTTGAGAGAAGGATCTACAGATATCAGATTACATGTTAAAATATATTTGTTGAAACACACAGTAGAGTAGTGTCTGCAGTCGAACTAAAGCGGATGAACATTATTACGGCTCATTCGGCCTGTTCAATAAACACATCAGCGATATCATACTGTTATATCCTGTATATATATTGAAGTTATTTGGACATTGATTTGCTGCCAGAGGAAACACTGAGACATGAATTTCTCTAAAACTGCTTTGAATCAATTTTAATTGTGAAAAAAATTTACAAATAAACAAGACATGACAAATAACATGTAACCAAGCAGTATTTATTTATTATGAGTTCACCATGTTTTATAAAACGTCTTCAGCAAAAGAGGGAATGCCAGGCAGTTTTTATAATAAGAGAAAGATTCTTGTCCAGGTGAAACTCATGAAACATTAAACAAGATTATTCTCTTCTCTTCAGATCACAGCGCCGGCGTCACGTCTTCCAGAAGTTTGGATTCTGCAGCAGTCGCCTCTGAAAGTTTTCATACCTGTAAGAAACACAATATCATCACTGAACACACACACACACCTGAGGCTGATCTGAACACACACTCACCATCTGAGGATGGAGCTCGCAGGAACGAACATCTCTGAAGGGTTAGGGGTCATCTGGGACTGCGACAGCGCGAACGAGGAGGTGAAGTTGTAGAAGCTCTCCAGCATCTTCTGTGTGAACTGAGGAAACAACCAGCAGCTCGTCTCAGTGACGGTACACACACTCACACTGATACACACACACACACTGATACACACACACAATCTGATACACACACACACACACCGATACACACACCAGTAGTGTGTCTGAGGCGTCAGAGAAACTGTATCAAGGGAAGCTCATGAATGGTCTAATCTGCACTATTGTGTGTTAACCCTTTACTGCTCATCTGGAAGAGGAGATCGTTCTGAATCGGCCGAACACACGTCCAGTTTATTACAGATTCAGCTCACACACAGGTCTCTGTTTCTGCAGATTCAGCTCACACACAGGTCTCGGGTGAATATCTCTGTGTTATCTCTGACCTGTGTGAAGGAGTCGACGGTGGAGACGGAGGAGTGTGAAACTGGGGTCTGTTGTGCGAGAAGATCCAGAGACTCAACGGAGACTCCGACCTGAGCGACTGAAGGAACCTGAGAAGCGGCCATCATCCCGAACGGATGCGCACCACCCTCGCCTGGAACACACACACACACACACACACGTGGTTTCGATGATGTCTGATATTCTGAGCAGATTCTATGTTCTCCTGTGATTAGCAGGTGTATGTCAAGTGATTTAAAGGGGTTTTACACCGAAGGCTCACCAGCTTTCAGCCCGGAGATCTTGAAGATGGCGCTGGGCTTGTCGTTGGTGATGAAGCCCAGGAGCTGCCAGACCGGGCCGAGCGCAGGGTCCGGGAAGGAGAAGTACACCGCGCCACCCATGCCGGCCGGGAAGGGCACCGTGCCCAGCAGGAACACCACCACGTGATGCACTCGCTCGCAGTCCGGCAGGTCGAACACAAACTTATCCGCGGAGACCTGCTGCGCGTCCGTCTGGACCTGAAACACACCACAGCAAGACCAGATCAAAACCAGATCAAAACCAGATCAAGACCAGAAGAAGACCAGATCAAGACCAGAGGAAGATCAGAGCTAAACCAGATCAAGACCAGAGCAAGATCAGAGCTAAACCAGATCAAGATCAAGATCAGAGCTAAACCAGATCAAGATCAGAGCTAAACCAGATCAAGACCAGAGGAAGACCAGATCAAGATCAGAGCTAAACCAGATCAAGACCAGAGCAAAACCAGATCAAGATCAGAGCAAAACCAGACCAAGATCAGAGCTAAACCAGATCAAGATCATAGCTAAACCAGATCAAGATCAGAGCTAAACCAGATCAAGACCAGAGCAAAACCAGACCAAGATCAGATCAAGATCAGAGCTAAACCAGATCAAGATCATAGCTAAACCAGATCAAGATCAGAGCTAAACCAGATCAAGATCAGAGCTAAACCAGATCAAGACCAGAGCTAAACCAGATCAAGACCAGAGCAAAACCAGATCAAGATCAGATCAAGATCAGAGCAAAACCAGATCAAGACCAGAGCTAAACCAGATCAAGACCAGAGCAAAACCAGATCAAGATCAGAGCTAAACCAGATCAAGACCAGATCAAGATCAGATCAAGATCAGAGCAAAACCAGATCAAGATCAGAGCTAAACCAGATCAAGACCAGAGCAAAACCAGATCAAGATCAGATCAAGATCAGAGCTAAACCAGATCAAGACCAGAGGAAGATCAGAGCTAAACCAGATCATCCCGCTTTGCGTTGTAACTAAGGCACTTTCACCACTTGTCCCTCATTTTCATCAGTCTATTGGTTTTTAACGATCATATTAAGAAAACGTTTTTAAGAAAGCATTTAATTATTATTTTTGCAGTAGTTTTCCCCCTATATTTAACAGCGCTTCGTCTAAGTAGCCTACAAATACAACAGCCGTTTTTATATCTTATCCAATGGTTGAAAAGAAAGGAGTAAACACGGCCACTAGGTTCTGACAGCTGTCAATCAAAATGTGGACCGGTGATTCGTTTCAAATGTTCCCTGTCAGAAAACAAATGGATAATTCGGTCAATTAAAATTTTGTAATTTAACAGATTTTATCTGTTGTTGTTTATCCTGTTGCCTGCTGTGGTTGTTTTAATTCACATCCTTTCTAAAAATATGAAAGTTTTTGGTTTTTAATATATTCTTAATATATAAGAAAGACTATCTATCTAATTCTAAATGTTGTTTATGTTCATTTACAGCTGAAAGGCAGAATACAAATGTCTTTATTAAGTTATATAGACATTAACAGTTTCAGGGTATGTTTTAGTGTTGGTAACATGTCCCACACAAACTTATAATCGTCCCACATCTGGTTTGTTTGATGGGGTCACCCTAGTGGTATATGTAATGAAATGATAATCTAACGTCATCCTGAAATCATATAAACGTCACCATCAGTAGAATTACGCGCGATATGACTTCATGATTTATTGTGTGATTGATGATCTTCGTGCGTTATTGTGTGATTATGTCGATCTTTATGCGTTATTGTGTGATTATAACGATCTTTATGCGTTATTGTGTGCGATTATGACGATCTTTATGCGTTATTGTGTGTGATTATGACGATCTTTATGCGTTATTGTGTGCGATTATGACGATCTTTATGCGTTATTGTGTGTGATTATGACGATGTTTATGCGTTATTGTGTGTGATTGTGATGATCTCACCAGTCTGCCCGCGACTAAACACCCGAACATCGCCGGTTTTACTGCAGAAACACATCCGAGAACACAGATACGGAGAAGCTCTTTAATATCTCATATCACTTCACATGTTATTCAGTGCTAGAAACTTCCAAAATCAGCGGACAGGCTGTAACCTCTGACCCGGAAGCAAAACACTGAACCGCTTCACTGATTGGACGATCCAGTGCTGCACGCGCGTCCTTAAAGTGCCCTAATGTGGATTTCTGAACATTGACTGCGCGCAGTGTGTAATGCTGCAGTATGGCAATTGGGAATGAATACAGTAAGTGACTGTGTCCAATTATGTCCATTTCAGAAATATGAACAGTTAGGAATGGGAATGCCTGGAACAGAAACATTGCTTCTGTATGATGTGTGTGTGTGTGTGTGTGTGTTAGCAGGATCTGAGACTGGAGGAGGAGGAGGAGGAGCGCCATGACCCTTCATCACTCCTGCACTTGTTCCTCAGGTAGCCTCTATTATTGAATGAACAGAAGCCACCAGGACAAACTGGACTAAAATCTCCCTTTTGACATAAACATGAAGGCAAGTGAATAATGACTGAATTTATACGTTGTTAACTTAGGGGCCGCTAACTCTCTCTACATAAACTTGAGAGCGCTGATGGCGTGCACATGCGCATTAAAGCGTTTATTCTATAGGGATGCGCGTTTGAATATATGTGCGCAGGCATGAAGTCCTTCCCTTCAAAACCCTCAGCAAACTACTTGTCTGTCCTACTGTCTACTAGAAAAACTTCTTGTCTGTTCCCGGTTCCGGCTGATCTAATCTATGCAGCCTAACATTCAATTATAGAAGTCTATAGTGTGTTGTGTGTGTGTGCTAGGCCAGAGAGATGTGTGTTTAGTCTAGATTTGATCTGCCAGAGTGTGTCTGCTTCCCGGACAATGTTTGGAAGATTGTTCCAGAGTTTTGGTGCTGAATAGGAAAAGGATCTCCCGTCTGCAGTCGAGTTTGATATTCTCGGTATTATCAACCAACTGGAGTTTGGAGATCGCAATAGACGTGAAGGACTATTATGCGTTAAAAGCTCGCTCAAGTACTGGAGATAAACCATTCAGTGCTTTATAAGTAATCAGCAATATTTTAACATGTATACGATGTTTAATAGGCAGCCAATGACAGAAGCGGGCTAATATGGTCATACTTCCTGGTTCTGATAAGAACCGGAGCGGCTGCGTTTTGGACCAGCTGGAGTTTGTTTATTAAGAGTGCAGGACAAACACCCAGTAGAGCATTACAGTCATCTAGCCTTGATGAACGCATGAACTAACTGTTCCACATTCGTCAATGAGAGCATATGGAGTAATTTAGAGATATTTTTAAGATGAAAAAATGCGGTTCTACAGATACTAGACACATGACTTTCAAATGAGAGATTGGTATCAAAGACCACACACACACACACACACACATACACACAGGTTTCTAACCGTTGATGAAGACTTGACAGAGCAGCCATGGAGTGTCAGACAGTATTCTAGATAATCACATGAGGAAGTTTCGTCAGGGTGTGAAGAGATATAGAGCTGAGTATCATCAGCATACAGTGAAAACTAATGCCATGCTTCCTAATGATATCTCCTAAGGTTAGCGTGTACAGTGTGTGTGTGTGTGTGTGTGTGTGTGTGTGTGTGTGACAGCACCATGCTAATGCAGATCCACTGATGTCAACATAGTTTTCTAGTCTATTTAAGAGAATGTTGTTGTCGATGGTGTCGAATGCAGCACTGAGATCGAGTAACACTAATAGAGAGATACGACCGCGATCGGATGATGAGAGCAGATCATGCGTGACTCTGACGAGAGCTGTCTCGGTACTGTGGTACGCTCTAAATACGGACTGGAAATCACGCAGATATTATTTCTTTCCAGAAAGGAACACAGTTGTGAGGAGACTGCCTTATAGTGTCTATGACAGAAGAGGTAGATTCGAGATCAACCTGTAATTAGCTAATTCTGCATGATCATGTTGTGTTTTTTAACAAGCGGTTTAATCATAGCCAGCTTAAAACTGTTTGGTATGTATCCTATAGTGACAAGAATGAATTAATGTTTCAAATAAATTACTGCCACTGTTTCAAATAAATACCTTGGGTCTTGTTTATTTTCTTCTAATAGGATTGAATAATAAGCAGATCTGGCAGCTTTCAAAGCCTCTTTATGCAGTCGAGCTCTCCTTCCATGAAATGCGAAATACCTCTAGTTTAGCTTTCTAGCAGCTACACTCCATGTTTCTGGCTGCTCTCTTAAGGGCCCGAGTGTGTGTGTGTGTGTGTGTGTGTGTGTGTGCTCTCGTTGTACCCATAGACTGTAAAAAATATGGACAAAGCGTCTGTGACGTCACCCATAGACTCTCTGAAGAACAGGTTTGAGGCTGTTTATGGGCGGCGCCATACTGGAAAATCTTGAGAAATACAAAATACAAATGTTCAGAAAGGATACAGAGGTGGTGTGATGTGTTGTCAGATCAGGGCCGAGACGTCAAATTCACTCGGCGCAGCCCGTTATCAGCTGTCAATCAAAGTTAACCGCCCTTATTTGTCATACATATTATATCTAAATATGATCTAAACTAACGAGTTAGAAAAAAAATCACCCCTCACAGTTGTCAGGCACGCAGAACATATTGAAGATTACAATAAAAGTCCATGGGACCAACCTATAAACGTATGAATTTATGCTGTGAAAACGGAGATTTTAACATGACGTCTATGGATATTTGCTCCCTGTTGGGACCGGCCTCTAGCGGATTTGAGTTTTATTGCAGTTTTTCGCCCTTCCGGGTAGGCTTCATCTTTCAGATCAGAATGATGCCGCTCGGTTGTACCACGGCGTTGGACTATTTTCTTTAAGCGCAACGGAGCAACTGTGTCTAAAGTGCTGGAAAAGAGAGTTCAAAGTTTCTGTCCCGATATGGAGTTCTTCTGAGCGATCCGGGACGATGAAACTGATCAGGAAGATTATTAATAAAGCAGTCTTTAGTGGCAGAAGTTATAGGTCAAACATATTTCTAACATGGTGTCGCTTTGCTGCTTTGGCCAAGTGAAGTTTACACGAGACTAGATAGTGATCTGAGATGTCATCGCTCTGCTGCAGAACTTTAACGGCATCAACATCTATTAATATTAGATCTGGGGCTCGTTCTTCGTACGTTGCTTAAAACATCCGAGATCAAATGAGACATCTAAGATGATATCATCGTGCTAATCATGATCCGGCTAATTGGGTTCTTCGAACACACCTGTTGTTTATGATTAGTATCGCTGGATTGAGTTATCTGAGATAACTGCGCGTTCTCGCGTTGGTTTAAAAGGGGACATGTATCGATAGCAGAACCAGTGATCAGCAGCGCCGCTATTGGCTGTTCAGCATGGCCAAAGAACACGCCCAGTTTTTCTCCCAAGCAGAGCAAGCGCTTTTAATGCAAGGTTATGCCGAATTTCAGTCTTTAATTAAAACGCCAGGGAACACCTCAAAGTGTGCAAAAGGCAGTAGAGAGTGCTGGCAAAAGTAGAAGACAAATTAAATGCGTTTGTGGTGGCCATAGATGTTTTAATAACTTATTATTATTTTATTTTTATTTTTATTTTCATAATTTCATAATTACTTTGTTCATTGTAATGTCGAGTCACCACACTATAATAATAAACATGGTGAAAGTGAAGTACAAAAATATTCTACTTAATGGTAATTTTAGGCCTTATAGGCCTACTAGTCTCTTTTAAAAAGGCACTGTTAAATAAATGATTGTCTGTTTATAAAAGCAAACAGGAAAAATGCTGAGAAAAAAATAATAATGATGCTCCTGACCCTGGCAGAAGAGCTGACCCTTGGGTTGAATGTGAATTGCCCTGTGAAGGGCATCCCTGGGTTCAGCTCTTCCAGACCCACATCAGGGACCAGTAGCAGCAACACCTACATCACTGGGAAATGAGATTTAAATTATCTTTGTACACTGTGAAATAATTTGTTGCTGCATTAAATGATGTAGACCTATAATCCAAATTGGCTGGTTTAGTCATTTCAACTGTTAAATCTTGAGTAATGATAAATTGCTTTGTCTTGTGAAAGTAAAAACTGATAAACTTATGTTAATGTAAAAAATATTTTGCCATGAGTTATCAATCACATTGCACTGGAGAGTAAAGAAAACTTCTCAAATGACTGTCCTTTGGAGGAAGTACTTGGCTTTAATTGATTTCTACTTGTGCCTATGCCTATTATTTCTGACAGGAGTCCACATGTACAGAAAGGCCTACAGAAGAGTCTGCACACAGCAGTGATACAGGGGTGGGCAGTGTAGACAACTTTTGCTTGTTATTTGTTGCATTTGTTCCCTATATGAGTCTTCAACAGAGTATTTTGAAAAAACAAAAATCAGGGGGAGAAACAGAACTTGACTAAGAAAAAATTGCACTATAGAGTTGCTTCAAAATAAACTTCAGAGTAAAATCACACAGAGTACTATTACTGACCTTAATATCTTTTAAAAAGATGACTGAATAACTGGCTTTTCTTTACAAAGAACTATTGAAATAAAACTCTAAGCAAACAGAGTTTTGCAAATTTGTCTTGTCTTTTATTTTAGGCTTAATTAAACATTTTTTTTTTCTTTTTCTGATGTTGGCAGTGTTGTGTAATATGGCACATGCAATGTCACAGGCCCTGTCAGGTGCAACCCTCAGGGTTTTTAGACATTGAAATCTTCCCTTTAGTTGGCCAAAGTTCATGTCATTGTGTGCCCTTGTCCTAGAGCTGCATTGTAACTGGGGTTTGGGTCAGGGAATGGGGTCATAAAACACCTGTCTCCATGCAGGATCCTGTTGTAATCACCTGTTTAATGGAAAAATGCAGTTCTCAGCATAAGTGTATGTAATACCGTGAGTTTGATATTTATAATTTTCCTTACCATGTTCAAATAATGTTCATAAATGTGAATCTCTTAAAATTCTTGAGTCATGCACAGATCCTGGCCATTTTGCTTTCACACTGATTTGTGATATAGAACATGGTCACACACCATCTAAAAGATTTTACTCAGTCAAATGCCTTTTAAAAAAAGTGATATAATATTCCAAATCTGGAATATTAAAAATTGTAATAGTAATTTGGCTGCACTGTATAAGCCCCCTTTCTGCTCACAAAATCCCTTTATTGAGGCCTTGATGGGAACATGTGTGTAGTCTACAGTGTATGGCACCAATCACGTAAGTTAAGCCTGAGGGACTGTAAGTCATAATCGGCATGGTCATCATGATTGCATTATCTTCATTAAAAATTATAATACACCCTAAGTTGGCAAAAAAAAAACTAAGAGCACTGCTTTGTGAATGGCACGACAGAAAGCTTATCAAGTTCTCCGCATCTCCAATAGTGTAAAGGAAGCCACTCGCAAATAATTTTAGGGCAATGCAAACATTTTGTGCTGTTGTTGAAGCCCGATATCGAATCGACCATTAATGTGCATTTCCAACAAAATAATAATGTATTTAAACGACACCCTCACGACGATCGTTTCACGAGAAAACAAAAATAAATCTCAGAAATTAAGCTACACTATCGCGCTGCGCTGAAGGACTTCCCGTATCAGCCGCGATCTAATCCTGTTTACATGAAATAAGCCTGCTCGCGAGCAGGTTCAAGCTGACGGACCTGTTGCTATGACAGCAAGTCTAGGATGAGCGTCGAAGAACCAAACGATCCAAGATCATGGCAAATCGCCAACAATCAAATCCAGCTAACTGAGTTAGCGACGTACGAAGAACGAGCCCCTGGAGTATGATTACGACAGTGAGTGGGTCCTGACACCTGTTGTCTAACTCCAATAGAGTTTATAATGTCTTTAAATGCCAATCCCAATGCATCTTTTTCATTATCTACATGTATATTAAAATCACCAACTGTTAGGACTTTATCTGCAGCCAGGACTAACTCTGAGAGAAAATCAGCAAATTCTTAATAGTCTGTATGGTGGCCTGTAGACATTAGCCAGCACAAATCTCAACATTAGTGAATCTTTGTTCACCATCAAAAACCATTGGCTTAAATTAAACAATTTCACAACAATTTAAGTGAGATTGAAGAACGGAGAAAGAAATAGACTAGAAAAATAGATTTTACTAAAGTCAGACAAAGAAAACAAAAGACGAAAGCAGCGTCAAGATAAAAACAAAAGCAACGAGATCAGAAGTTGATCATCATGTGATGCTTGAGGAGTGCGTCAGCGCAGACGGTCCCAGCGCCAGATGGAGGCGTCGTCACACACAGCGATCAGGATCCCACTGTCCCGACTGAAGCTGGTCTGCCGGATCGCAGAGGTGCACTTGGGGAGGGTGAGCGTCGTACACCTGACACACACACACACACACACACACTGTTGTCTTTTGGCTTGCTTGGTAGGGGACATTCAATATTCAACAATATTATTAAGAAATAAACTTCTAGTATGATGTTCATGCGCACACAGGTGAGGACAGCGGTCCGAAGAGGAGTCTTACTTTGCTTTATGAGGATCTTCTACTTCCAGGTCCCAAACGTACAGCTTCCCGACTTGATTTCCCAGAGCGAGCATCTGAGAGGGTGAAGACACACACACACACACTCAATCACCTTCTTCCAAACACTATTTATTGACACTGTGAGTCATTAGCTTGCTCTGTTGTCAGTAGCCTACAGTTCACTTGATAGCAGAACGAGACTGAACCCCCCGGTATACCTTCTGCCAGAAGTCCATAGAGAAGCGCATGTACCAAATGTCACACTGACTGTAATCAAAGCGGCCGAGAATCGTCACATTAGACTCGTTCGGTTTGATATGGTCAATATCGTCTTCCATTTTCCCAGGTTTCCAACACACAATAGCGTTCTCACATGACTGCGAAACATGACCAAACAAGAGAAATGATAAAGATGAGTGAACGAACATAAGTGTGTGTATGAGCTTGTGTGTTTCGGCTGAAGCACCTTGGAGAGGATCAGGTCTCCGAGCCAGCGCACACAGTCCACGTAGTTCCTGTGGATGTCGCGCGTCGAGAAGTCTGGGAAGTGGATCTTCTGAGACACAAAAGGCCTGAAAGCACACGTAGAAACCACAGGATGAGTGAGTCGGCGTCAGGGCAGGGAAGTGCACTAGATAGGGAGCACTGACCGGTTGGTTTTGCTGGGGTTGTACTCGTACGAGCCGCGAATGGCTTTCAGCATCCGCTCAGAGTCGATCCGCCACAGCTTCAGCGAGTGGTCCATCCCACACGACATGATCTTCTCCCCGAGCAGGTCAAAATCCTGCAAACACGTGTTTAGCGTGTTTATCATAATGCGACACACACACACACAGGGAATCCTCTGAGACTCACCGCACTCAACACCTCGTCCCGATGGCCTTCGACCCCACCAAAGATGGCCACCAGTGTGTCTGTCTGCACGTTCCACAGGCGCAGCGCATGATCTACACACACACACACACACACAGAAACACTGAGCGCTGAGTAGTGCTAGCGCTGAACACACGTGTCCGTCTGCACACGCCTCATTACCTTTACTGACGGACAGCAGCAGGTTCGGGTCCCGCGGGTGAAACTTGAGTTCGTTGATGGCGTTCCCGTGTCCGACGTAATGCTGCGGGCGAGAGGTGTGTGTGTGTGTGTGTGTGTGTGAGTGTGACGGAGGAGCAGAAACACACGACAGAGTTCAGCACAGTCACCGGCTCTCACCTTGACGCACTGCATGGTGATGTGGTTGATGATGCGGATGATCCCGCGTGACCCGGCGACGGCTAGTAACGGGTGACTGGTGCTCGAGTCGAACGTCCAGGCGCAGGTGTAGAAGTTCTCATCAGCCTGACAGAGCGAGAGTGAAGGAATAACACACACACACACACACACACACACACACACACGAGCTCTGAGAAGGATACATCAGCATCCACATACGACTGCAGCAGACGAATCTCTCCTTGAGAATGACACTCGTATAGAGTCACCTGCAGGAGCAAGACAGAGAATCAGAGACGTGTGTGTGTGTGTGTGTGTGTGTGTGTGTGTGTTCACTCACCCGGTTGCTCCCGACAGTAGCGAACACCAGTGGATCTCCTTCTTTACTATGCCAGTTAAACTGAACCCCGAACAGCGGCTGCCCGTGATCCTCCTGCACACGTCAAAATACACGTCTAGTACACACTACAGCTGCCACACAAGTGCACACTACAGAAACACCACAGGCTCGCTTACCCTCAGACTGTTGACACACTTGAAGGAATATTTGCATTTCTTGGACTTCCACTTGCCCTTGCCCCAGCTCTTCCTGCCCGGGGCATTAGCCGTGTTGGTCGGAGTGTCCGGCCGCTCCGTGTTGGGTCCACTGTCCACACTGATCGCATCATCCTGGGAAACACACACACACACACACACACACACACACACACACACGATGGGGAATCACACGAGGACAGGGGAAAACAGCGGGTCGGGAAAGGAAAGATGGAGACACATTGGTAAAACATGCAAGTGAATCTGAGCAGAACGTCATTAACATGTAATACAGAAGCAAAGCTGTTCACACAAACACACTTCACAGAGACCTATCGGGCTTAATGTTGGTATTAATTAATACTAAGACTGACTGGGTTGATCAATCATCGATAAACTAAACACATAACTGAAGCCAGACAGATTATAACTTACTGATGTTATTCTTGACAATACCGAACACACTAAATTAAGCTAATAACCGAAAGTGATTATCTTGCGCTAATGATGAACACACGATTAACACACAAAGAGAACCTTCTCTTCACTCACAAACACACACTTTCAATACACCTACATTATCGTCTCCGGACAGATCAGGGTTGCTGTTTTCGTCGCTGCTTAATTTCTGTTTTTTGTTATTTGGCATCTCGTTTCCCGCCTCGGCATGAGATTCAGACATCTTCCTCCTCATCTTCTTCCAGCAATGCCACACTGCCGGAAAGCGACTCGTGCGACACTGCCGGAAAGCCACGAAACAGCACGACAGCTGCAGTAACCCTGAGCGCCAGCAGAGGGAGACAGAACACCACAGAAAACAGAAGCTGAATCCAAAATTGCCCCCTATACCCTTAGAGTAGACTATTCGAGAGGACAAAAAAAAAAACAAATTTTTTTTTTTGAGAGGACAGCCTTTTGAAGTGGTGTCTGAAACCATAGTTATTGAGTGCACTCATTCAATCCCACACTGAACCGCACAAAGGCTGTAGAATACCCATAATGCACTGTGAATGAACTCCCGCGTCTGACCGGAAGATGGCGCCGCTGAATCAATCATCCAGTTTCCAAGCCGCGCTGCACCAGCGTAATATATATCATACAGGTATACATTCCTTTTAAATGTATTAGTAAATTATTTAATCACTGTTTATATGCCAGTTTCGATGTTAGAGTTCAAGATAAATATTTTCATTACTACTGAAGCTGATAGTTCCCTACGTTTCAAATGATTATTATTATTAAACCGCAAACAGCAGCGCGTCGAACCCCCTCCCTCCTCAAGTGCACTTTATAGTGGAGTAATGTAGGGAACAGGGAATGAGGGATAGGGGGCGATTTCGGACACAGCAAGAGTTTAACAATAAATTTGAATCTGCAACGTTTTCATGACGTATAAGTGCGATAATAGTTCACACAGTGACAATCTTTTTTTTTTCTTTTTTTTTTTGAAGATGTAAGTTAACTTGCTCAGGTATAAAATAAACTACAGTCTCAAATGTGTTAACTAGACCGTCGTCTTCATCATTAAGTGTGTGTTGGTTATAAGTATAATTGAGTGATTGTGATGATTCAGACTGACAGAATTAGATAAATAATAATCAGTGATGTTTGATCGATCGTGTTGTTTGTCTTTTTTTTATCATTGTTTATCCTGATGCTTATTTTTATTTTATTTTAACCCTGTCCCTCAGATCCGATGTTAATCCAGGATGTTGGATCAGGCCGATCGAGGAAGACTGTGATGACGAAGGGTCTGTACGTCACTGACACGCGGAGACATGTTTCTGTAACACTCACAGGTAACAGTGGGACTTTTCTTTTGGAGTAAAACTCATTTGTTGATTACAGTCGCTCACTATTCACTGATAGAGACGCGTGACGTGTGTGTGAGACGAGCTTCGATTGACTTCAGTGTGAAACTCTCCGACTGAACTGTGTGTGTCAGTAAAGCGGATGTGTGTGTGTGTCAATGAATATTCTAGTCAAATCATCTATAAAAAGTTTGTGTGTGTGTGTGTGTGTGTGTGTGTGTGTGTCAATGAATATTCTAGTCAAATCATCTATAAAAAGTTTGTGTGTGTGTGTGTGTGTGTGTGTGTGATGACACCAGTGCTGGGAATGTGACAGGAAGTAGAAGCACCTGCAGGAGGAAGTGGAGCTCTACTGTCAGAACTGATGCTGCGTTCCAATCGCCTACTAACCCTACGCCCTAAAGTATGTGGCCTACTCTTTTTGTGGAGAAAAAGAGAGTGTGTAGCAGAAGAGTAGACACGCGGTGAGACACACTATCACATCATAGCGTCTAGCGATTGCTCTCTCTCTTAGTTACACACATTCTGACCTGTCAATCATCCTGTCACTTAAACTGACCTGTCACTCATCCTGTCAAAGATACAGTCCTCCACAGTTAATGTAATTTTCTACTGTTTGGGAAAGAAGGGAAGCGTTGAACTGCAGCCGCGCCGCTCCTCATATTCATGCATAACAATCTGTTTTAAAGTTAATGGCCAAACAGATCTTTATAAAGTTTCATGTTGTTTTTGCAGATGAAACCTAACATGGATAACAAAGACCATTTACACATACATATGATGTTTTTATCAGTATAAATGTTGATATTAGTCACTCAACCCCTTTATACAAAACCCTTCAAAAAATAATGTGGAAATATGAAGTTGTTAATTTAAAATAGTCTGTGGTTTAAGATCCGACTGCTTGAAATCCTCGATCAGACTCGAATTACCAGTTTATCAGGATCAAAGTACAGTCAGCTTGAGATGCTAGTTCCTTGTTATGATCGTCGCTGTAACCGGTCCGTGGTTGAAACTTAATCTGTGGTTGAACAGACTTTAAACCCCCAGACCAATGAAACTGTTTATTATCTTCACATTCAGATGATCTTCATTTGAATATTATTTGTCCTGCTTGTATATTACTTCTGAAACAAACACCAGAGTAACTGACAGTGAATGTTGAGTATGATGAGAATCACTGCGGTTCACCGAATCTGAGAATATTGCGGATTCATGTTTTTGTAAACGTGACGGAAGAAGGAAATGCTCAAGTCGAGGTTAAAGCTGATGATGCTTCATTTGACTAGAACGTTCCCTAAAGTCCTCTCGAGTTTCACCAGAGTAAGACGAAACCTTCTGCTTCCCTATAGTAAAAATAAAACTTGCATAAGTGAGGGGATTCTCTGGGATATACTTTTCAAATCTATTTTCAGTGTCTTCCGTGTGCCTATTGTCTGTATATGAATGTGAAATTTTGTCATTGTGTTTTAAAGGTCAGAGTTTGTTAGCAGAGGAACACGGCTGTGACGGAGACTTTCCCTGGTAAACACGTCAACAGGTACTGTGCCAGTAAACGTCATTGATACTGTGAATATTAGCTCTATTACTGCCTTTTTATGGTCTCATCCATGAGTTCCTGTAAGTCCTGTTGAGGTGTGTGCTCGTTTTTCACATATTCAGTGCGATTATTTCCTGGTCGGGATCAGTTGTCTGCACTTTTGTTCTGAAATGTGTTGAAAGCTGAAACACTCATGTGAACAGAGGAAAACCAAACTTTATTTAAGATTGAATTACAGTTGACAAAAATCAAATTTACAGAATATCGAGTGACCTGCGGGAAACACTAGCCCACTCCTGCTATAATACCCATCACCACACAAACACAAACATCGTGCAGATTGCTTTAATACGAGCGGTTATAATGCACTCACGCCATCTCTCTGTTTTCATAAAGAAACACCTTTAACCATATTTTAATGCAGGTTTTACTGTTGATTCTGAGAATAACAGCTACAATCAAACTGAATAATCTGAATAATTATAGGACTTCTAGAGAATCACGTGACCTCACGAAAAAAAGTTAATAATCCATGGAAAAAAGTCCCAAAGTGACATGCTGAAACACGCCCTAAGTCAACAATCAAGGACTTTCTGGTCCAACCGGTTTAAAGTTACTGATTACCTTCTCCGATAGAGACTGTTGATAATGTTTAACATGCAAATCTTGAAAGTAAAAATAACAACAATACGCATATAGTTATATTGTTTGGAGATTATAGTTTACAAACCTTTACACACCAAAAGCAACAGTTCAGATCTGCACTGAACAAGAGAAGAAGATTCACTGTTTAAGCCAGTCACTGAATCTTACGACTTTCATTATTACTTGACGAATAATCCACCCTAACCTCCCCAATACACGATCCCTCTTCTATTGCCAGGCAGATTCTCTGAACCGTTGCTCTCACTTTCCTGTGCCGTCTACTACTCAGTAGTGAACAATGATAAAACTGTTTCATAGAAACAACCGACATCTGCCTGAAGTGGCAAATGGTTCTGTACATGATCCGGACTGCCTGACTGACAGCGATTCCTGTGGGGCGAAGGGTCGGTGTTCAGGAGCGGGACTGCACTCCTTTACCTTTCAGGATCCGACGCACCTGTGGAGAAGAGGAGGAACAGGGTGAGTGGAAACTGAAGAAGAGGAGGAACAGGATGAGTGGAAACTGAAGAAGAGGAGGAACAGGATGGGTGGAAACTAGAGTGACACCGTGAGCCTGAGGCTCTCCCACTGCATGGACCGGTCTGGGCCGTTTAGTAGAGTTATATAACACTTGAAATAGTCTGATCCCAGGTCTGATCCAATCTGATTGATATATCGAGTTATATAAGCCTGATCCCGGCTCTCTTACCTGTTCTCCCAGTGGACCCTCAGGCACCAGTTGGGCCGGCTGCTCGTTCTCCAGGTTCTTGGCGCTGGGATCGGCTCCTCGTCTCATTAGTAACCGGACCGCCTCCACCTGAGCCTGGCGACCCTGCAGAGCGCTAGCCATGTGGAGCGCCGTGTTCCCGCTGAACGCCTGTCAATGACATCACACAGTGGTTACATGATGCCCAGCGAGTGGTCACATGATGCCCAGCGCCACACAACACTCAACTAACCTTTGCGTTTATGACGGAGAAGTAGCTGGGCTGATCCAGGAACAGGCGCAGGAGCTCGACGTTAGCCTCTTCAGCAGCCATATGTACAGCGGAGCGCCCACTCTTACGGTCCTGCGGGAAAACATGGGACAGAGTCGGGGACATCACACAGACGGCACTGACGAGTGACCGAGGTGTGACTGTAGCGTGACGGAGGCGTGACTTTTGCATGACTAGTGTGATGGAGGCGTGACTGTAGCGTGACGGAGGTGTGACTGTAGCGTGATGGAGGCGTGACTGTAGCGTGATGGAGGCGTGACTTTTGCATGACTAGTGTGATGGAGGCGTGACAGAAGCGTGACGGAAGCATGACTGTAGCATGACGGAGGCGTGACTGTAGCGTGACGGAGGCGTGACTTTTGCATGACTAGTGTGATGGAGGCGTGACAGAAGCGTGACGGAAGCATGACTGTAGCATGACGGAGGCATGACTGTAGCGTGAAGGAGGCGTGACTTTTGCATGACTAGTGTGATGGAGGCGTGACAGAAGCGTGACTGTAGTGTGATGGAGGTGTGACTGTGGCGTGACAGAGGCGTGACTCTTGCATGACTAGTGTGATGGAGGCGTGACAGAAGCGTGACGGAAGCATGACTGTAGCGTGATGGAGGCGTGACAGAAGCGTGACGGAAGCATGACTGTAGCGTGAAGGAGGCGTGACTTTTGCATGACTAGTGTGATGGAGGTGTGACTGTAGCGTGAGTGAGGCGTGACTAGCGTGATGGAGGCAAGACAGAAGTGCGACGGAAGCGTGACTGTAGCGTTACGGAGGCGTGACTGTAGCGTGATGGAGGCGTGACAGAAGCGTGACGGAAGCATGACTGTAGCGTGACGGAGGCGTGACTGTAGCGTGAAGGAGGCGTGACTTTTGCATGACTAGTGTGATGGAGGCGTGACAGAAGCGTGACGGAAGCATGACTGTAGCGTGATGGAGGTGTGACTGTAGCGTGACGGAGGCGTGACTGTAGCGTGACGGAGGCGTGACAGAAGCGTGACGGAAGCATGACTGTAACGTGACGGAGGCGTGACTTTTGCATGACTAGTGTGATGGAGGTGTGACTGTAGCGTGATGGAGGTGTGACTGAGGCGTGACTAGCGTGATGGAGGCGTGACAGAAGTGCGACGGAAGCGTGACTGTAGCGTGATGGAGGCGTGACTGTAGCGTGATGGAGGCGTGACTGTAGCGTGATGGAGGCGTGACTGTAGCGTGATGGAGGCGTGACTGTAGCGTGATGGAGGCGTGACTGTAGCGTGATGGAGGCGTGACTGTAGCGTGATGGAGGCGTGACGGTAGCGTGATGGAGGCGTGACTGTAGCGTGATGGAGGCGTGACAGAAGCGTGATGGAAGCATGACTGTAGCGTGACTGTAGAGTGACAGAAGCGTGACTGTAGCGTGACTGTGGTGTGACTGTAGTGTGACAGAAGCGTGACTATAGCGTGATGGAGGCGTGACTGTAGCGTGATGGAGGCGTGACTGTAGCGTGATGGAGGCGTGACTGTAGCGTGACGGAGGTGTGACTGTAGCGTGACGGAGGTGTGACTGTAGCGTGACAGAAGCGTGACTGTAGCGTGACAGAAGCGTGACTGTAGCGTGACAGAAGCGTGACTGTAGCGTGACAGAAGCGTGACTGTAGCGTGACTGTGGCGTGTTCACCTTGGCCTCCAGCGAGGCGCCCATGAGCATCAGTGTGCCGATGCACTCGCTGAGCATCTTCCTCTTCTGCTGCAGAGCCGGACTCTGAGACACACACTGCTCCTGCACTGCTGCATTGTGGGACAGCACCGCCACGTGCAGAGGAGTGAGGCCTACAGACACACACACACACACACACACACCAGGTTAGAGCCCGTTTCATGTGCTGGGGAGTAAACACTGTTAACCAGGACAGATGAAGAGTTCACTGACCCTCGTAGTTGACCACGTCCACATCGAGCGCTCTCCCACTAGTCTGCACGCTTCTCAGGATGGCCTGCGGGAAACAGCAAGTTTCTTACTCACAAGACAACTGAGAATAAACAGGTCTGAACATGCACTGCATTCTGGGAGAAGGGAGGCGTTCTGCATGAATGCTACAGTAGCGTGACGGGTAACGACTGCAGAGACGGTTGCGTGTCACGACCTGTCAACACTTCTTGGCTGGCAGAAACACAGGCATGTTGCTTTGGGCTCTTATCAAAGGCGTTGTTGTGCTGCCTCTCGAGGGGAATTTTCCACTGGACTGCATGGCGCTTTTTTTCAGGAAATGCATATTATTCAAGCATGTTATGAGGAAGTTAGCGAGCGCCTGGTTAAATAAACACATAGACCAGGACTGTTGATGGATGAGATAATAGGGCTAACAAGGAAACAGTGGCATTCTTCACCAGTGTAGGTTAGGTTGGGCCTGGGTGAGTGAATTCAACAACTGACTTGTCAATTAATGAGTGAGATTAGTGAGGTCAATTTAGGGGTGTGCGATATGACGATTTTTAATCGTGGACGATTAAAATGTCTCCACGATCTGCTTTTGAAGAAATATCGTAGTATCGTGTTGCAGTGCGTCCTATCAGTTCAGTTCTGGCGCCCCGTCTCAACTGTACAACGCGACGTAGCCTACACATCACACGTTAATGAATAGGTATGGGACACTGCAATTCACAAAAGTTCGTTATTTGCATAAGCCTTGCCGGTTAAACATTTAATTCACGCGCTGATGCGCTGTTCTAACGTGCGCTTTCCTGAGCGCATATACCCCCGACAATCACATGCAGGCACTAGAAGCCTGTCAAACAGTTATCTTTCGAGTCTTATTATGCTAATACTGTTAAATACACACAATGTGTACATAAACAGGCTATGTCTAAAGTGAAAGCAAACATTTGAGAGAATATCTGGTGTAATATGCGTCTATATTAAACACGTCGCGTGCTGGTCTAAAAGCGACAGGAATAAATAGTACTGCCGCATGTCCTTAAAGGGATAGTTCACAAAAAAAAAAAAAATCTGTCATTATTTACTCATTCTAATGTTGTTACAAACCTTTATTAATTTCTTTCTTGTGCTGAACACAAAAGACGATTTTTTTTAATGTGGGTAATCAAACAGTTGCTGGTCCCCATTAACTTACAGGAGAGAACCTATAAAAAAACTATAGGGGGACCAGCAACTGTTCGGTTACCCACATTATTCAAAATAACTTTTATTTTCAACAGAAGAAAGAAACTTATTCAGGTTTAAAACATCTTGAGAGAGTAAATTAAGACCATTTTCATTTTGAGGGAACTATCTCTTTAGTAAAAAAAAAAAAAAAAACACAAGGAAAAAATCACTCACTGACTGAGAACTTTAATAGTAGCTTTAATCAATTCATTCAGTGAAGTCTCTGTAGTGTTTTAATTTCATATTTGTTTAATTTAATTACTTTCTTCAATGCTACTGCTAAATACACCTAGTGCATCTGAAAAATAAAGCACTATTTATTTAATTTGAATATTAATTTGTGTAATGTTTATCTTGTCTTATTTTTTTAATAACAAAGAAAATAATGACAAAGATTTTTATCTTCGCCACTGGCCTAAATGTATGCCTTTGATACCTAAGGCTTTGTTTTTAACATAAGGACATTAGTTTGGCTGTAATGAACAGCCACTTGCAAAATATTAAAACCAACTTGAAAAAGAATCGTGATAAAAAATCGTGATCGTGATTTTCCTAAAAAAATCGTGATATGATATTTTTTCCATATCGCCCACCCCTAGGTCAATTTGTGAAGGAGCATTTATCCATTTCAATTTATTAGACCATAAGCGTGCTAATAGTGGGCTAACAGTTAGCATGGTAATACTATGAGAAGTTCAGTTTTAATTAATCTGATGTGAAGCTTCGCTTTTTAACAGATTCAGTCCTGCTGAATCCACAAGTTTATTATTAAGTGTTGTTATTATTTTGTTGGTAATTATTATTAAGAAATCCATTTTATTATTATTATTTATTTTTTTTAACTCAATTTTAATGTTTAAATTAAAGTAATCAAAAAGCATGTCTAATTAATAGAAATCATGAAACTTGTACAATTTAACAACAATTTATTAATAGTATAAAAAATGACTTGTTTAGGGCCGGGTCTCATTTAAAAATTTTCGATATCGATACCAATCTTGACTTTAATACCAGTTCCTGAATGATATTTTTTTTTATGCCTGTAAGTCTGTGAAAAAGTCAACAAACTGAAAACATAAATATAACGAATATAAAGCTTTGCAAACAACTGGCAAAAGTAGCCTAATGATTATGAAAGTAAAAAAAGCAAGAAGTCATTTTAATTGTTTTATTAATAAACTAGTGTTTTCTGAGTCAGGGTTAGGTTCATTAGGTTCAGGGTTCGGTTCACTGAGTTTCGGTTCATTAGAGACGCGCTCCAGTTCCTCCTGCAGAACAACTTTCTGCTGGTAAGTTTATTGTGCGCTGTCGAGTGCTTCATCGGATTTGATGTGTTGCCGGACTTGGCAGCAATGATTTTGTCACAAATATTGCAAAAAGCATGTCTTGTCAATTTAATTCATAACAACAATTTATTAATAAAATTAAATTTCTAAGAAAAGTGAAACAAAGTGCTGCACAAAAATTATAATTAGTTATTGTTCGTGTTAGTATTATTAGATAGAGATTAGATCAATTCTACTGTACAACAGTAATACATTTCTGTCACAATTTTAAGTTAAACAGAACTTTTGATTTTGATGGGTTGCCATGAAGACCTTTGAGTTCCTGTGTGTTTATGAGATGACGATAGTTTTTCTCAAGTGAAATGGTAAAATGTGGCTCTCTGAGTAGCTTTGAAGTTCATGCATTCACATCGGGATGAATATGAAAACACAGCGGGTGTCACGACGAGTGCTTCAGTGTGTGTGGGAAAGGAAACCATATAGATGTCGAGATTTGATTTAAAGGTTCCCTAGAATGTGTTGAAATAATATTTTAATTTTGTCTCTGATATCTACATAGTGGGTGTGTCATGTGGCTTATTTAAGGGTTTAAAATTTCATTTAAAATGGTTTCAACTCTAGAAATTGGCCCTAGAATGAAATGGTCTGTTTTTACCTTATTTGGAAGGGTCATGAATAGTAATGAGGAGTTCTGATCTGATTGGCTGTTTCACTTATCAAACTCTGAAATACAAGCGTGCAAAATAATCATACGTCGGTTTTCAAAAATTAAAACATTTTAACAAATGGACTAACGTTAGATGCCTTGTCAAATAAATAGCATCAACTTATGTGGTGGAGAATTTGAAGGATTGAGTGAGATCTGTGAGCAACTAAATAACGTAGTTAGCCCCCTGACGTGTTGATGAAATAGACGAAAGCAAAATTATTTGACAAAAGGGAATTTACATATAAATCTACAAAATAATCCTGTACATTGACAACACAGGCAAGAAATATTAACCTCAGCGTAAATACTTTGTCATACTATTTATTTATGTATGCTGGTTACTTGGAGTTTGCTATTGTTACTGTACTAGGATCTTGAGCTGGATCTAGAAAACACAGTGTAATCATCGTTAATGCAGGAATACGGTTGTAATTGCCCCCTTCTTCAGTATGAGACGCTGAGAGAAGCCGGCTTGATATTGTCCCAGGTTAGAAAATAAATCCGTAGTGAAATGCGCAAAGAAAACTAACAACTTGGAATTAAACTGTTGTGGTAACGTTATCCGATTATAGATAAACATCAACCACGCCTGTTGGCATTTCTTTTCTGTGGGAAGGGTATGAAAAGTCCTCATATCCCCTGCGCAGCCTGGAACATAACATTTGTTTCCATGATCTGCCATTTTCCCTGTGATCCTCGCTTGTTTCTCCACCTGCAGAACTTCCGATGATTCGAGTTTCGCCTGGCATTGAACATGGGCTGGCATGCAAATTTCTGGAGGCGTACTATGCCAAGATAAATTCAATTTCTAATTCTAGGGCACCTTTAAGTGTACTAACATGCTGATTATTTACAAATTCCGTAAAATTCCACGTTATGAAGTAAATTCTATTTTTATGGCTGGATTCCTCAATTTCCTGCGTTTTCCGCATCGCGGCAGTCATAGGTCCGTTATGATACTGTTATGATGTTTGAAGTGAGTCTGAAGCACGAAAGCTTCTTCATAATAAGACAATATAATTAATGTGATAATCTAGTGGTTGAGGTTCCATTCAATCGTAGTGTGAACGGGTTTGATGCCCGTCATCGACTCGTAACATCAGTGCCGAACCAATATGCCCTCGGCTGTGGGTACTGTACTGGGTACTGTGGGAACAGCACTGTGTTCTTACACTCAGGCACAGGAGTAACAGGAGTACCTGCAGCCCAGCGTGGGGGCGGAGTTACAGGAGTACCTGCAGCGTGGGGGCGGAGTAACAGGAGTACCTGCAGCGTGGGGGCGGAGTAACAGGAGTACCTGCAGCGTGGGGGCGGAGTAACAGGAGTACCTGCAGCGTGGGGGCGGAGTAACAGGAGTGCCTGCAGCGTGGGGGCGGAGTAACAGGAGTACCTGCAGCGTGGGGGCGGAGTGACAGGAGTACCTGCAGCGCGGGGGCGGAGTAACAGGAGTACCTGCAGCGTGGGGGCGGAGTAACAGGAGTACCTGCAGCGTGGGGCGGAGTGACAGGAGTACCTGCAGCGCGGGGGCGGAGTAACAGGAGTACCTGCAGCGCGGGGGCGGAGTAACAGGAGTACCTGCAGCGTGGGGGCGGAGTAACAGGAGTACCTGCAGCGCGGGGGCGGAGTAACAGGAGTACCTGCAGCGCGGGGGCGGAGTAACAGGAGTACCTGCAGCGCGGGGGCGGAGTAACAGGAGTACCTGCAGCGCGGGGGCGGAGTTACAGGAGTACCTGCAGCGCGGGGGCGGAGTAACAGGAGTACCTGCAGCGTGGGGGCGGAGTGACAGGAGTACCTGCAGCGCGGGGGCGGAGTAACAGGAGTACCTGCAGCGCGGGGGCGGAGTAACAGGAGTACCTGCAGCGCGGGGGCGGAGTAACAGGAGTACCTGCAGCGTGGGGGCGGAGTAACAGGAGTACCTGCAGCGCGGGGGCGGAGTAACAGGAGTACCTGCAGCGCGGGGGCGGAGTAACAGGAGTACCTGCAGCGCGGGGGCGGAGTAACAGGAGTACCTGCAGCGCGGGGGCGGAGTTACAGGAGTACCTGCAGCGCGGGGGCGGAGTAACAGGAGTACCTGCAGCGCGGGGGCGGAGTTACAGGAGTACCTGCAGCGTGGGGGCGGAGTTACAGGAGTACCTGCAGCGTGGGGGCGGAGTTACAGGAGTACCTGCAGCGTGGGGGCGTGGCCCTTCTCAGCACACACGTGTAACGGGGACCGGCCCCAGGAGTCCAGGGTGTTGATCTCCGCGCCGAGAGAAAGCAGGTCTTGTGCGATCAGGTGCTGATCTGCAGCAACACTGACCTGGAACGCGCTCTGATTGGAGGAAGCATGAGATGAGTAACAGTAACAACAGGGTGTGTGTGCACAGGTGTGTATTCATCGGTTAAGGGAGTGATGTCTCGGGGCTGTACCTGCTGGTTGTGTTCCTTTATGTCCAGCATGCCAATGGCAGCCATTTTCCTGGCGAGGACGTAAGCCAGAGCTCTCCTGCCCTGAGCCACTGCGATGTGCAAGAACCTGCCAATCAGACACAGTCACTGACTGATCACAGGTCATGATTCTCTATGACTCTCCAACTCTGAGGCGCGTTTGATCTGATGACTCACGTGTCTCCGTCTCCGTCACGAGCGCTGAGCTCCGCCGCGCTGAGAGCCGCCAGTTTCTGCTCCTCCTGCTCGATCTGCCACTGGAAGAAGGACACTGGGACGACTGGGGTCACATGGTGTGTGTGCGCTGGGATGGAGTGTGTGTAAGAGCAGCTAGTGTACAGGGGCAGAAGAGGCTCACGACACACACTCTCAGCTTCAGTGAACAGGCCCAGAAGAGACTCCGGACCCCGAGCTGGATCACACACACTCTCAGCCTCACGACACACACGCGCTGGGCATCCGCTCACGCTCACGGACTCGATGGACAGCACCTCACCGATGTCCTGCAGCATCTCAGCGTCGAAGAGCGAGTTCTCACCGCGAACACATGCAGACTGAGGGAAACACACAGCAAGAGTTAAACACAGATCATGTGGATGTGAACAGGCAAGTACATCATCACTAACACACACACACACACACACACACAGGGCTGATTGAGGGTTCTTCACCACACAAGACCAACCCTCACTAGATCGTCTCTTGCTTCGGATTTGAGAAGTTTCAAAACTAATTTAAATAAAATTGATTTATAATTAACTATACTCTACGCTAAGATTCTTATTAAACTGTATAACAAAGAACAAAACACACACAGATCTTTTTCCATTGGAATCACAGAAAGATGATATTAGACGCACCCGAATGTTTCCGTCTGGAACTCGTTTCGCCGGATAGTCCGTCGGACTCTCCGCTCGCCTCTTCGTTCCCTGCAGCAAATGAGTCACGGCTACAAAAAACAGGAAATTAATTTCCAGTCATTTTTCAGAAACAACTTCCTTGTACTATTCGAACTCATAACTCATACAGTGATGTAATTACCTGGATATTCACTTTCAAATTGATATTGCTGAGTCTGTGAAGAAGAAAACAATTATGTCCGGCATACAGCACTGTGGATTTATAAATCCCGTCATAAAACATGAAATAATGTGAATAAGCACCTGGATGTTGTGATGGCGCTTCTGCAGGATCAGCTCTTTGACTGTATTCTTCACTCGAACACCTTGATAGTGACTCCGTTTACGCTCTTCTACAATTAAACATCATTTACTTTAATCTCTAATTACGGTCCTCTGAAACACTGAATAACAGACTTTTGACAGTCTAGTTGCACAAACTTAAATAATAGTTTGACCAACAAACAGTTATCAATGGGGAAATCAGTTAAACTTTTCAGATTTAAATGAGAATAATCGACCTTTTTATGTAAATTGATTTTTTTTTTTTATTATAAAAAGTTATGATCAGTGTTGTGGCAAAAACACATTAAATGACCAACTTGTTTAACTTGTCTAAGCAGTTTTTACGCGATAGGTTACTCATTGTTTTCTTGACTGCCATTCGGTTCGCTAAATTAAAATGTAATTTTTTGTTTTAATTATAAGCATTACATATATTACATTCGTTATTTCCTACCGTTGACGGAGTTCCGCGGGCTTCCCGCATCGCTCCAGGTCTGGTCCGGGTCCGAGTCCGAGTTCGGGGACAGGTTCGCTTCTGTGGGAGAAGAACAGCCGTAGAACGACCACAGTTGGACCGGGCTGGTCATAACATCGCTGTCTCGGTCCAGAAGACCCGAGAATTCCTCAGAAACTCCGTCGATTATCATTCTCTCTTGCTGCGACGCGCGTCTGAGCGTTTGATCTGAATGATGCGTCGCGACACTCTCTGGAGAACATAGACAGTGCTTGAGAACTTATCAGCGCGTGACGTGCGCAGGAACGTCAGGACACGCCCTCATCAATACTCCAGGGTTACACCACGCACCAGCATTCATAATCATTTATAATTAAAACAACACTATGAGAGGTGATTATAGGCTGTCGTTTTAACGACATAACATCTCACTATTACCACACATTATGCCGTTAAAATTATATATTTACTTGGCCTTAAATTGACGTAGTCATGTACAAAATATGCCTTTCATCCACATAAAATATGTAAAGCCTATCGCAGCCCTTAATCCGAGGCGAACCTACACCCAGGCAAAATGAATCAGTGAGGCCTTTTAAAAAAATATATTTTATATAGGCCTATAGTTTCTTTTAATATATATTCATATATAAGATTTAGTTGTGTTAATATGCCATATCTTCATTACCTAGAGATTTAATTAAATAAAAAATAGTCAAAACACATCTAACAGAACATAATGTCAATCTTCATCTTTATAACAGAAGATACAATAATAATACACAAATCTTCAAGATACAGCCTACAATCTTCACATGTATAACGAATTGGATATAACGAATATATAGCCTATAACGAATTGTCACCTGTGGCGGAATATAAGCAATGCTATATAGAAATATATGGTTAGCATCTTAATTCAAACTTTATTTTATTATTGTATTGTTTCATTAACTAAGTATGCTAACTTAACTAATTAAATGTAAAGAGCTGGTTATTGTGTAAAGATATAGAGAGCTTTTCCAAAAGCACAATTTATTCTTGTTATTGTGAGTTTACAAAAATAAAAGTAGTCTAATGATGTGTATTATTACTCCACACTTGCACGCTCCACACTTTGTTTTTGTTTATTTTATAGGCTACAATATGTTTTTCACTTTTGTTTTAAATTGAATGGGCTGCCATAGGATTTGTCATAAAAGAGACTTCACCCAAAAATGAAAATCCTTTCATCATTTACTCACCCTCAAGTTGTTGCAAACCTTCTTCTGCTGAACACGAGGGAAGATATTTTGAAGAACGATTGGAACCAAACAGTTGTTTGGCACCATTGACTTCCATAGTAAAAAAAGACAAAAATAATAATATTGAAGTTAGTGGTGCCAAAGTTCCAATCATTCTTCAAAATATCTTCCTTTGCGTTCAGCAGAAGAAAGAAACTCATACAGGTTTGCAACAACTTGAAAGGATTTTCATTTTTGGGTGGAGTATCCCTTTAAGAGTTTTCTTTGTAATAAGGGTTTCTATGGGAGGAAAACGCGTTAATGTGTAATTAAAGGCAATGCTCGTATTCTGGGCCCATCTGCTATTCTGTAGGCCACACATGCTTTATTAATAAGGTGTGTACAGAATTTGATCTTTTAACATGAATGTCCATTGGGGGCTGCTATTGCTTTTTGAACATCGAAGGATGATAAAGCCATGATAGGCTATACACATTTTATTTGGATAATGGGTTAGGTTAGGGTTTTTGTACATTTTTGTATTTTGTACATGAATACGTCATTTTAACGACATAACATCTCGTTGTTATGAGAAAAATATGTCGTTTTAACAACATAATTGAGTGACAGCAATGCGTCACCGTAGGGAACAGATGATCAGGATCTTCATAAACTGAACAGTTCTGATCCAAATCAATCCAACAACACCATTTATAAATATACTGAACCACTCAAGACAATGTAAACGAGTAAACAACCGAACAAACTAATGAATGAGGTTAGTCTATATTACATAAAATATAAAGAAAAGGCACAAAAAGAAGAACAGGTTATTCATGTTAAATGAATCACAAGAACAAACTCATGATTCCTGTAGATAAAGAGCTCCACCTAGTGGTGTTAGTGCTAGTCAAGTATATTTATATAGCACTTTTCACAATATAGATTGCATCAGAGCAGCTTCACAGTATCAATCAAAACATAATAACAATGTTCATTTCTTAGTGGAAAAACATCCACGTTTGGTAGAGCTGATCAATGTTACTGTTGATTGGTTCATTCATTTGAATATCCCCGAGCAAGCCAAAGGCAACAGTGTTGTTAGTGCTAGCAGTGCTAGTGGTGTAGTGTTGTTAGTGCTAATGCGGTCAGTGTTAGCAGCACTAGTGTTGTTAGTGCTAGTGGCTCATATGACCCGTGCCGTGTTCACAGCGGGATTATTCACTGTAACGTCCGTGATGTTATTAATCAATTAGGTGATATTTGAATTATAACTTTTTGGTGCAGGACATTGACCACAATGGTGAAGGAAAGTAAAACTTTATTTTAAAAAAGGTTTTGTTAAATATGTGACAAAAAAAAAAAAAGAATAAAAATGTCAAATAAATTAACACTTGTTGCATACGCCACACAGAACACCTGTTGCAGCACATACTGTAAATATCCAGAAGCACACATACGAATATTTATGATAAAGGCTACTAAACTCTCAACAGGTTCAAACTATCAAATAAATTCACATTTATTCCACACATCCACATGCTCCTCTACAGTTCAAGGCTATTTCTGGTTGTGTCGTCCAGACTTTGTTTAATAAGGAAACCAGCCGACTGGTAAGTGGACTGAAAGAGCTCGGCACTCTGGGTAAGTGAATATGTGATATCAATGACTTCTGACAGAAAGCTTTATAGTGATATTACAACTGTGTAAATGCATGTTCTCACTGTTCGAGAGAAGAAAGGCAGCAGCGGCCAGTCATATAAAAGTCATTGTTGAGTTAAACACACAACCTCGTTCAATCAGCGAGTGTTTGACGGATGACATTAATGTAATATGGAAATAAAAGACATGTCTGTTGAATTCAAGGGATGATCTTCAAGAAAAGCTAAAGCTTCATCCACGAAGGCATGGGGTGTCATCAGTCTGATGTCCTGTGATGCCCGAACCTCAGCTCCGGTCAGGACAAGCGCTCCTGTTTTCCCGGAGGAGAGAGATCAGATGTTGCGTCTCCCTCCTCCTCCTCCTGCAGTCGCTGTACGGATGACAGATACTGCTGTAACAGGCTGTCTCCAGCGGCCAGAGCCCCCGACCCGAGCGAGAGAACCGGGGATCCGGCTGAGATCCGGCTGGTGTCTGGCGCTGGGGATCCGGCTGAGATCCGGCTGGTGTCTGGCGCTGGGGGTCCGGCTGAGATCCGGCTGGTGTCCTGCACTGAGGATCCAGGTGAGATCCGGCTGGTGTCTGGCGCTGGGGATCCGGCTGAGATCCGGCTGGTGTCTGGCGCTGGGGGTCCGGCTGAGATCCGGCTGGTGTCTGGCGCTGGGGATCCGGCTGAGATCCGGCTGGTGTCTGGCGCTGGGGATCCGGCTGAGATCCGGCTGGTGTCTGGCGCTGGGGATCCGGCTGAGATCCGGCTGGTGTCTGGCGCTGGGGGTCCGGCTGAGATCCGGCTGGTGTCCTGCACTGAGGATCCAGGTGAGATCCGGCTGGTGTCTGGCGCTGGGGGTCCAGCTGAGATCCGGCTGGTGTCTGGCGCTCCCTGTGTCTTTCCAAGGGAATGGAAACCGGACTCCGGGATGGAGATCTCAGTGCTGACGGGAGCGACAGCAGGAATGCTGGGATTGAATGAAGAGCTCTCGTTCACAGACGACTGCCACTCCAGCACAACCTGAAGCTGTTCGATAAACACAGTCAGAAATATTCATTATCTGCTGTTTGCATCTTTGATTCGCTCCTCACGTGAGGAAAACTGGGGAACACTGGGGAACACTGAGGAACACTGGGGAACACTGAGGAACACTGGAGAACACTGGGGAACACTGAGGAACACTGGGGAACACTGAGGAACACTGAGAACACTGAGGAACACTGAGGAACACTGGGGAACACTGGGGAACACTGAGGAACACTGAGGAACACTGGGGAACACTGGGGAACACTGAGGAACACTGAGAACACTGAGGAACACTGGGGAACACTGGGGAACACTGAGGAACACTGGAGAACACTGGGGAACACTGAGGAACACTGGGGAACACTGGGGAACACTGAGGAACACTGAGAACACTGAGGAACACTGGGGAACACTGGGGAACACTGAGGAACACTGAGAACACTGGGGAACACTGGAGAACACTGAGGAACACTGGAGAACACTGAGGAACACTGAGGAACACTGGAGAACACTGAGGAACACTGGAGAACACTGAGGAACACTGAGGAACACTGGGGAACACTGAGGAACACTGGGGAACACTGAGGAACACTGGGGAACACTGAGGAACACTGGAGAACACTGGGGAACACTGAGGAACACTGGGGAACACTGGGGAACACTGAGGAACACTGAGAACACTGAGGAACACTGGGGAACACTGGGGAACACTGAGGAACACTGAGAACACTGAGGAACACTGGGGAACACTGGGGAACACTGAGGAACACTGAGAACACTGAGAACACTGGGGAACACTGGGGAACACTGGGGAACACTGAGGAACACTGAGAACACTGAGAACACTGGGGAACACTGGAGAACACTGAGGAACACTGGAGAACACTGAGGAACACTGAGGAACACTGGGGAACACTGAGGAACACTGGGGAACACTGAGGAACACTGGAGAACACTGGGGAACACTGAGGAACACTGGGGAACACTGGGGAACACTGAGGAACACTGAGAACACTGAGGAACACTGGGGAACACTGGGGAACACTGAGGAACACTGAGAACACTGAGAACACTGGGGAACACTGGAGAACACTGAGGAACACTGGAGAACACTGAGGAACACTGGAGAACACTGGGGAACACTGGAGAACACTGAGGAACACTGGAGAACACTGAGGAACACTGGAGAACACTGAGGAACACTGAGGAACACTGGAGAACACTGAGGAACACTGGAGAACACTGAGGAACACTGAGGAACACTGGAGAACACTGAGGAACACTGGAGAACACTGAGAACACTGGGGAACACTGGGGAACACTGAGGAACACTGGAGAACACTGAGGAACACTGGAGAACACTGAGGAACACTGGAGAACACTGAGGAACACTGGAGAACACTGAGGAACACTGGAGAACACTGAGGAACACTGGAGAACACTGAGAACACTGGGGAACACTGGAGAACACTGAGGAACACTGGAGAACACTGAGAACACTGGAGAACACTGAGGAACACTGGAGAACACTGAGAACACTGGAGAACACTGAGGAACACTGGAGAACACTGAGAACACTGGAGAACACTGAGGAACACTGGAGAACACTGAGGAACACTGGAGAACACTGAGGAACACTGGAGAACACTGAGAACACTGGAGAACACTGAGGAACACTGGAGAACACTGGAGAACACTGAGAACACTGGAGAACACTGAGGAACACTGGAGAACACTGGAGAACACTGAGAACACTGGAGAACACTGGGAACACTGGAGAACACTGAGGAACACTGGAGAACACTGAGGAACACTGGAGAACACTGGGGAACACTGGAGAACACTGAGGAACACTGGAGAACACTGGAGAACACTGAGGAACACTGGAGAACACTGAGAACACTGGAGAACACTGAGGAACACTGGAGAACACTGAGAACACTGGAGAACACTGAGAACACTGGAGAACACTGAGGAACACTGGAGAACACTGAGAACACTGGAGAACACTGAGGAACACTGGAGAACACTGAGAACACTGGAGAACACTGAGGAACACTGGAGAACACTGAGGAACACTGGAGAACACTGAGGAACACTGGAGAACACTGAGAACACTGGAGAACACTGAGGAACACTGGAGAACACTGGGGAACACTGGAGAACACTGGGGAACACTGAGGAACACTGGAGAACACTGAGGAACACTGGAGAACACTGAGGAACACTGGAGAACACTGAGAACACTGGAGAACACTGGAGAACACTGAGGAACACTGGAGAACACTGGGGAACACTGGAGAACACTGGGGAACACTGAGGAACACTGGAGAACACTGGGCTACACTGGGGAACACTGGAGAACACTGGGCTACACTGGGGAACACTGGAGAACACTGGAGAACACTGGGGAACACTGGGGAACACTGGAGAACACTGAGGAACACTGGAGAACACTGGAGAACACTGGGGAACACTGGGGAACACTGAGGAACACTGGAGAACACTGGGGAACACTGGGTTCACATACTCTGGCCAGATTCTCTTGGTCTTGTTTATTCTGACTGAGATAACGAGAGTCTCCATCATGACACTGACCTGCTTCCACAGGAACTTCACCGCTTCTTCTTGCACACGTCTCTGCAGTCGGTCTTCTTCTTGTTGCTGGCGCACCCTGCAAAGCATAACAGTTACTGGGAAATACTTTACACCGTTTAAGCTTCCGTTATAGTTGAAGCCGTTTTAGTGTTTGAACTCATGAACGATTCACAGAAATACAAGAATGATTCAGGATCTATAAGAAAACTTTTCAAATCTTTCCTTTAGTCTTTATTCAGTGAATCTCTGGAATTGTTTGACACGTGTGTTTAATGGTGAAGAGTTTCACCTGTCCAGTTCTGCGGTCAGGTGGACGATGTGGTCCTGCATTCTGCGCAGGCGTATCTCAGCTCGCACTTCTCTGGCCTGTGTGTGACAGTGGCGTGTGTGGTGACCCCTCCACCAGGCCTGGATCCTCACGGCGGCGTTACACTGCATCCCAGTCCCAGTCCTCCCACAATCCTCCACAGACCCGTTCTGGAACACGGCATCCCCGTTAAACAGCGCGTCTGTGTGACTGAGCTGCTCCAAACCACCCGATGCATGTGTGTGAGAGGCGAGGATAGCTCCGCCCCCTGACTCCTCAGCCGGTGGGTGGAGCTGAGTGGATGTGGGAGGGGCCAGGGAATCCTCAAACTCCTCCTCCCCACTGTCAGGAGCTGACTCTGGATGATGGACCGCAGGGTTAAAGGGTAAGAAAGCAGATTCAGAGGACAGCAGACTCCCATGATGCATCTCTTCATCCGTCACGTCCTCCACAATCATCCGGTCCTCATCAGCGAGTGGAGGCCGGGCCGCAGAGACGACAGGTGTAGAAGAGTCAGAGCACATCCACGAGTTCATCTGAACGCCTGGAACCACATCTGCAATCATAATGGAGAATCAGGACAGGAGAAAGACCCTGACGAGAGATGCACTGATGAACTGTGGTCCTAAAAGCCCATACCTGGATCACAAAAAGAATCATGTAGATCAGTCAATAATGCAAGCCTGCCCATTAAACTAGCACTGATGTCAACTGGCACCGGGCAAATGACAGAGATGATTTTGACTCATTTAACTTAGTTAATTACTAACTTAATTCATGATTGTTTAAAAGTGTCTCTTTCAGATGCGCAGTGTCAGGTGTGATCGTTAGTTAGCAAAGCAGTTTCCCGTCACAGTCCGGTAATGTTGGCGAGCGTCTGGCCCGCTTGTTTGTACCGTATTTAAAGGGATAGTTCACTTTGAAATTAATGTTTGATATGTTTTATTCTGTTCATTTTCTCACACAAACCGCTCGTTTCGTGTCTTAGGCCATCAGTGTGTACTTACATTCACGAGTCATTAAATCATGTTTAATCTGGACTTCTCTGTGCTCCTCTTTGAGATGGTGACCATAGACCTGCATTATATGACTGACAGACACGAACGGTTTGACCGAAAAATATCACAATTGAAAATACTGTGGAAACAAAGACACCTACATCTTGGTTGCCCTTGAGGTAAGATAAAACATATCAAAAATTAAGAGTGATTAAATGAGATTAAGCGAGATCAAGTGTAACGTGTGTAGTGATTACGTGTAATGAAGATGAAACCTCAGGCTGATGAAACCCTTTATCTACCATAACTGTACACTTGTAAATAACATATCTGTACATTAATTTAAACAATTATACAAATGTTATTCATTTATTTCTACTACTGTATGATATCACATTATTTAAATTTGATCATATTTCATTTCTACTGTGTAATTCCTTTCTATTTCTGCACCAGGACTGTACTTTCTTCTGCTGTCACTAAGATCAACTCCTTGTGTGTGAAAACAACAAACTTGGCAAATGAAGCTCAGTCTGATTCTGATTCTGATTCTGATTAGCATGGCTGTGTGGAAACGGATCTGCTAAACTGGATCGCTGGGGCTGGTGAAGAAGAGAGATCTGCGCTGATACACCACTGTGAAAAGTGGCACAACTGTTTAGTGTATTCCTGTGTCTGTGACCGATCTGACCTGTCTGAGGAATGACATCATCATCATCCTCATCCTCCTCCTCATCTCGGCTCCTGTGGTCCCGGCACAGATGCATGGGTAGGTGTGTGGGCCGAGAGGGATTCTGGGAACAGCAGAGATGTGTTTTCTGCAGCTGTTTCTGATGCTGTCTGCAGACACACACACACACACACACACACACACACACACACACTGAAGATCAGGTTTGCTGGGGATTGCATGCAGTGTTTTGGATGCTACCTTTGCTTGTTGAGGATTTTCTCGAGTTTGGCGTCCTCCGCGGACTGTAATGCAGATGCGGCTGTTACGGGACAGGTGTTGGACAGGTACTGGACCAGCAGCCCGTGCTGACCGGGCCGAAACACTCGACCTTTGCCCTGACTGTACAGCCATTCCCCTTTCAGCCTGCAAACATTGAGGAATGTTGTCATGAGTAACGTTGTCTGGTTAGTTCACCCGGAGATTGAAGTTCTGTCATTAATGACTCTCCCTCATGGCGTTCCTAACCCTTTCATTCATCTATAGACCTCAAAGATATTTTTAATGAAGTCTGAGAGCTTTCTGTCGCTCCACTGACAGTCTACGCAACTACCACTGTTCATAAAGAGAGCGTTAAACTAATCTTTATGAATTAAGCACATTTTCTGAAGAGACACGATTGCTTATATGATGAATAGATTTAATTTAGGCTTTTATTCACATATAACATTCAGGATAATGTACACTACTGGAACTGCTGTGTGTGTGTGTGTGTGTGTGTGTGTGTTTATAAGTGTTTCAGTCCTGGTCCTGATGCTCGAGCGCTGACACAGTTCAGATCACAGAGCTCTTTCCTCATTGAGCTGATGATCTGAATCCAGTGTGTTTCATGAGCGAGACGTACAGAACGAACATGGAGGAACCCCGGACCAGGACTGCACACCCCTGAGTCTCCTCACACTGCGGTCGATGATCTGTGATTTAATGCAGAATGGCGTGTGACAGACACTAGCATCTGTTCAAAATGGTGTGTATTGCAACAGTAAAAACCAGATTCACACACAGACTGAAACTCTATTAGTGGAAAACTTGCCCTTCTTTCTGTGAGACGCTGAACCCGTCCAGCACCCGCAGCTGCAGACACCAGCTGACCACGTACGGGCGGTAGTCACAGGCGGGCAGAGCTGGCGTGGGCATCACACACGGGTTACCGGCGATGGAGAGCTGCTCCAGGGTGTGTAGCGGCGCTAAATACGACACCTGCAATTCACACACACACACACACATGCTAACCCAGGCTATACGACACCTGCAGTCCACACACAACCGTTTGTGTGTGTGTGTGTGTGGTGTACAATAGTGTGTGTGCTGTATCATCGTGTGTGCTGTACAGTAGTGTACGTGTGGTGTACAGTAGTGTGTGTGTGTGTGTGTGTGTGTACCTCAGTGAGGTCTCGGATCTCGTTCTCTGCCAGCGACAGCACCGTGAGGCTCGAGGGCAGGTGAGCGGGAACGCAGCGTAGAGTCGTGATGATGTTTCCATGCAGAAGAAGAGTCTGAGACAGGGACACATCCGTCTTAGCAGAAACATTCGCGCGTCACATGACACTCATCTCTCGACACACGGCTCATACCTTCAGCGCCGAGAGCTTGGTGAGGTCTCCTATGTGAGAGATGTTGTTGTCTGACAGATCCAGATGCTGAAGAGAAACGCAGCTGTGCAGCTGCTCGATGACCTGCACAAACACACACATGCTGACTCTGACGAGGACACCAAGATTCAGCCTCATTTTCTATCTAACTAACGGAAGTACCTTAATGTTGTTTCCGGCCAGATTGAGCCACTGGAGGAGCGGCAGGTCCTTCAGGCCCTCGATGTATCCGATGCTGTTGTTCGGGAGGTTGAGAACGCGTAAATTATTGAGCTTCGAGACGGCCATCATGCGTACCAGCCGGTTGGAGGCCACAGACAGCTGTCAACACACACACACACACACACAGGAGGTCAAACAAACACACACACACACACACACACACACACACACCTGACCCACGGGCGGGAGGGTTAGTGTAAACACACACACACACACACCTGACCCACGGGCGGGAGGGTTAGTGTAAACACACACACACACACACACACACCTGCTGAAGGGCCTCAGCGCGCTCCAGGTGCTCCAGCTTGATGATGTGGTTCTGGTCCAGAATAAGAGTGTGAGTCTCTCCACTGAACAACTTCGGATCCAGTTTGTGGAGATTCTGCTTAGAAAGGTCTAATAAACCAGGACCTTAATAATCACAGAACAACACAGTGAAACTCATTCTGTTCGAACAACACAGTTTCAATGTAAAGCCAAGGTTAAATAAAATCTTCAGAGGTTTAATTAATATCAAGTTTATTAACCTAAGAGATAACTGAAATCTGAAGCTGATGGCGACAAAAATAATCGCCAAAATCGCTACATCCAGTGCAACTAATTTAAATAAACCCCATCCTATCAGATGTGTTATTAACATCAGATATGTGGATGAAATCCTGTCAGTGTAAAAACAGCAGATTTCAGATTTCTGCACATTATGACAGAAACTCATCAGACGTCCAGTTCGTCACGAGCGCCACACGCTGCATGTTAAACATGTACTGCATGTACAATGGACATACAACACAATATCTATCTAACCAACAGTACCGAATAATATTTTTAATTTAATCTATTTCGTATACCTTGGTAATTATCCATTTGCTCCCCGGGATGGCGAATCTGCTCGTCACTCGCCGCCATACTTCCCGCTTGAGTCAGCCAGGCAACCGATACTCTATTTCATTGGATAAACGAATCTGGAAATAATAATAATTTTAAGTATTTTTATAAGATATATGGTTGTAATTATATATCAAATTTATGTTTACTTCGAAAAAATCTTTTGCATTTGTGAAATAAGCTCCTTTATAAACCGCTTACCCACAATTCCTTTTCCTCTTCCCTATCTGAAACGCCGCCATGAAGTGAGTACAGTCTGTGTTCATCCTTAAACATCCTAAAGATTATCGTGTAAAATTGCACTTAAAAAAGTTCATAGCTTAACGGTAAATAAAATTAATCTGTAATAACTCTCATTTCTGATCTGCAGGGTCGAGCTGTGCAGTTTTAGTGGATATAAAATCTATCCCGGTCATGGCCGGCGCTACGCCAGGATCGATGGAAAGGTAAAAGCACAAACTACGAGAATTTGACTTTATTCAGTGACTTTTAGCATCTCGTGATGTGAACATGTATCATGTAAGTCCGACAGGCTGCGGTTTGTTTATTCAGACTAGTACTGGCCGGTTAGTTAGCTTAAGTGCTAGCCAGAGCTAATGATCGGGTAGTCACTATGAACACGGTGTGTGTGTGTGAGAGAGTGAGTGAGAAAAACAGTGTGTGTGAGTTGGTTTGAGCAGGCTTTAGGACTAAAAACGTAAGAGAAGGTTCTCGATGCTGTGGGAAACATCGTCTATTATTTATAGTTATGGTCGTTACTGAACTTAATAAATGTGACGTCAGGTCTCAGTATTAGTGATGTCATGCTCCTGTAAACCTCTTTCTGCAGGTCTTCCAGTTCCTGAATGCTAAATGTGAGTCTGCGTTCCTGTCCAAGAGGAATCCTAGACAGATCAACTGGACCGTTCTGTACCGGCGCAAACACAAGAAGGGCCAGTCTGTGAGTTTGACCCCGCCAGCTCTCCGTATATTAACACACCCCGATATCCCCAACCTGTGTCTGTGTAACCGTAGCGTTAAAAACAGTAGGATACTGACACCATGACTTCGATACGGGTTCCTGAACAATACTCTTATAGATGCCAATTTTATGAGCAGATGTTATTATAGCAGATGCTGTAACATTGATGTGAAGAGTGCTCAAGCTTTACACGTGTACATTTATTCATTTAGTTGATGCTTTTAACCACAGCGACTTACAACTGCTATATATGTGTTTCAGAGGTCGCACGCCTCTGGAGCAGCTAGGGCTTAAGTGTCTTGCTCAGGGACACATTGGTGTCTCACAGTGGATTCGACTAAGGCAGTTTCGTATAGCAAACGTCTTATCCACTGCGTTATCACCCCCGTAACGTCACAACAGTTTCTCTGTTGTTGTTTGTTTTTGTTTTGCTTTGTTCTGTTTGGATTTTTCTGGATGGTTAAATTAATTTTATTAATCAAAAAGTATGTGTAATTAATATCATGAAATATTCAATTCAACAACGGGTTGGTAACAGTTTAACAAATTATATTCTTAATGTTTTTATTAATTTAAAAAAATATATTCTTATTTTATTGTATTTGTTTTCTCAAAACCTTTCTAGTTAAAGGTACAATATGTATGATTTTTGTAATACAAAAATCAGTTTGCACAGTGTCGTATTTCCTGCAGTTGTGTTCTTACAATATCCAAAAAAGTCTCCAAAGATTTTTTTTTTTATTTCAGAGAAATTCCAAATTTGAATTAGTGTCTGTTCTGGAAAAAAGTCGCCTGTCAATTACGCAATAGCCGCGCTATCCTCGGTTTCCGTTCGTATTAGCATAGCCATGGCGTAAACGTGGCGACAGATGTGGACAACTGCGTAGTGTGTGACGTTTAGCGGCACACAGTTCTCGTTTCTCTCAAACATAGACCATGTCGAGAGCAGAGGTGTCTAGTGTGTGTGTGTGTGTGTGTGTTTGCCCTGTCAGGAATAGGTGTCTAATCTTTGTGTGTGTGTGTTTGCCCCATCAGGAAGAGGTATCTAAGAAGCGCACGCGGCGCGCGGTGAAGTTCCAGCGGGCGATCACCGGTGCGTCTCTGGCCGAGATCCTGGCCAAGAGGAACCAGAAGCCGGAAGTGCGTAAAGCGCAGAGAGAGCAAGCGATCAGGTGACCGGCCCTAACACTGCATTGACACCCGTCATGGTTTAACCTTAATCGCACAATGTTCTGTATGATTGACAGGTCAAAATTAATTTTCAAATCCATACTTTAGTCCAGAAGCCCTTGATTAGCTTAGGGAACAGGGATGTGCGCTGAGGATGTGACACTGCATTTTGCTTTTGAATTAGTGGCGATTTGGGGCGTCATTTGCTTGAATTATTATTCTTAATGAAAAACCCACCCAACAAAACAGTACAATGACAAACTTATTTAATTTAAATCTAGAACTTTTATTAACAGAACTTGGATGTGTCTTACGCCGTGTGTGTATTAGGGCTGTCAACTTTAGTCATTTAGTCGACTAATCGGTCGATGGCGTCAGGGTCGACTGACGTTCTTATTGGTCGCCCAGTTGCTTTTTTTTTTTTTTTTTGAGGCGGAAGATGTACTTTCACATCGAAATCTAAAAAGCAGCTATTTGGCAATATTTTAGATTTAAACCCAATTCTTAAGACAAACGTGTATGAACGCGATCCGACTCCTCGTTCAGGAGACGAGGTTCATCTTCTAATTGTAGTGTTCTCTAACAGACCTAAAAGCTGTTCATCAAGTGTAGTGTATTAAGTGGGAGCCACAGGTGTTCGATGCCCTAACCCTCACCGCCGCTGAGCTTGAACAGGTGTTCGATGACCTAACCTTCCAGTGTGAACCGATTATTGTCCCGAACTGACTCGCATGCGCTACAGATTGAGGACTCGCGCAGCACAGTCATACAGAAGTACACGTTAAAGTAAGAGATCTCGTGTTTACAGTGTGAAGTCAGTGTGATCTGCCGCCTGTGAGTTTATAAAACAAGCTCTTTCTCACGCAGGGCTGTGATTGGCTGAAACCGAGTGTTGCTATGTGCTAACTGTACTCTGGATCTGGTGTTTCAGGGCTGCTAAAGAGGCCAAGAAGGCGAAGCAAGTGACGAAGAAGCCGTCGGCTCAGAGCACCAAGGTTAGATCTGCTTTATTCTGCCGTCCTCAGCTCCTGTCCTGGGTTAGACTGGGATAAACCTGTTGCTTTATCTTTTGCCCCTTGAGGCGTTGCAGTGTGACTGATTCTGTCGCTTCTGTGTCATAAGGTGGCATAGAGCAGAGGGACTATGTCTACACCTCGTACTCTCTTCATGGGTGCTCAGTGTCATTTATAGTCCTACACTTAATCATGACCTCTAACCCTGATTAACTCCTCGAAGTCCTGCAAGCGGTCAGTAACGTGTCGGTCTTGTTTTCAGGCCCCAGCTAAGAACGCCCCGAAGCAGAAGATCGCCAAGCCAATGAAGGTCAACGCTCCTCGCGTCGGCGGCAAGCGCTAAACTCTTGCTTTGAGGATTAATAAAGGTTTCGCCATCAACCTCGAGTCTCCTTGAATTATTTCATTGTTTAGTCATAATCAGTGACATTAACTTTGCGTAATGTTATTGATATTTTGATTTTAAAATGTTTGAACGGATGCCCATTTTTGCTGCAAGTTTTTTAAAATAATTTTTTATATATATATAAATATATATTTTGCAGAACCCTGCCATATCTGTTTCAGTCTTTGATTTAAAGGCCCCATTGACACTGCATGGTTCAAGTGACCCAAATCCGATTTTTCCCTCTCCTGTATTTTCAATGTTTGGCTATCAGTGTTTTTCTCTTCTCCGTAAATAAATCTTGTAGCAGAGCTACAGCAAGCGTTTTTTGGTGGTCAAAGTCTATTAGCTACTTAAACTTCTTTGTCATTGTGGAGAGCGCAGTGGATGCTCAGCAATGACAGACGCCACGGGAAAATCGGACCAAATTTTACTATTATTAATAAGAGATAAGCTAATGTGCATTAATGTAAATGTCAATAATTTTTTTTCTGACTCAATCTTTTAAGGCTTAAATGTGAGGTTTGCCTTTTTGTAAAACCTTTTTTGTGTGTGTGTGTGTGTGAGAACTGATTTAAAGGCTGAAACATATTTAGTAAACGTGTCCAGGCCGGGAATGGCAGGTGTTGGTGACAATGCAAGTTTCTGGATATTTTCCGTGGGGCGAGGGCTTCGATTACCTCTCCCTTTTTTGACCATACATGTGTTTGCATCCCTGCAACTTTTTCTGTCAGGCTTTGATCCTGAGTTTAGGTGTGACATCAGTAGCGAACAGCCAATCACATGCTGAGACTGAAACTCATTCAAAGCAGCGCAATTCTCTTATTTATGAAAATCAAGATTTTAACTAACAACTCTTCAGACAAATCTTAATAGTTGCCCAAATGTCATTTCAGTGTTTGCCCTTGTCCTGGCTTGAGCTGCTTTGCAACAGGTTTGGGTCAGGGAATGGCGTCAGACATAGCCCTGTCGCCGAGCAGGATCCCGTCGTAAGCACCTTGAAAGTGTTGTTAGGCTCAGAATGGAGTATGGACTGGAGAAGGTGACGGACAACGCGAAATGTTGTCGAAATCTCACTCGCACGCATACCGGACCGGTATGTGAATCCCTGGTCATAGAAATTTTTTTTTTTTTTTTACAAAATTTACGGAATTTACAGTATAATGCAGCTGTCACGTAAAACACAAACTATATGGGTGAATACATCGAAAGGAAAGATGTACAATAAATCAAATCGCGACATGATCTGTGAATATTAAAGCACAAAAGACTGCTATGTAAATATAGTTTACTTTCACCAGCTTTAGGCCTGCAGTTTATTGGTGATGAACACTTTGCCACGTTGTGTATGTAATTTTGACAGTGAAGAAGCAACACAGTTTTTCATTTACTCCGTTTTAGAGTTGTTGTTTTTTTAAAGCTTCGCAGGACTGTGAAGACATTCGTTACATGTATTTTCAGAACTTCAGCATGAACTAAACATTGATCAGTAAATGAACATATTCCAGTTGTTGTGAGATTAATTTGATGATTTATTATTGTAAAATGGTCTATTTCTGCTGAATACTGAATTTTTCAGTGTAAATATTTGAATCTGAATAAATGAATCTGCCTGATATCTTCATGTTTCCGTGTTTAACTTCATGTGTCATGCATGTTCTCAAACATTCGTCCAGAGCAAACATTCACAGAGCCGAAGCAATGCATTTCTCTGGACAGAGTCTTCAGTTAGAACATTTTTTCCCCCTCATGGACTGAAATGTTAATTTTTAATGAACGTTCCTACTCAATCATTTTTTGGGGAATTTGAAACCATAACATTGAACTTGAAATCGAGACACTGAGGTTGAATTTCAGAAATTGAGAATTTTTGACTCTGTGTTTATCATTTATTTGAAATGCTGTGTTACTCCATTCTATTTGTCGTTTTATTCTGTTTTTCTTTCATTCTTTTAATCTTTTTTTTTTTTTTAAAAAAGGATACAACTCAAAATAAGAAACAAAGAGAAAAAAACGCAAAAAAAACCCAACGCAAAATAAGAAACAAAGAGAAAAAAATACACTAAATTTTTGATTAATTAGCTGCATTCCAATCGTCTGCGTGGTTCATTTATTTTATTCTTTCCTTTTATAATCTTTGCATTTTATTTCTTCAGTGAGTCGATCTAAATCTTGTTTCTGGTCCATAGTTTTGATTTTATAGGATCTAGAAACTGAGCCGTGTGCAACACAAAGCTATGTCATATTGCAAATCAAATAACTTTTTGATTGTTTTACTAAAATATATCATTTTCAGTGAAAAAAAGTAACATAATAAAGTATTGGTCAGCATTCATCATTATTATTGTGTGTTAAGTGTTGGGCTGGGCTAGCGATGTAGTTCAAGGAGTGATACTTACATTTTTCAAATATTAAATCAACAGTTTCCTCTAAAGCGAGATCTTCGAGCCGCTGCCCGTTGGGGTTAAGGGTTAAGGGTTAGGGTTAGGGTTAGGGCGAGATCTTCGAGCAGCTGTGCAGACATTACAAACAGTACAAACGTTCTGACTGTCGAGCTACTGATGTTATGAGGTGTTGGAGCACCTGTCGCTTATTTAATTTTTTTTATTGCAGAAATTATAATCACATAAAAGATCAGGGAAATATACCATGGTTGTAACAGTGAACAATCAAAATGATGAAAAAAAAGGAAAACAAATATCATGGGTTTGTGTAGATACTAATATAAGATAACTTGAGAAGAAGGTTAAAGAGAAGGTTAAATATTGATGAGAAGGTTAAATATCTTTGAATAATTCACCACAATACATACATTTTTTTTGTCATACAAGCCTGAGGGATGAAATGAAGTTAAATTTGACCAAAAAATGAAAAAAAAAAAAAAACAGATTTAAGCCACTTTTGATTGACAAAGAAATTTTGTTGCATATAAAATAAAGAAATTAACAACATATCCAAGAGATGACGATTTTGGGTTAGGGTTAGTAATTAAAAATAATATCTTTAAGGATAAAACTGTGGGTCACATTAGTAGGGTTAAAAATATAAGAACTTAAATCAACCATAAATGTATTGGTTACGCTAAAATCACAAAATAAATGGACACTTGATTCTTCAACAAAACCACAAAATGAGCAAGTTTCATCAATATCAAGCTATTTACAGATACATGAATTAAACCTGTCGCTCATATCTTTTAAATTGTTGCACTTGGGATAACGTCAACATGGCAGATGTCCAGATCACATTTATACTTAATGTGATCAGGCTATAAAGTACCTACACCTTTAGCACTCGTCAAGTTTATTGAAATGAAGTACCTACCCAGTGAGTATGTGGTTTAGATTACATATCACTCAAAACTACAATTCCCAGAAGTCCTCCTGCTCCTGACCTGCACTCAATTACTCAGCCATCATCCTCAGCTGCACCTGATCAGCACACTCATCACCACAGTATTTAAACACACCTCAGTCACACACCTTGTTTGGTCTTAGTCTGTGGATTACTCACCGGTCTGCTTTACTGAGTGATTGATCCTCTGAGCGGTCGCCTAGATCCTGTCTCCTAGTTCCCTCGTCTGTTCTCTACCTCCAATGGTCCTGCAATCCCTGTAAGACAAAGACATTGTTCATTCATTCACTCTCACAGCAACCAAAAGGTGTGTGTGTGTTTGTGTTTGTGTTTGTGTGTGTGTGTGTGTGTGTGTGTGTGTGTGTGTGTGTGTGTGTGTGTGTGTGTGTGTGTGTGTGTGTGTGTGTGTGTGTGTGTGGATATACTTACCATTTGAGGCCATCCCCTCTATCTTCACCTGCCAAGTCAAGAACTGAAGCAATGTAATTGGTTTGTTCATTGTTTGTGGTCTAAACTCTGATGTTTTGGACACTGTTAGAAAGCATTGGATCATGAGTGTGTATAAATCTGGTGTAACTTTGCTGTTTAAGTGCTGTGCTTTTTGTTTTAATTTGAAGTGGTGGATTGTCCTATTTGATCACTCATGCACCTAAATGAGCTTTAGCACTGATGCTGAATGTGTGTGTGTGTGAGAGAGAGAGAGTGAGTGTGTGGAGGAGGTCTGAGCAAGGATGCAGATAGTCACCTGAGGTTTTTTTTGCACACCTGTCTATTTTTAATGTTTTGTTAACCCACACTTTTTATCTCACCCCTGATTGTTTTACAGCTGTCTGATATCCCAAACCTGACTTGGTCAATCCCAAGACGAGCCAAGTATGACGACTGGATCAAACTGAGACCTGGATTTGATCAAAGTACCACCATGTCCCTCTACCAACTTCACCAAACCTTGGATGGGGTTTGAGAGCAGGTACGCTTGCCACTTATTCTTGGAAATACTCTTCTGTATTATAATTCTCTTTAGTTTACAGTGTTCCCACAACCCTATTTCCAGAATAGTTCTGCACTTTTTAGGATCGTCTTATTTATGCCCTCTAATTTTTCTATCTGTTTTTATTTATTATTTAAACTTTGTTCTATGTGCCTTTTTAAAAATAATTTTGTTCTGTCTTAGAATAGCTTAGACAAGACCATAAAGTTCACAAGCATGAAAACTGTATCTCTCTGATTATTCATTCTTTGCATTCCTGTTCCCCTTTTGTGTTTATTTATACTTTTGTTCCTGCTGTAGTGATGGTTTTTAACAGTTTACATTTATTCTGTGTGTTGTCGTTCATTTTAAAGTCTCACCCTTTTTATCCCTTCTGTTTTACTTCTGCCTTTATGCTCCTTTATTTTTGTGTCTGTAGTCTTAATGGCCCTTTTTGTATTTATGCGTTTCCCATCTTTCTATTTACTGTTGTCGTGTGCCAGCTGGAGTGCCCGTGTGAACCACTGGAGGGCACTCTCTCCTTGTGTTGTGTTTTCACCATGGGCTCATTATGGTTAATTATGTTTCAGTTGTGTTTGATTACCGGTTATTGAGTTCCTTATTTGAGCCGGAGTGATCTTTTTGTCTGGTGCAAAGTCTTGTGACATTGTAAGGTAACTTCTCTGAGCATTATTCTCTGTTTCAGTATTCTGTGTTTGCCGGGACGCTTGACCCTTAAACGTCTTCTGGACCTTATGTGAACCTGTGCTGCCTGCCTTGACCTAAGCCTGTTATCACCACGAGTTACTGGACTGCTCCTTGTTTACATTTATTCATTTAGCTGATGCTTTTATCCAAAGCGGATTGTGTGTGTGTGTCACAGGTACTGTAGTTCATCGTAACGCTTTACTGTGAATCAGCAGATCGCCCCGTCCTCTCTCTCTGGTGTGTGTGTGTGTGTGTGTGTGTGTGTCACAGATACTGTAGTTCATCGTAACGTTTTACTGTGAATCAGCAGATTGCCCTGTCCTCTCTCTCTGGTGTGTGTGTGTGTGTGTGTCACAGGTACTGTAGTTCATTGTAACCCTTTACTGTGAAACTATAGATTGGCCCGTCCTCCCTCTCTCTCTCTCTGGTGTGCGTGTGTGTGTGTCACAGGTACTGTAGTTCATTGTAACCCTTTACTGTGAAACTACAGATTGGCCCGTCCTCCCTCTCTCTCTCTCTGGTGTGCGTGTGTGTGCGTCACAGATACTGTAGTTCATCGTTACGCTTTACTGTGAATCTGCAGATTGCCCCGCCCTCTCTCTCTGATGCGTCACAGTCAGGTGAGTTTACAGGTACGTAATCCTCTTCTTTAAGTGACAGACATAGAAATTACGGCTGGAGGTTTCGCTGCAAAGCAGTCGGTTAAGTGTTCGCTACGTGTCTCTCTTCACAGTGTGCTGTCGGATAAATACACAACGATCTGTAGAGTACAACAGTGTTAGCCTTTTCTTATGCAGTCAAAATGTGATAAACTCGGGTTAGAAATGGCCATCCAGCGGGTTTAGGTTCACACTTTACACAGCAAACAGTGCATCACATCACTTCATCTCAGCACTCAATTCAGCACTCAGTGGGAAAAACACATATACGACTGTCGGCCGTCTCATTTCACACTCGTTTCACTGAAAGGATAGGGTTATACCCGGCATTTCAGTCCTAAATTAGTAGTGATAGTTGTAGTATCACTACTAATTAACTGTTCATCTGCTATAATGGCGAACACATCAGATGTGTGTCTAACGTTACCTCTGAGTGCAGGTGTGGCCACATTCAAGCTGTTTTCGGTGAAGCAGGAGCTGAAATACGTGGAGAAATATGTCCGTGGTCAGCCAGAGAAGCAAGCTGAGCTGCTGGATCGGTAGTCAGTGCTTGAAACATCACAAGCCGATGCTCACAAGTCAGTGGTTGGTTACTCTTTGACTCTGACTTCGTCTACTCCAAGCGTTTCTCTGCCCAGGAGGATGCTATCATCTCTGGCTTTATTCAGTCCGGCACCGACACAACACCATGGATCACACAGTGGAAGACACGAGCCAGGACCAGAGCTAGAACCTCTCCGTTGCCCCTCCCGGTCTTCGAGATCTCGACCCAGAACCGCTTCTCCCCTCTTTGCGAGTCGGAACGCGATGACGCCGTGATAATCGGCATGTCCATGGTCCGTCATGTCTGTGCTACCTCAGGTAAGGATAAGGTGTGCACTCACTGCTTTCCTGGTGCTCATGTTCTTGATGTTGCTGCACAGGTTCCCGAGATCCTGAACGGTGATGAGCGCGTCGGAGCTGTTGTGCTGAACGTGGGAGCGAACGACATCAGGCTGAGGTTCTGAAGGACTACAGGAGCCTGGTCGAGATGGTACGCAGCACATCGCCTGAAGTAATGAGCCTTGCACATCTAACCCTTTCTCTGTCTTTAAATAATCTTTTCTAGATTTTTTTTCCACTAAGTTTCATTAGTCGTCTTCTAATTGATTTCTTTAAAAAAGAAAATAAATTTCTAATCCTTAAGCATATCCACGCACACGCTATTTAGCAGGCGCTGAACTGTTCAATTACTGGCCAGAATTGAACAGTTAAAGCCCCACGTTGGGCGCCATGTTTTACGGTGTGTGCTTTAATCTTAACACCTTTTAACCTTATTATTTATTATCCTGAGGTTAGGTCGAGTAAGTCAAATCTGCCCTAAATCATAAGCATTCGAATGGTATTTACAATTGTTCAGATGACTTCTCTGTGGTCAGTTCTTGCTTAAGGTTTATTAACAACACTGCTAGACTATTACTTGTAATTAGCATTAGTTATTTATTAATGTAAATATTCCAGAAATAAAAGTTAGGCTCAAACTTAAATTCTTTATGCTCAAACTCTGGAATCTACTCCTGTGTAAGGGAAATCATTATGGACATCAGCTATGCTAATTATTTCCCATCTGTTTTCTGCTGTTATCTCGGGACGCTTGTCCCGAGAAAAATGGCGTTCGTCAACTCCAGTTTTTCGGAGCTGCTGTACTGCACGTGGGAGCGAACAACATCAGGCTGAGGTTCTGAAGAAGTTCTACAGGAGCCTGATCGAGACGGTACGCAACACATCGCCTGAAGCAACGATCATCGTGTCTGGGCCGCTTCCCACGTACAGACAAGGACAGGAAAGGTTCAGTAGATTATTTGCGCACACCTAATAAATAGTAAGTCAAAGTTCAAATCACAGTCTTTGTTGTCCAAACTTAATTGATATGCTTAGTGTGGAACATCATATTGAAACTGTGTCTATTCCTCGTTTAGTGACTCCTGTGGAGAGACGACTCTGCCTGTGAGCTGCTGGATCTGCGGTCAGTGCTTGAAACATTACATGCCGATGCTCAGAAGTTAGTGGTTCGTTACTCTTTAACTCTGACTTCGTCTACTCCATGCGTTTTCTGCCCAGGAGGATGCGATCATCTCTGGCTTCATTCAGTCCGGCACCGACACAACACCATGGATCACACAGTGGAAGACACGAGCCAGGACCAGAGCAAGAACCTCTCCGTTGCCCCTCCCGGTCTTTGAGATCTCGACCCGGAAACGCTTCTCCCCTCTTCGCGAGTCGGAACGCGACGACGCCGTGATAAGCAGCACGTCCATGATCCGTCATGTCCGTGCTACCTCAGGTAAGGGTAAGGTGTGCACTCACTGCTTTCCTGGTGCTCATGTTCTTGATGTTGCTGCACAGTTTCCCGTGATCCTGAACAGTGATGAGCGCGTCAGAGCTGTTGTGCTGAACGTGGGAGCGAACGACATCAGGCTGAGGTTCTGAAGGACTGCAGGAGCCTGATCGAGACAGTACGCAACACATCGCCTGAAGTAATGAGCCTTGCACATCTAACCCTTTCTGTGTCTTCTTTAAATAATCTATTCTAGATTTTTTTTTAATTAAGTTTTATTAGTCGTCTTCTAATTGATTTATTTTTAAAAAAGAAAATGCGTTTCTAATCCTTAAGCATATCCACGCACACGCTATTTAGCAGGCACTGAACTGTTCAATTACTGGCCAGAATTGAACAGTTTAAAGCCCCAAGTTGGGCGCCATGTTTTACAGAGTGTGTGCTTTAATCTTAACACCTTATAACCTTATTATTTATTATCCTCAGGTTAGGTCGAGTAAGTCAAATCTGCCCTAAATCATAATCATTTGAATGGTATTTACAATTGTTCAGATGACTTCTCTGTGGTCAGTTCTTGCTTAAGGTTTATTAACACTGTTAGACGATTACTTGTAATTAGCATTAGTTATTTATTAATGTAAATATTCTAAAAATAAAAGTTAGGGTCAAACTTAAATTCTTTATGCTGCAAAACTCTGGAATCTACTCCTGTGTAAGGGAAATCATTATGGACCTCAGCTATGCTAATTATTTCCCATCTGTTTTCTGCTGTTATCTCGGGACACTTGTCCCGAGAAAAATGGCGTTCGTCAACTCCAGTTTGTCGGAGCTGCTGTACTGCACGCGGGAGTGAACGACATCAGGCTGAGGTTCTGAAGAAGTTCTACAGGAGCCTGATCGAGACGGTATGCAACACATCGCCTGAAGCAACGATCATCGTGTCTGGACCGCTTCCCACGTACAGACAAGGACAGGAAAGGTTCAGTGGATTATTTGCACACACCTAATAAATAGTAAGTCAAAGTTCAAATCACAATCTTTGTTGTCCAAACTTAATTGATATGCTAAGTGTGGAACATTATATTAAAACTGTGTCTATTCCTCGTTTAGTGACTCCTGTGGAGAGACGACTCTGCCTGTGGGCTGCTGGATCGGCGGTCAGCGCTTGAAACATCACACGCCGATGTTCACAAGTCAGTGGTTAGTTACTCTTTGACTCTGACTTCGTCTACTCCATGCGTTTCTCTGCCCAGGAGGACGCGATCATCTCTGGCTTCATTCAGTCCGGCACAGACACAACACCATGGATCACACAGTGGAAGACACGAGCCAGTACCAGAGCTAGAACCTCTCCGCCACCCCTCCCGGTCTTCGAGATCTCGACCCGGAAGCGCTTCTCCCCTCTTCGCGAGTCGGAACGCGACGACGTCGTGATAATCGGCACGTCCATGATCCGTCATGGCCGTGCTACCTCCGGTAAGGATAACGTGCGCACTCACTGCTTTCCTGGTGCTCATGTTCTTGATGTCGCTGCACAGGTTCCTGAGATCCTGAACGGTGATGAGCGCGTCGGAGCTGTTGTGCTGAACGTGGGAGCGAACGACATCAGGCTGAGGTTCTGAAGGACTACAGGAGCCTGGTCGAGATGGTATGCAACACATCGCCTGAAGCAACGATCATGTCTGGACTGCTTCCCACTTACAGACATGACTAGCAAGTCAAAGTCCAAATCACAGTTTTTCTTGTCCAAACTTAATTGATATGATTAGTGTGGAACATTATATTAAAACTGTGTCTGTTCCTCGTTTAGTGACGCCTGTGGAGAGACGACTCTGCCTGTGAGCTGCTGGATCGGCGGTCAGCGCTTCAAACATCACACGCCGATGCTCACAAGTCAGTGGTTGGTTACTCTTTGACTCTGACTTCGTCTACTCCATGCGTTTCTCTGCCCAGGAGGACGCGATCATCTCTGGCTTCATTCACTCCGGCACTGGCACAACACCATGGATCACACAGTGGAAGACACGAGCCAGGACCAGAGCTAGAACCTCTCCGCCGCCCCTCCCTGTCTTCGAGATCTCGACCCGGAAACGCTTCTTCGCGAGTCGGAACGCGACGACGCCGTGATAATCGGCACGTCCATGATCCGTCATGTCAGTGCTACCTCAGGTAAGGGTAAGATGCGCACTCACTGCTTTCCTGGTGCTCATGTTCTTGATGTCGCTGCACAGGTTCCCGAGATCCTGAACGGTGATGAGCGTGTCGCAGCTGTTGTGCTGAACGTGGGAGCGAACGACATCAGGCTGAGGTTCTGAAGGACTACAGGAGCCTGATCGAGACGGTACGGAACACATCGCCTGAAGCAACGATCTTGTCTGGACTGCTTCCCACTTACAGACATGACTAGTAAGTCAAAGTCCAAATCACAGTTTTTCTTGTCCAAACTTAATTGATATGATTAGTGTGGAACATTATATTGAAACTGTGTCTATTCCTCGTTTAGTGACGCCTGTGGAGAGACGACTCACCGCCTGTGGAGAGACGATTCTGCCTGTGAGCTGCTGGATCGGTCAGCGCTTGAAACATCACAAGCTGATGTTCACAAGTCAGTGGTTGGTTACTCTTTGACTCTGACTTTGTCTACTCCATGCGTTTCTCTGCCCAGGAGGACGCGATCATCTCTGGCTTCATTCAGTCCGGCACGGACAACATCATGGATCACACAGTGGAAGACACGAGCCAGGACCAGAGATAGAACCTCTCCGCCGCCCCTCCCGGTCTTCGAGATCTCGACCCGGAAACGCTTCTCCCCTCTTCGCGAGTCGGAACGCGATGACGCCATGGTCATGGGCACGTCCATGATCTGTCATGTCTGTGCTACCTCAGGTAAGGATAAGGTGTGCACTCACTGCTTTCCTGGTGCTCATGTTCTTGATGTTGCTGCACAGGTTCCCAAGATCCTGAACGGTGATGAGCGCGTCAGAGCTGTTGTGCTGAACGTGGGAGCGAACGACATCAGGCTGAGGTTCTGAAGGACTACAGGAGCCTGGTCGAGACGGTACGCAACACATCGCCTGAAGTAACGAGCCTTGCACATCTAACCCTTTCTGTGTCTTCTTTAAATAATCTTTTCTAGATTTTTTTTCGACTAAGTTTTATTAGTCGTCTTCTAATTGATTTATCTTTAAAAAAGAAAATACATTTCTAATCCTTAAGCATATCCACGCACATGCTATTTAGCAGGCACTGAACTGTTCAATTACTGGCCAGAATTGAACAGTTAAAGCCCCACGTTGGGCGCCATGTTTTACGGAGTGTGTGCTTTAATCTTAACACCTTTTAACCTTATTATTTATTATCCTCAGGTTAGGTCGAGTAAGTCAAATCTGCCCTAAATCATAATCATTTGAATGGTATTTACAATTGTTCAGATGACTTCTCTGTGGTCAGTACTTGCTTAAGGTTTATTAACACTGTTAGACGATTACTTGTAATTAGCATTAGTTATTTATTAATGTAAATATTCTAGAAATAAAAGTTAGGCTCAAACTTAAATTCTTTATGCTGCAAAACTCTGGAATCTACTCCTGTGTAAGGGAAATCATTATGGACCTCAGCTATGCTAATTATTTCCCATCTGTTTTCTGCTGTTATCTCGGGACGCTTGTCCCGAGAAAAATGGCGTTCGTCAACTCCAGTTTTTCGGAGCTGCTGTACTGCACGTGGGAGCGAACAACATCAGGCTGAGGTTCTGAAGAAGTTCTACAGGAGCCTGATCGAGACGGTACGCAACACATCGCCTGAAGCAACGATCATCGTGTCTGGGCCGCTTCCCACGTACAGACAAGGACAGGAAAGGTTCAGTAGATTATTTGCACACACCTAATAAATAGTAAGTCAAAGTCAAAATCACAGTCTTTGTTGTCCAAACTTAATTGATATGCTTGGTGTGGAACATAATCTTGAAACTGTGTCTTCCTCGTTTAGTGACGCCTGTGGAGAGACTACTCTGCCTGTGAGCTGCTGGATCGGCGGTCAGCACTTGAAACATCACAAGCCGATGTTCACAAGTCAGTGGTTAGTTACTCTTTGACTCTGACTTCATCTACTCCATGCGTTTCTCTGCCCAGGAGCACGCGATCATCTCTGGCTTCATTCAGTCGAGCACTGACACAACACCATGGATCACACAGCGGAAGACACGAGCCAGGACCAGAGCAAGAACCTCTCCGCCGCCCCTTCCGGTCTTGGAGATCTCGACCCGGAACCGCTTCTCCCCTCTTCGCGAGTTGGAACGTGACTCCACCGTGATCATGGGCACGTCCATGGTCCGTCATGTCCGTGCTACCTCAGGTAAGGATAAGGTGCGCACTCACTGCTTTCCTGGTGCTCATGTTCTTGATGTTGCTGCACAGGTTCCTGAGCTCCTGAACGGTGATGAGCGCATCGGAGCTGTTGTGCTGAACGTGGGAGCGAACGACATCAGGCTGAGGTTCTAAAGAAGGACTACAGGAGCCCGATCGAGACGCAACGAATCACCTGAAGCAACGATCGTGTCTGCACTGCTTCCCACTTACAGACATGATTAGTAAGTCAAAGTCCAAATCACAGTTTTTGTTGTCCAAACTTAATTGATATGCTTAGTGTGGAACATTATATTGAAACTTTGTCTGTTCCTTGTTTAGTGACTCCTGTGGAGAGACGACTCGATGGCTGTGAGCTGCTGGATCAGCGGTCAGCACTTGAAACATTACATGCCGATGCTCAAAAGTCAGTGGTTGGTTACTCTTTGACTCTGACTTCGTCTACTCCATGCGTTTCTCTGCCCAGGAGGACGTGAACATCTCTGGCTTCATTCACTCCGGCACCGACACAACACCATGGATCACACAGCGGAAGACACGAGCCAGGACCAGAGCTAGAACCTCTCGGCCGCCCCTCCCGGTCTTGGAGATCTCGACCCGGAACTGCTTCTCCCCTCTTGGTGAGTCGGAACGCGACGCCACCGTGATCATGGGCACGTCCATGGTCCGTCATGTCTGTGCTACCTCAGGTAAGGATAAGGTGCGCACTCGCTGCTTTCCTGGTGCTCATGTTCTTGATATTGCTGCACAGGTTCCCGAGATCCTGAACGGTGATGAGCGTGTCGCAGCTGTTGTGCTGAACGTGGGAGCGAACGACATCAGGCTGAGGTTCTGAAGGACTACAGGAGCCTGATCGAGACGGTACGCAACACATTGCCTGAAGCAACGAGCCTTGCACATCTAACCCTTTCTGGGTCTTCTTTAAATAATCTTTTCTAGATTTTTTTTTTCGACTAAGTTTCATTAGTCGTCTTCTAATTGATTTATCTTTAAAAAACAAAATACATTTCTAATCCGTAAGCACATCCATGCACACGCTATTTAGTAGGCGCTTAACTGTTCAATTACTGGCCAGAATTGAACAGTTAAAGCCCCACGCTGGGCGCCATGTTTTACGGTGTGCGCTTTAATCTTAACACCTTTTAACCTTATTTATTATCTTCAGGTTAGGTCGAGTAAGTCAAATCTGCCCTAAATCATAAGCATTCGAATGGTATTTACAATTGTTCAGATGACTTCTCTGTGGTCAGTTCTTGCTTAAGGTTTATTAACACTGCTAGACGATTACTTGTAATTAGCATTACTTATTTATTAATATAAATATTCCAGAAATAAAAGTTAGGCTCAAACTTAAATTCTTTACGCTCAAACTCTGGAATAGCCTTCCCGATATGGTTCAAAGCTCTGACTCGCTGTCACAGTTTAAAACTAGACTAAAGATGCATCTCTTTAGCTCAGCATTCACATACTGCTTACCTTTTATTCCTCTGAATCAGATTGAATGCATTTAATACTATAAAACTTGAAGCGTCTGTAGGTTACTTGTATAGGTTGCATAGTATTTACAGTCATTACTTTCCTGTGTGTATTGCGTGAATGATGGATGGTTGGGCAGATATTGTGTTATTGCGGTAGGTGGTATGCCATACGGAACCGTTGCCACTGAAACGCATTACCGCGATAGTGGGGCTCGACAGCCTTAGTCAAACAGGTTGGGGCGTATGGTTGGGTTGCAGAGAGTTTGTAAGATTGTGGTTTTTAACATCTACTCCTGTGTAAGGGAAATCATTATGAACATCAGCTATGCTAATTATTTCCCATCTGTTTTCTGCTGTTATCTCGGGGCGCTTGTCCCGAGAAAAATGGCGTTCATCAACTCCAGTTTGTCGGAGCTGTCGTGCTGCATGCGGGAGCGAACAACATCAGGCTGTGGTAGACGGAGGTTGTGAAGGACTACGGGAGCCTGATCGAGACGGTACGCAGCACATCGCCTGAAGCAACAATCATCGTGTCTGGACCGCTTCCCAAGTAAATATCACGTGCCAATGCTCACAAGTCAGTGGTTGGTTACTCTTTGACTACCACTTCATCTACTCAATGCGTTTCTCTGCCCAGGAGGTCACGATCATCTCTGGCTTCATTCACTCCGACACCGACACAACACAATGGACCATGGATCACACAGCGGAAGACACGAGCCAGGACCAGAGCTAGAACCTCTCCGTCACCCCTCCCGCTCTTCGAGATCTCCACCTGGAAACGCTTCTCCCCTCTTCACGAGTCGGAACGCGACGCCACCGTGATCATGGGCACATCCATGGTCCGTCATGTCCGTGCTGCCTCGGGTAAGGATAAGGTGTGCACTCACTGCTTTCCTGGTGCTCATGTTCTTGATGTTGCTGCACAGGTTCCTGAGATCCTGAACGGTGACGAGCGCGTCGGAGCTGTTGTGCTGCAAGTGGGAGCGAACGACATCAGGCTGAGGTTCTGAAGGACTACAGGAGCCTGATCGAGACGGTACGCCACACATCGGACAACATCTGTCGGACAACAGCTCCAAGACGTTACACACCAGGTGGCTAGTAAGTCAAAGTCGCTCCTTTGAAAGGTGTGTTTCTCCTAGTTCCATCTCTTAGACTGTCTCTGCCTGTAAGGCTGTCTTTTGCCATCCTAATACACGAGAATCACCCCATGTATATGCTTGTATAAAAGTCTTGCTGGATTTTTTTAAATTTTTTTTTTCCTTGGCTTTTGCTGCCGTAGCTTAGCCTCTTTGGTATAGACTTATTAGTCTTTCCTTCACTCTTTAACTTATTTCTTATGTGCACATCTAACCCTTTCTGGGCCTTTTTAAAATAATCTTTTCTAGGTTCTTTTTTTTCGACTAAGTTTCACTAGTCGTCTTCTAATTGATTTATCTTTTTTTTTTTCAAAGGGTTAGTCCTTAAGCATATCCACGCACACGCTATTTAGCAGGCGCTTAACTGTTCAATTACTGGCCAGAATTGAACAGTTAAAGCCCCACGTTGGGCGCCATGTTTTATGGTGTGTGCTTTAATCTTAACACATTTAACCTTATTTATTATCCTCAGGTTAGGTCCAGTAAGTCAAATCTGCCCTAAATCATAAGCGTTCGAATGGTACTTACAATTTGTTTGCTTAACGTTTATTAACACTGTTAGACGATTACTTGTAATTAGCATTAGTTATTTATTAATTTAAATATTCCAGAAATAAAAGTTAGTCTCAAACTTAAATTCATTACGCTCAAACTCTGACAGCGAGTTTGAGCTAAATTCGTTACGCTCAAACTCAAACAGCGAGTCAGAGCTTTGAACCATATCAGGAAGGCCTTCCCGATATGGTTCAAAGCTCTGACTCGCTGTCACAGTTTAAAACTAGACTAAAGATGCATCCTTTAGCCAAGCATTCACATACTGCTTACCTTTTATTCCTCTTTTGAATCAGATTGAATGCATTTAGTACTATAAAACTTGAGTCTGTATGTTACTTGTATAGTTGCATAGTATTTACAGTCATTACTTTCCTGTGTGTATTGAGTGGTTGCGGAGAGTTTGTGAGATTGTGGTTTAACATCTACTCCTGTGTAATGGAAATCATTATGAACGTCAGTTATGCTAATTATTTCCCATCTGTTTTCTGCTGTTATCTTTGGACGCTTATCCCGAGAAATGGTGTTCGTCAACTCCAGCTTGTCGAAGCTGTTGTGCTGCACACAGGAGCGAACGACATCAGGCTGCGGCAGACAGAGGTTCTGAAGGAGGACTACACAAGCCTGATCGAGACGGTAAGCAGCACATCGCCTGAAGCATCGATCATCGTGTCTGGACTGCTTCCCATGTACAGACAAGGACGGGAAAGGTTCAGTAGATTATTTGCATTAATTGAATGATTAATGTCATTGTGTAATGAACAGAAACTGCTCTTTGTAAATAATTGGAATCTGTTCTGGGACAGATCTAGGCTGTATCGTGCTGATTGCTTCACCCCAGCAGAATCGGAGCGGCTGTTCTGTCGGACATCTCCAAGACGTTACACGCCAGATGACTAGTAAGTCAAAGTCCAAATCACAGTCTTTGTTGTCCAAACTTAATTGATATGCTTATTGTGGAACATTTATATTGAAACTGTGTCTATTCCTCATTTAGTGACGGCTGTGGAGAGACGACTCGACGCCTGTGGGCTGTGAGCTGCTGGATCGGCGATCAGCTCTTGAAACATCACGCGCTGATGCTCACAAGTCAGTGGTTAGTTACTCTTTGACTCCAACTTTGTCTACTCCATGCGTTTCTCTGCACAGGAGGATGCGATCATCTCTGGCTTCATTCACTCCAGCACAGACACGACACCATGGATCACACAGCGGAAGACACGAGCCAGGACCAGAGCTAGAACCTCTCCGCCGCCCCTCCCGGTCTTCAAAATATCCACCCGGAAGCGCTTCTCCCCTCTTCGAGTCGAAATGCGACGATGCCATGATAATCGTCATGTTCGTGGTCCGTCATGTCCATGCAACCTCAGGTAAGGGTAAGGTGTGCACTCACTGCTTTCCTGGCGCTCATGTTCTTGATGTCGCTTCACAGGTTCCCGAGATCATGAACGGTGACCACCGCGTCGGATCTGTTGTGCTGAACGTGGGAGGGAACGGCATTAGGCTGAGGTTCTGAAGGACTACAGGAGCCTGATTGAGACGTTATGCAACACATTGCCTGAAGCAACGATGATCGTGTCTGGTCCGCTTCCCATGTACAGACAAGGACAGGAAAGGTTCAGTAGATCATTTGCACTAAATGAATGGTTAATGTCATTGTGTAATGAACAGAATTGCTCTTTGTAAATAATTGGAATCTGTTCTAGGAGAGACCTAGGCTGTATCGTGCAGATGGCCTTCACCCCAGCAGAATCGGAGCGGCTGTTCTGTCAGAAAACATCTCCAAGACGTTACACACCAGATGACCAGTAAGTCAAAGTCGCTCCTTTGAAAGGAATGTTAGACTTATTTGCAGTGTTGGGCAAGTTACTTTTAAAAAGTAATTAGTTACAGTTACTAGTTACTTCTTCCAAAAAGTAACTAAATTAGTAACTCGGTTACAAATTTTAAAAATTGCGTTACTTTCAAGTAAAATTAAATTTTAAATGCTCAAATGTGACCCCACCTCTACCCCTATTTAACGGAACTTAAAACACATGTGCATGTTCAATTATTTATGAAAAATCTGATTTTTATAATGAAATGGACACTTAATACAATACATTAACAGAAACATGAAACACGCATCTAAAAAAAATGTTGCTGTGGGACAAAGTGAAACTAGCCTCCAATCAAATGCCATGTATGTAGATATTATGTTTATATAGTGGATCAATGCAAATAACACAATAGATGTTTTGGAACTTTCGATATTTAATGCCCCTCAACAGGCCACAACTGGGCAAAATTAAATTAAGTTTGTTAAACTGTTGAGTTATGTTCTCATTAACTATATTATTTTATGTTTCTTACTGTTATTTTGTTTTTACTTTATGCTATTTACGGTTACTAAAAATGTGCAAGAGTTCATTGTGCGCATTTGTGAACAAATGGGGACTTTTATTTTGACTCAACTTGTGTTCCTTCCTTGAGATGAATGTCGTGCTGCTGCTCCCTCGCTCACTGATGTTATGCCAGCGCATTGAGACGAAAACTAACAAATAAATAACACCGAGGAATTGTATCTGGATTGTTCTTTAGAGGATGGATGATCGCAACATATTGTGCATGGACATGACAGACGAAAATGAAAACTTAACATAAGCAATACCATTTAGAGAAGGCTACTTTTGGATTATTTGGGCTCGTCGGCATACCTGTCTCTCGTTGACTGACTGGCTTGTGTTATTCCTTGTGTCCGTTATTCCTGTCCGACTATGCGTTATGATGGGTCGTTCGCAATTCATGAGCGTTAGTCGATAGTGATGATGGGTCGTTCGCGGAGGAGCGTAGGTGATGATGGATCGACTTGTTTGCGAATGAGCTTTTGATGGGTCGTTCACTATTCGCGAATGAGCCGACTCTTTTATTTGAACGTCGGGAGCTGGCTCGCATATCTGAAGCGCCGACTCTATTTTTACAAATTTAGCCTATAGAAATTAAATAATTATATAATAAAAAGTGAAATATTATAGTCAAAGTCATTTAAAGAGCCGTTTGTGAGCCAAAAGAGCCGGCTCTTTTCAGAGCTGAGTCAAAAGAGCCGAATGCTCATCACTACTATGCGTGCTTTAGAACACCCGCCCAACTCTACCTCTGATTGGCTTACAGTGACAGTTTACTCTACCTCAGCCAATCGTCAGCATTTATGCGCTTGTCTCGTGCTCAATGGAAGAACAGTAAAAAAGTGTGCCTCTCGCTCAGAGATCTAGTTGGTCTGATGAAAATAAAAACAGCTTCATCAGTTGTTATAGTAACGGGACTCATTTTTGGCAGTAACGGTAACGGCGTTGTTAAGATGAGAAGAGTAATCAATTAGATTACTCGTTACTGGAAAAAGTAATGCCGTTAGTAACGGCGTTATTTTATAATGCCGTTATTCCCATCACTGCTTGTTTGTCTTTCCTTCACTCTAACTTATTTCTTATGTGCACATCTAACCCTTTCTGGGTCTTCTTTAAATAATCTTTTCTAGATTATTATTTTTTTTCGACTAAGTTTCTCTAGTCTTCTATTTGTTTTTTTTTAAATCTTTTTTTCTTTTTTTTTCAAAAAAGAAAAGAAAATGAAATTTCTAATTCTTAAGCATATCCACGCACACGCTATTTAGCAGGCACTTAACTGTTCAATTACTGGCCAGAATTGAAGAGTTAAAGCCACATGTTGGGCGCCATGTTTTACGTTGTGCTTTAATCTTAACACCAGTGATGGTAATAACGGCGTTATAAAATAACGCTGTTACTAACGGCATTACTTTTTCCAGTAACGAGTAATCTAATTGATTACTCTTCTCATCTTAACAACGCCGTTACCGTTACTGCCAAAAATGCGTCCCGTTACTATAACAACTGATGAAGCTGTTTTTATTTTCATCAGACCAACTAGATCTCTGAGCGAGAGGCACACTTTTTTTTACTGTTCTTCCATTGAGCACGAGACAAGCGCATAAATGCTGACGATTGGCTGAGGTAGAGTAAACGGTCACTGTAAGCCAATCAGAGGTAGAGTTGGGCGGGTGTTCTAAAGCACGCATAGTAGTGATGAGCATTCGGCTCTTTTGACTCAGCTCTGAAAAGAGCCAGCTCTTTTGGCTCACAAACGGCTCTTTAAATGACTTTGACTATAATATTTCACTTTTTATTATATAATTATTTAATTTCTATAGGCTAAATTTGTAAAAATAGAGTCGGCGCTTCAGATATGCGAGCCAGCTCCCGACGTTCAAATAAAAGAGTCGGCTCAATCGCGAATAGTGAACGACCCATCAAAAGCTCATTCGTGAACGAGTCGATCCATCACCTACGCTCCTCCGCGAACGACCCATCATCACTATCGACTAACGCTCATGAATTGCGAACGACCTATCATAACGCATAGTCAGACAGGAATAAACGGACACAAGGAATAACACAAGCCAGTCAGTCAACGAGAGACAGGTATGCCGACGAGCCCAAATAATCCAAAAGTAGCCTTCTCTAAATGGTATTGCTTATGTTAAGTTTTCATTTTCATCTGTCATGTCCATGCACAATATGTTGCGATCATCCATCCTCTAAAGAACAATCCAGATACAATTTCTCAGTGTTATTTATTTGTTAGTTTTCGTCTCAATGCGCTGGCATAACATCAGTGAGCGAGGGAGCAGCAGCACGACATTCATCTCAAGGAAGGAACACAAGTTGAGTCAAAATAAAAGTCCCCATTTGTTCACACATGCGCACAATGAACTCTTGCACAGTTTTAGTAACAGTAAATAGCATAAAGTAAAAACAAAATAACAGTAAGAAACATAAAATAATATAGTTATTGAGAACATATAACTCTACAGCTTAACAAACTTAATTTAATTTTCCCCAGTTGTGGCCTGTTGAGGGGCAATAAATATCAAAAGTTCCAAAACATCTATTGTGTTATTTGCATTGATCCACTATATAAATATAATATCTACATACATGGCATTTGATTGGAGGCTAGTCTCACTTTGTCCCACAGCAACATTTTTTTTAGATGTGTGTACAATGTTTCATGTTTCTGTTAATGTATTGTATTAAGTGTCCATTTCATTATAAAATTCTGATTTTTCATAAATAATTGAACATGCACATGTGTTTTAAGTTCCGTTAAATAGGGGTAGAGTTGGGGTCACATTTGAGCATTTAAAATTTAATTTTACTTGACAGTAACGCAATAGTTACTTTCTTAAGTAACAAATTACTTTTTAAAATTTGTAACTGAGTTACTAATTTAGCTACTTTTTGGAAGAAGTAACTAACTAATTACTTTTTAAAAGTAACTTGCCCAACACTGCTTAACACCTTTAACCTTATTTATTATCCTTAGGTTAGGTCGAGTAATTCAAATCTGCCCTAAATCATAAGCGTTCGAATGGTACTTACAATTTGTTCCGATGACTTCTCTGTGGTCAGTTCTTGCTCAAGGTTTATTAACACTGCTAGACAATTACTTGTAATTGGCATTAGTTATTTATTAATGTAAATATTCCAGAAAAAAAATTTAGGTTCAAACTTAAATTCTTTACACTCAAACTCTGGAATAGCCTTCCCGATATGGTTCGACGCTTTGACTCGCCGTCACAGTTTAAAACTAGACAAAAGACGCATTTCTTTAGCCAAGCATTCACATACTGCTTACCCTTTATTCCTCTGAATCAGATCGAATGCATTTAATACTATAACACTTGAAGAGTCTGTAGGTTACTTGTATAGGTTGCATAGTATTTACAGTCATTACTTTCCTGTGGGTATTGCGTGAATGATGTGTGGTTGGGCAGATATTGTGTTTTTTGCAGTAGGTGGTATGCCATACGGAACCGTTGCCACTGAAACCCATTACCTTAGTCAAACGGGTTGGCGCGTATGGTTGGTTTGCGGAGAGTTTGAGTTGTTGAGTTTGTGAGTGGTTTTTAACATCATCTCCTGTGTAATGGAAATCATTGTGAACATCAGCTATGCTAATTATTTCCCATCTGTTTTCTGCTGTAATCTCGGGACGCTTGTCCCGAGAAAATGGCGTTCGTCAGCTCCAGTTTGTATCCGGCCTCTCATGGAGACTTCAGATGCCCCAACACCTGCGATGAGAAGACTGAGAAATGCCTGTGAAGAGACGACTCGACGCCTGTGAAGAGACGACTCGACGCCTGTGGAGAGACAACTCTACGCTGGCGATATGTTATGCCCTTAATATTACATGATTAATGAAATGTATTTTTTTCATGTACCTTTCTGTAATGCACTTTCTGTAAAGCTGCTTTGAAACAAGTATTGTGAAAAGCGCTATTCAAAAACTTTAATTGAATTGAATTCACTTGCAGGGCCAACAGATGCAGAGCTTACAGTGGGGGAGCTTCACTGCAAAGCAGACAGGTGAGCATACAGGTACGTAATCAAAGCAGTCGGGCTGCCAGATAAATACACTCAACGGTCTGTGGAGTACAACAGTGTTAGCCTCTTCTTATGCAGTCAGAATGTGATAAACTCGGGTAAGAAATGGACATCCAGCGGGTTTAGGTTCACACTTCACACAGCAAACAGTGCTGAATTGTTCAGATGAAGTGATGTGATGCACTCAGTGGGAAATGCACATATATGGCTGTCGTCCATCTTCTGAACTGGCATTCACATCAAGAGGTCCCACAGACACAAGAGAGGAGGATGGAAATTGATTTGGACTACTCATGATCTCTCACAAATGATCTTCTGTCCCGTGGTTACCTCCTTCTCATTGAATCAGCCTGCTCTTTCTCCCAACTCGCAGCACCGTGCCCATTTGTCGGCCCCACTTCCTCTTCACCACGGCTCACACTTTCTCTGAGAGCACCACTCCTAAAACAATGCCCCGTTTGGTCCGTACTTCCTCCTTTTATACTCCTCTAATCGCAACATGTCCCAATCGCGAAGCTTTACCCATGCACAGCTGCCAGCGATGTTTGGCTGATCACCCCATTTTCGGGGATTTTTGCGCTACCCTGGAACTAGCCCAGTGTTCCTTTTTTTTGGGTCTGCGATAGGCAATCACGGCGAACATTAGTTACGCTTTGCTAGGGACAAAGGTGGATTTTGTCACCCGTGGCATGTACTTGTACAAAATTTACAATTTTATATTTGTGCATTTTCCTATCGTTTGTATTCATTTTATTCCTTTCTCTTGTCTTTGCATTTTTTTTCTAAGCCCGTTGTTTTTTGTTTGATTTAATGTCTTCCATCATCTCTCATTTATGCTATTTTAATTGTTAGTAATTATGCTGTTCTATGTTCCTGTCCAATTGACTATTTTATACCGATGGGGTTTGATTTGTGTGCATCTTGACTTGTTTGACTTGTGTGGGTCTTGACTTGTGTGGGTCTTGACTTGTGTGGTTCTTGAATTGTGTTTGACTTCTGTGGGTCTTGACTTGTGTTTGACTTGTGTGGATCTTGACGTGTGAGTCTTGACTTGTGTTTGACTTGTACGAGTCTTGACTTGTGTTGATCTGGAATTGTGGATCTTGACTTGTGTTTGACTTGTGAGTCTTGACTTGTGTGGATCTTCACTTGTGGTTCTTGACTTGTGTTTGACTTCTGTGAGTCTTGACTTGGTTGACTTTTGTGGGTCTTGACTTGTGTTGATCTGGACTTGTGGATCTTGACTTGTGTGAGTCTTGACTTGTGGATCTTGACTTGTGTTTGACTTGTGCGGGTCTTGACTTGTGTTTGACTTGTGCGACTCTTGACTTGTGGATCTTGACTTGTGTGGGTCTTGACTTGTGTTTGACTTGTGTGGATCTTGACTTGTGGGTCTTGACTTGTGAGTCTTGACTTGTGTTTGACTTGTACGAGTCTTGACTTGTGTTGATCTGGAATTGTGGATCTTGACTTGTGTTTGACTTGTGAGTCTTGACTTGTGTGGATCTTCACTTGTGGGTCTTGGCTTGTGTGGTTCTTGACTTGTGTTTGACTTTTGTGGGTCTTGACTTTTGGGTCTTGAATTGTGTGGGTCTTGACTTGTGTGGTTCTTGACTTGTGTTTGACTTCTGTGAGTCTTGACTTGTTTGACTTGTGTGAGTCTTGACTTGTATTGATCTGGACTTGTGGATCTTGACTTGTGTGAGTCTTGACTTGTGTTTGACTTTTGTTGATCTGGACTTGTGGATCTTGACTTGTGTTTGACTTGTGTGGGTCTTGACTTGTGTTTGACTTGTGCGAGTCTTGACTTGTGTTTGACTTGTGCGGGTCTTGACTTGTGTTTGACTTGTGTGAGTCTTGACTTGTGGATCTTGACTTGTGTTTGACTTGTGCGGGTCTTGACTTGTGTTTTTCACTTGTGTGGATCCTGACTTGTGTTTGACTTGTGTTGATCTTGACTTGTGTTTCACTTGTGTGGATCCTGAATTGTGTTTGACTTGTGTGGGTCTTGAATTGTGTGGATAATGCCTTCTATTGTCTCTGTAGCACAGGAGCACTTTTTGAAAGAGAATTTATTAATGTCATGAAATTGATTTGACATTTGCTTTTGTATTTATGGCTAGGCCACTTGTACCATTTTAAGCCCCTTTCCCCTTGTTAATACTCATTTTGTGTTATGACCATTTTTTTTTGTCTGGTCTATTTGCGCTGATGATATTGTGCTTGTTTGCTATTCTTTGCATTCATTTGATCTTTTAATACTTCCATACCTCTGTTACCTTTCCCTTTAAACTACTTGTAAATATGCCCTTGTCCTATTTGTTTTAGTTGTATAGTGCTTCTCAAAATAGTTTAAAAGTGTCTTTATTCCACTTAATTTTAGCCTTTGTGTTCCTTTTCATCATTTAGATTGGTTTGTCCTAGTATCCTCTTCGAATCCCTCATTTAAGTTTGATTGTCAAATGATGGCCTTTGTTCATTATTTCTTATGTGTTTTTTTGATATTGTCTTTACAAAAGTGTAAAAATACAAAATTTTAAAGTCCCTATTTTTTTGCCCCTTGCTTCATGCTCCTTTTTTCCCTTTTGTAGAAATGTTAATGTTTTGTATTTATGCTGTTGATTGAATGTATTACATTGACAAATGTAAGGGAATACAACAGGCAATCATTTTATTCTATACATAAATGTTTGAAACAACAAAAAAAGATATGCATTAACTGTACTGTCATTTTAATGCATTGTATTTTTAGGTGTTGCATTTTTATGGTCTGAAGTTAAATATCTCCAACTTCTTAAATGTTACTGTTCAGAGAGAGAGTGTGTGTGCTTACTGAGAAGGAACATGGCATTCTTGTACGTACAGTCACTGCAAATCTTCACTACATTAATGCCTTTTATTATTTATACTTTTATAAAGCTGTACAAGTAATTTGCTTTGTACAACAACATAGTCCTGAAACTGCTGCTGTTGTATTTATGCCTTCACCTCATGTATTTAAGTTTTTTTTTTATTGTCACAATGGCCCTTTTTGTATTTGTGCATTTTTACCATCTTTTGTATTAATTTTATTCCTTTTTCTTGTCTTTGCCTTTTTTTCCTAAGCCTATTTTTTTGTTTTGTTTATGATTTAATGTCTTCCATCTTTTATTAATGCTCCTTGTCTTAGTCAATGGGACAGGGACATAGAACGCTTTTAGAAAAATGGGAATGGGCATAAAAAGGCTTTACTCTGTTCTATTTTGTATTGAAAGGAACTGCATCAAATGGTTTGTATGTACTTTTTGCATAATTATGCACTTGTTTTTATTCTCTTACTGTCTTTTGTATGTTCTCATGGTCTGGGCATCATTTTCTGCTTTGGTTCATCACTGTTGTTGTGGTCACTTGTATTTTATGCTGCGATTTCATTCAGCCTGTTTGAATTTTGTTCTTCCCCTGATGGTATGGCTATCGGGTTCATGGGGTGCTTAGTTCTCCACATAAAAAGAAAATTCATTTTCATTAACTTCTGTTAAAGTGTTCAACCGTTGGAAGTGGGTGGGTGGGTGGGTGGGACTTGTGGATCTTGACTTGTGTTAGGGTTGATTTCAACCTTTCACCTCATCAGTCTATCAACTGCAGGTGCAAATCAAAGTTACTTGAGCTACAATATATAGGGGTGTATCCCACTCACAAAGAAAATTTCTTTTTTCAGTTTTTTTGTTTTTATTTATATTGTACTAAATGTAATTTTTGTATTTATGGTTTCGCCTCTTGTTCCATTTAAGATCAATTTTGTCTTTTTATTATCCCTTTCTATTTTATGACCCTTTTGTCTGTCTTTGTCTTAAACATTAAAAAAACAATAAAAATAAAAACCTAAATATACCATGAATGCATTTTTTTTAATTATATATCTTTCACTGGTTTCTAACATTTTCTGTCTGCTTTTTATGCTATTGTTTGCCTTTCTTGTATTGTAAAGCTTTGTATTGAAGTTGTAAACTTACTTTTTTGTATTTTGTTGCACTTGACTTTGTTTTCATTTTAATTTCTTTTTTTTTTACTTGGGTTAACAAAAGGCTTTAAAAAAACAGAACATGGAAACAAATATGGACCATAACCCGTGTTTTACTCTTATGACTTTACTTGTGCCCATATTTTGTAATTTGGAACACCCCATTTGTGAAGCCTAACCTTTTTTGCATTTTTAAAATTACTTTAAGTTTTTGTGAGGTTTATAATCTGTTTTGGTTTATTTTGTGTTCCCAACAGCTGGAGGGACCGGCCAACACAGGATAGACAATCCAGTCTGATGTCCTTCACACTCAGCCTCTCATTGATGCTGCTCCTCCCCCCCTCCTCTACCTGTGTCATCTAGTTAATGTGGCCTGTGTTTGTTGGCTACTTTCAGCCCTTTGGTTCATCCTTCATTTACCCTTTACACATTGAGTCCACCTTTGTGCCAAGCCCCAGACTTGTGGCGGAGCTGGTAATCTGAGGCCCAAGACAGGTCGACAGAGTGAAAGTTAGGTTGATGCTCTATCAGGTCCTCCATGGGCAGTTATTGCCCTGCAGTGCAGTGGTCTTGTCTCTGCCCAGGTCCCCATCTCTAATGGCTCCATCTGAGTTGGTTGTCCACCGAGTTGTAACTGGCACATTCACCAAAGGTCCCCCTATCATTTTATTGACTGTGTTTTGGCTCTACATCCCATCCTAAAGCAGCTTTGTCCACTTGACTTATTTTTGCTACTTTGTATTGTTTAACCTTGTTTTTTGTATTTCAGCACATTTTAGGTTTTTTATTTTAGGATTTTTTATGCCCTCTATATTTCAATCAGTCTGTCTTTTTTCCTTTTGTACAGTATTTTATTTACTAACTTCTATTTAAACTTTGTTCTGTGCCCTTTATGGTCTTGTCTAAGCTATTCTAAGACAGAACAAAATAAAGTTGTGAAGCATAAAAGCTGCATGTCTCAGATTATTCTTCCTATTGCCCTTTAGTGTTTGTATTTCTGCTGTTTGCCTTTTATGCCTCTGCCAGTTAAGTCCCTTTTTTGTGCCCTGTTGTAGTGATGGTTTTTACATCACCTGTTCCTTGTGGTGTTAGATTAAATTTGTAATACCCTTTATGCCTTAATGCTCCTTAATTTTTGTCTGGACTTATGTCCTTATCATGGTCTCAATGGCACTTTTTGTATTTGTGCATTTTTCCCATCTTTTGTATTTTGATCTCTTGCCTTTGCATTTGAACCATCACTGCTCTTGTCTTTGCATTTTCCCTTAGCCTATTTTAGTTTTATTGGCTTTTTATGATTGAATGTTTTCTATATATCTTTAATTTATGCTCCTTGCCTTGTAAGCCATTGTGCTGTTTTATGACCCAGTCCCATTGACCATTTTTATGCCCATTCCTATTTTTCTGGAACAGTTGTATTTTGTATTTAAATGTACTTTATAAAAGGTTTGCCTTTACTGTTTGTGTGTTTTGTAAATGTATGTGCCTGTTTATATTCTGACTGCCTTCTGTATGTTAGCATTAGTGGCTGTCTTACTACACCATTTTTCTGCTTTGATTCATCTCTATGTTCTTGTGCTGATTTTTATTTGTGCCTGATGCTGCTATTTCATTCAGCCTGTTTGAATTTTGTTCTCCCCGATGGGATGGTTGAGTTTTCTGGGTACTTGATTCATTTTCATGAACTTCTGGAAAACTGGAGATCTTTCTTTTCAAGTGTTCAGCTGCTGGACTTGGGTGGGTGGGACTTGTGTTGTACTTCAGTGGGTGGGTCTTGTCCAAGGTTGATTTTTCACCCTGCACCTCATGAGTCTATCAACTGCAGGTGCAAATCAAAGTCACTTAAGCTACAATATATAGGGATGCCTCCCACGCAATATATAGGGATGCCTCCTGTGCAGACACTTTTTTTTCTTAAGTGTTTTAGTTACATTGTACTAATCTTGTATTTATCTTAATTAAAAAAGGGACAGACAAACTATGGTTTCTCCTCTTGTTCCATTTGAATTTCTATTTTATGACCCTTTTGTCTGTCTTTGCATTTATTTTATATTTAGATCTTTATTTTAAAGCATTGTTTTTATTGTTAAATACATTTTAACTTGTTTCTTACATTATCTGTTACCTTTTATGCCATTGTTTGCCCCTTCTTATATTGTAAAGCTTTGTATGAAAGTTGTAAACTTGTCTTGTATTTTGTTACACTTTGTTTTGTTTTTCATTTTAGTTTTTAAACATTTTCAAAATGACTGTAAAGTACTTGTCGGGTTATAATCTTTTTTTTATAACCCATTATCCTGTGTTGGCCGGTCCCTCCAGCTGTTTAAACAGTCCAGTCTGATGTCCTCCTCACTCAGCATGAAGCCTCTCATTTATGCTCCTCCCGCCTCCTCTACCCATGTCATCTATTTAATGGGGCATGTGTCTGCTGGCTCCTTGCAGCCTTTTGCCTCATCCTTCATTGCACCTTGGGTCAACCTTTGTATTCCAGATTACCAGCTCCGCCTAGGTGTTGATCCTCTGTCTTTGTGCCAAGCCCCAGACTTAACTTTCACTCTGTCGACCTATCCGTTCCACCATGGGCAGTTATCCCTCAAGCTGTATCGGGGGTCTTGCCTTATTCCTTCAACCTCTGTGGATCTGCCTCTGCCCTGCAGTGCAGTGGTTTGTCTTGGGTCTTCAGCTCTGCCTAAATCCTCATCTCTAATGGCTCCATCTCATTTTATTGTCCCCCGGGTTCTGCTTGGTCCATTTACCAAAGGTCCACCTATCCTTTTATTGACTGTGCTACGGCCCTACATCCTGGTGACCTTGTTGGGGCTTCCTGCCATGTTCTGCCTCACTATTCCCTCCATTATCTCCTCTGTGGTGGTTCCCTCTGTCAGCACCTCCCTTGGTCACAGCTCTCTCAAGCTCCATATCAAAATGTCAATCATCCTCTGTCTCTTATTTAATACTGTTACAATTTCTTTTGATTTCTTCTAGTACTGTTGTATATTTCTGTTTCCTTTGTATATTTCTATTTCCTTTGTAAGTGTAGTTGTAACTAAATGCTCCTTTTTTATTTTTACGCTTACTTTTTGGAAAGTTACTTTTTGGAAAGTTACTTTTTGGAAAGTTACTTTTTGGAAAGTTACTTTTTGGAAAGTTACTTTTTGGAAAGTTACTTTTTGGAAAGTTACTTTTTGAAAAGTTACTTTTTGAAAAGTTACTTTTTGAAAAGTTACTTTTTGAAAAGTTACTTTTTGAAAAGTTACTTTTTGAAAAGTTACTTTTTGAAAAGTTACTTTTTGAAAAGTTACTTTTTGAAAAGTTACTTTTTGAAAAGTTACTTTTTGAAAAGTTACTTTTTGAAAAGTTACTTTTTGAAAAGTTACTTTTTGAAAAGTTACTTTTTGAAAAGTTACTTTTTGAAAAGTTACTTTTTGAAAAGTTACTTTTTGAAAAGTTACTTTTTGAAAAGTTACTTTTCGAAAAGTTACTTTTCGAAAAGTTACTTTTCGAAAAGTTACTTTTCGAAAAGTTACTTTTCGAAAAGACAGGTTGACAGAGTGAAAGTTAGGTTGATGCTCTATCAGGTCCTCCATGGGCAGTTATTGCCCTGCAGTGCAGTGGTCTTGTCTCTGCCCAGGTCCCCATCTCTAATGGCTCCATCTGAGTTGGTTGTCCACCGAGTTGTAACTGGCTCATTCACCAAAGGTCCCCCCTATCCTTTTATCGATTTTGTTTTGGCTCTACATCCTCCTTTGCCTTTTTGTTCATAATACTTTCAACTTTTTTTGTGGTTTCACTTTGTACAGTTTTGTATTCCTGTTTAAGTTTACTTTTAACATCATTAACATCTATACAAAAGTGTCAAAGGAGCATGATTTTGTATTTTTGCTGTTGATTGACTCGTATTAATGTCACACATGAAATTCAATTGACAACTTTTTGCTCTGCCATGCTTAACCGCTTTAAAGGGTTAGTTCACCCAAAAATGAAAATTCTGTCAGTATTTACTCACCCTCATGTTGTTCCAACCCCGTAAGACCTTCGTTCATCTTCGGAAAACAAATTAAGATATTTAAGATATTAAAATCGCTCCTGCATACAGTCCATAGGCTTCTTGAGGGACTGGCTCTTGCCGTCCCCGAAAAGTCATAAAAGACATCGTTAAAATAGTCCAAGTGACTACAGGGGCTCAATCTTAAGTTTATCAAACGACGAGAACACTTTTGTGCGCAAAAAAACAACAAAAATAACGACTTTATTTCAACTATTCGTTTATTTCTCCCTCTGCGCGAGTCAGCTAACTAGTTTAATAGCGTAAGCTTCTGTTATTGTACGTCACACGCATCACACACACATGACCAGCGTCGACCAATAGTGAGCCTACGTGTGACGTAGCTCTACGCAATCACACTACGTTAACGGACTATAGGCTTATGGAGAAGGAAGTGAATAGTTGAAATAAAGTCGTTATTTTTGTTGTTTTTTTGCGCACAAAAGTGTTCTCGTCGTTTGATAAACTTAAGATTGAGCCCCTGTAGTCACTTGGACTATTTTAACGATGTCTTCAATTACTTTTCGAGGACAGCAAGAGCCAGTCCCTCAAGAAGCCTATGGACTGTATGCAGGAGCGATTTTAATATCCTAAGTATCTTAATTTGTGTTCCGAAGATGAACGAAGGTCTTACGGGGTTGGAACAACATGAGGGTGAGTAAATACTGACAGAATTTTCATTTTTGGGTGAACTAACCCTTTAATGCTTTTTATTTAAAAGCAGCTTTGTCCACTTGACTTATTTTTGCTACTTTGTATTGTTTAACCTTGTTTTTCTATTTTATTTTTTTTCAGTTCATTTTAGGTTTTTTTATTTTTTTTTTTCAGTTCATTTTAGGTTTTTTTAAAGGATATTTTTTATGCCCTCTATATTTCAATCGGTCTGTCTTTTTCGCTTTTGTACAGTATTTTATTTATTAACTTCTATTTAAACTTTTTGTTCTGTCTTAGAATAGGTTAGACAACACCATAAAGGGCACAGAACAAAATAAAGTTCTCAAGCGTAAAAGCTGCACGTCTCAGATTATTCTTCCTTTGCATTCCTATATTCCCCTTTAGTGTTTGTATTTCTGCTGTTTGCCTTTTATGCCTCTGCCAGTTAAGTCCCTTTTTAGTGCCCTGTTGTAGTGATGATTTTTACATATTTATACATTGTGGTGTTTGATTAAAGGAGCATTAAGGCATAAAGGGTATTACAAATTTAGTTTAGTCTCTGCACTTATGTCCTTATCGTGGTCTCAATGGCCCTTTTTGTATTTGTGCATTCTTCCCATCTTTGCATTTTCCATAAGCCTATTTTAGTTTTATTGGCTTTTATGATTGAATGTTTTCCGTATATCTTTAATTTATGCTCCTTGTCTTGTAAGCCATTGTGCTGTTTTATGCCCATTCCTATTTTTCTGAAACAGTTTTATTTTGTATTTAAATGTACTTTATAAAAGGTTTGCCTTTACTGTGTGTATTTTGTAAATGTATGTACCTGTTTATATTCTGACTGTCTTCTGTATGTTAGCATTAGTGGCTGTCTTATACACCCTTTTTCTGCTTTGATTCATCTCTGTTCTTGTGCTCATTTTTATTTGTACCCAATGCTGCTATTTCATTCAGCCTGTTAGAATTTTGTTCTGGGTTGAATTGTGTTCTTTATTTTTAAAGCATTGTTTTTATTGTTAATAAATATGTTTTAACTTGTTTCTTACATTATCTGTTACCTTTTATGCCATTGTTTGCCCCTTCTTATATTGTAAAGCTTTGTATGCAAGTTGTAAACTTGTCTTGTATTTTGTTGCTC
>NW_024121477.1:4024386-4049425 GCF_016745375.1 Pimephales promelas
CTCTTTGACTCACTTTGTCTACTCCATCTCCAATGCGTTTCTCTGCCCAGGAGGACGCGATCATCTCTGGCTTCATTCACTTCGGCACCGACACAACACCATGGATCATACAGCGGAAGACACGAGCCAAGACCAGAGCAAGAACCTCTCCGCTGCCCCTCCCGGTCTTGGAGATCTCGACCCGGAACCGCTTCTCCCCTCTTAGCGAGCCAGAACGCGACGCCACCGTGATCATGGGCACGTCCATGTCCGTCATGACCGTGCTACCTCAGGTAAGGATAAGGTGCGCACTCACTGCTTTCCTGGTGCTCATGTTATTGATGTTGCTGCACAGGTTCCCGAGATCCTGAAGTTGATGTGTGCGTCGGAGCTGTTGTGCTGAACGTGGGAGCGAACGACATCAGGCTGAGGTTCTGAAGGTCTACAGGAGCCTGATCGAGATGGTACACAACAAATCGCCTGAAGCAACGATCGTGTCTGGTCTGCTTCCCACGTACAGACTGACTAGTAAGTCAAAGTCAAAATCAAATCACAGTCTTGTTGTCGAAACTTAATTGATATGGTTGGTGTGGAACATTATATTGAAACTATGTCTATTCCTTGTTTAGTGACACCTGTGGAGAGACGACTCTGCCTGTGAGCTGCTGGATCGGCGGTCAGCACTTGAAACATCACATGCCGATGCTCACAAGTCAGTGGTTAGTTACTCTTTGACTCTGACTTCATCTACTCCATGCGTTTCTTTGCCCAGGAGGACGCGCTTATCTCTGGCTTCATTCACTTCGGCACCGACACAACACCATGGATCATACAGCGGAAGACACGAGCCAGGACCAGAGCAAGAACCTCTCCGTCGCCCCTCCCGGTCTTGGAGATCTCGACCCGGAACCGCTTCTCCCCTCTTCGCTAGTTGGAACGTGACGCCACCGTGATCATGGGCACGTCCATGGTCCGTCATTGCCGTGCTACCTCAGGTAAGGATAAGGTGCGCACTCACTGCTTTCCTGGTGCTCATGTTCTTGATGTTGCTGCACAGGTTCCTGAGATCCTGAACGGTGATGAGCGCGTCGGAGCTGTTGTGCTGAACGTGGGTGTGAACGACATCAGGCTGAAGATTCTAAGAAGGACTACAGGAGCCTGATCGAGACGCAACACATCACCTGAAGCAACGATCGTGTCTGCACTGCTTCCCACTTACAGACATGACTAGTAAGTCAAAGTCCAAATCACAGTTTTTGTTGTCCAAACTTAATTGATATGCTTAGTGTGGAACATTATATTGAAACTTTGTCTGTTCCTCGTTAAGTGACGCCTGTGGAGAGACGACTCGATGCCTGTGGGCTGTGAGCTGCTGGATCAGCGGTCAGCACTTGAAACATTACATGCCGATGCTCAAAAGTCAGTGGTTGGTCACTCTTTGACTCTGACTTCATCTACTCCATGCGTTTCTCTGCCCAGGAGGACGTGATCATCTCTGGCTTCATTCACTCCGGCACCGACACAACACCATGGATCACACAGCGGAAGACACGAGCCAGTACCAGAGCTAGAACCTCTCCGCCGCCCCTCCCGGTCTTGGAGATCTCGACCCGGAACTGCTTCTCCCCTCTTGGTGAGTCGGAACGCGACGCCACCGTGATCATGGGCACGTCCATGGTCCGTCATGTCTGTGCTACCTCAGGTAAGGATAAGGTGCGCACTCACTGCTTTCCTGGTGCTCATGTTCTTGATATTGCTGCACAGGTTCCCGAGATCCTGAACGGTGATGAGCGCGTCGCAGCTGTTGTGCTGAACGTGGGAGCGAACGACATCAGGCTGAGGTTCTAAAGAAGGACTACAGGAGCCTGATCGAGACGGTACGCAACACATCGCCTGAAGCAACGAGCCTTGCACATCTAACCCTTTCTGGGTCTTCTTTAAATAATCTTTTCTAGATTTTTTTTTTCGACTAAGTTTCATTAGTCATCTTCTAATTGATTTATCTTTAAAAAAGAAAATACATTTCTAATCCTTTTAGCTGGCGCTTAACTGTTCAATTACTGGCCAGAATTGAACAGTTAAAGCCCCCGCTGGGTGCCATGTTTTACGGTGTGCACTTTAATCTTAACACCTTTTAACCTTATTATTTATTATCCTCAGGTTAGGTCGAGTAAGTCAAATCTGCCCTAAATCATTAGCATTCGAATGGTATTTACGATTGTTCAGATGACTTCTCTGTGGTCAGTTCTTGCTTAAGGTTTATTAACAACACTGCTAGATGATTACTTGTAATTAGCATTAGTTATTTATTAATGTAAATATTCCAGAAAGAAAAGTTAGGCTCAAACTTAAATTCTTTATGCTCAAACTCTGAAATCTACTCCTGTGTAAGGGAAATCATTATGGACCTCAGCTATGCTAATTATTTCCCATCTGTTTCTGCTGTTATCTCGGGACGCTTGTCCCGAGAAAAATGGCGTTCGTCAACTTCAGTTTGTCGGAGCTGCTGTACTGCACGTGGGAGTGAACGACATCAGGCTGAGGTTCTGAAGAAGTTCTACAGGAGCCTGATCGAGACGGTATGCAACACATCGCCTGAAGCAACGATCATCGTGTCTGGGCCGCTTACCACGTACAGACAAGGACAGGAAAGGTTCAGTAGATTATTTGCACACACCTAATAACTAGTAAGTCAAAGTCCAAATCACAGTCTTTGTTGTCCAAACGTAATTGATATGCTTAGTGTGGAACATTATATTGAAACTGTCTATTCCTTGTTTAGTGACGCCTGTGGAGAGACGACTCAACGCCTGTGGAGAGACGACTCTGCCTGTGAGCTGCTGGATCGGCGGTCAGCGCTTGAAACATCACACGCCGATGCTCACAAGTCAGTGGTTAGTTACTCTTTGACTCTGACTTCGTCTACTCCATGCGTTTCTTTGCCCAGGAGGACGCGATCATCTCTGGCTTCATTCAGTCCGGCACCGACACAACACCCTGGATCACACAGCGGAAGACGCGAGCCAGGACCAGAGCTAGAACCTCTCCGCCGCCCGGAACTGCTTCTCCACTCTTCTCGAGTCGGAACGCGACGCCACCGTGATCATGGGCACGTCCATGGTCCGTCATGTCTGTGCTACCTCAGGTAAGGATAAGGTGCGCACTCACTGCTTTCCTGGTGCTCATGTTCTTGATGTTGCTGCACAGGTTCCCGAGATCCTGAACGGTGATGAGCGTGTCGGAGCTGTTGTGCTGAACGTGGGAGCGAATGACATCAGGCTGAGGTTCTGAAGGACTACAGGAGCCTGATCGAGACGGTACGCAACACATTGCCTGAAGCTACGATCGTGTCTGGACCGCTTCCCACTTACAGACATGACTAGTAAGTCAAAGTCCAAATCAGTTTTTGTTGTCCAAACTTAATTGATTTGCTTAGTGTGGAACATTATATTGAAACTGTGTCTGTTCCTCGTTTAGTGATGCCTGTGGAGAGACGACTCGACGCCTGTGGGCTATAAGCTGCTGGATCGGCGGTCAGTGCTTGAAACATCACACGCCGATGCTCACAAGTCAGTGCTTAGTTACTCTTTGACTCTGACTTCGTCTACTCCATGCGTTTCTCTGCCCAGGTGGACGCGATCATCTCTGGCTTCATTCACTCTGGCATGACACAAAACCATGGACCACACAGCGGAAGACACGAGCCAAGACCAGAGCTAGAACCTCTCTGCCACCCCTTCCGGTCTTTGAGATCTCGACCCGGAACCGCTTCTCCCCTCTTCGCGAGTCGGAACGCGACGACGCTGTTATCATCGGCACATCCATTATCCGTCATGTCCGTGCTACCTCAGGTAAGGATAAGGTGCGCACTCAATGCTTTCCTGGTGCTCATGTTCTTGATATTGCTGCACAGGTTCCTGAGATCCTGAACGGTGATGAGCGCGTCGGAGCTGTTGTGCTGAACGTGGGAGCGAACGACATCAGGCTGAGGTTCTGAAGGACTACAGGAGCCTGATCGAGATGGTACGCAACACATCGCCTGACGCAACGATCATCGTGTCTGAACCGCTTCCCTCTTACAGACAAGGACAGGAAAGGTTCAGTAGATTATTTGCACTAATTGAATTATTAATGTCATTGTGTAATGAACAGAAACTGCTCTTTGTAAATAATTGGAATCTGTTCTGGGAGAGACCTAGGCTCTATTATGCTTCACCTCAGAAGAATCGGAGCGGCTGTTCTGTCTGACATCTCCAAGACGTTACACACCTAATGACTAGTAAGTCAAAGTCGCTCCTTTGAAAGGAATGTTTCTCCTGGTTCCATCTCTTGGACTGATGTCTCTGCCTGTAAGGCTATCTTTTGCCATCCTAATATACGAGAATCACCCCATGTACATGGTTGTATAAAAGTCATGTTGGATTTTTCCTGGGCTTTTGTTGCCATAGCTTAGCCTCTTTAGAATAGACTTATTAGACTTTCAATCACCCTTCAATTTATTTCTTATGTGCACATCTAACCCGTTTTGGGTGTTAAACTTAGTCGAAAAAAAGATACTAATCTAGAAAAGATTATTTGTCTAGTCGTCTTCTATTTGATGATGATTCTTTTTTTTCCAAAAAAAGAAAATAAATTTTTAATCCTTATGCATATCCACACACATGCTATTTAGAAGGCACTTAACTGTTCAATTACTGGCCAGAATTGAACAGTTAAAGCCCCACGTTGTGCGCCATGTTTTACGGTGTATGTGCGCTTTAATTTTAACACCTGTAACATTATTATTTTTTATCCTCAGGTTAGGTCGAATAAGTCAAATCTGCCCTAAATCATAAGCATTCGAATGGTACTTACAATTTGTTAAGATGACTTCTCTGTGGTCAGTTCTTGCTTAAGGATTATTAACGATACTGCTAAACAATTGCTTGTAATTAACATTAGTTGTTTATTAATGTAAATATTCCAGAAATAAAAGTTGGGCTCAAACTTAAATTATTTACGCTCAAACTCTGGAATATCCTTCCCGATATGGTTTGACGCTCTGACTCGCTGTCAAAGTTTAAAACTAGACTAAAGATGCATCTCTTTAGCCAAGCATTCACATACTGCTTACATTTTATTCCTCTGTTGAATCAGATCGAATGCTTTTAATACTTTAAAACTTGAAGAGTCTGTAGGTTACTTGTATAGGTTGCATAGTATTTACAATCATTACTTTTCCTGTGTGTATTGCGTGAATGATGGGTGGTTGGGCAGATGTTGTGTTATTGTGGTAGGTGGTATGCCATATGGAACCGTTGCCAATGAAACGCATTACCGCGACAGTGGGGCTCGACAGCCTTAGTCAAACGGGTTGGTGCGTATGGTTGGGTTGTGGAGAGTTTGTGAGTGTGTTTTTTTTAACATCTACTCCTGTGTAATGGAAATCATTATGAACATCAGCTATGCTAATTATTTCCCATCTGTTTTCTGCTGTTATCTCGGGATGCTTTTCCCGAGAAAAACGGCGTTAGTCAGCTCCAGTTTGTATCCAGCCTCTCATGGAGACTTCAGATGCCCCAACACCTGCAATGAGAAGACTAAATGCCTGTGAAGAGACGACTCAACACCTGTGAAAGATGACTCGACGCCTGTGGAGAGACTACTCAATGCTGGCGATATGTTATGCCCTTAATATTACATGATTATCTAAATGTAATTTTCCATGTACTTTTCTGTAATGCACTTTCTGTAAAGCTGCTTTGAAACAAGTATTGTGAAAGGACTATACAAACAAACTTGAATTCACTTGCAGGGCCAACAGACACCGAGCTTACAGCGGGGGAGCTTCACTGCAAAGCAGACAGGTGAGCATACAGGTACGTAATCCTCTTCTTTAAGTGACAGACAGAGAACTTACGGCTGGAGGTTTCACTGCAAAGCAGTCAGTTAAGCGTTCACTACGTGTCTCTCTTCACAGTGGGCTGCCAGACAAATACACTCAATGGTCTGTGAAGTACAACAATGTTAGCCTCTTCTTATGCAGTCAGAATGTGATGGAAAACTCCGGTAAGAAGTGGACATCCAGGGGTTTAGGTTTACACTTCACACAGCAAACAGTGCATCACATCCCTTCATCTCAACAATTCAGCACTCAGTGGGAAATATTCATATATATGGCCATTGCCCTTCTTCTGAACTGGCATTCACATCAAGAGGTCCCACAGACACGAGAGGAGGATGGAAATTGATTTGGACTACTCATGATCTTTCACAAATGATCTTCTGTCCCATGGTTACCTCCTTCTTATTGAATCAGCCTGCTCTTTCTCCCAACTCACAGCACCGTGCCCGTTCGCCGGCCCCACTTCCTCTTCACCACGGCTCACACTTTCTCTGAGAGCACTTCTCCCAAAACAATGCCCCGTTTGGTCTGTACTTCCTCCTTTTATACTCCTGTAATTGCAACGTGTCCCAATCGCGAAGTTTTACTCCCCATGCACAGCTGCCAGTGACGTTTGGCTGACCACCCCTTTTCGGGGGATTTTTGCACTACCCTGGAACTAGCCAGGTGTTCCTTTTTTTGGGTCCGGCGGGAGGCAATCACGGCGAACATTAGTTCCGCTGTGTTAGGGACAAAGTTGTATTTTGTCACCCCGTTACATGTACTTTTACAAAATTTACAATTTTATATTTGTGCATTTTCCTATCGTTTGCATTTATTTTATTACTTTCTCTTGTCTTTGCATTTTTTTTCTAAGCCCATTGTTTTTCTAAGCCCGTTGTTTTTTGTTTATGATTTAATGTCTTCCATCCATCTTTCATTTATGCTATTTTAATTGTTAGTAATTATGCTGTTCTATGTTCCTGTCCAATTGACTATTTTATGCCGATGGGGTTTGACTTGTGTGCATCTTGACTTGTTTGACTTGAGTGGATCTTGACTTGTTTGACTTGTGTTGGTCTTGACTTGTGTGGATCTTGACTTGTGGGTCTTGACTTGTGTTTGACTTGAGTGGATCTTGACTTTTTTGACTTGTGTTGATCTTTACTTGTGTTTTGACTTGTGGGTCTTGACTTGTGTTTCACTTGTGTGGATCCTGAATTGTGTGGGTCTTGACTTCTGTGGATAATGCCTTCTATTGTCTCTGTAGCACAGGAGCACTTTTAAAAAAAGAGAATTTATTAATGCCATGAAATTGATTTGACAACATTTGCTTTTGTATTTATGGCTTGGAGCACTTTAAAAAAAAGAGAATTTATTAATGTCATGAAATTGATTTGACAACATTTGCTTTTGTATTTATGGCTTAGACACTTGTACCATTTTTAAGCCCCTTTCCCCCTTCTTAATACTCATTTTGTGTTATGACCATTTTTTTCTGGTCTATTTGCACTGATGATATTGTGCTTTTGGTTTGCTATTCTTTGCATTTATTTAATCTTTTAATACTTCCATACCTCTGTTACCTTTCCCTTTAAACTACTTGTAAATATGCCCTTGTCCTATGTTTTAGTCAATTTTAGTTGTATAGTGCTTCTCAAAATAGTTTAAAAGTGTCTTTATGCCACTTAATTTTAGCCTTTGAATTCCTTTTCATCATTTATATTGATTTGTCCTAGTATCCTCTTCGAATCCCTCATTTAAGTTTGATTGTCAAATGATGGCATTTGTTCATTATTTCTTATGTGTTTTTTTTGATATTGTCTTTAAAATTTTGTATCTTTACACTTTTGTAAGAAGTCCCTATTTTTGTGCCCCTTGCTTCATGCTCCTTTTTTCCCTTTTGTAGAAATGTTAATGTTTTGTATTTATGCTGTTGATTGAATGTATTTCATTGACAAATGTAAGGGAATACAACAGGCAATCATTTTCTTCTATACATAAATGTTTTGAAACAAAAAAAAAAGATATGCATTAACTGTACTGTCATTTTAATGCATTGTAGTTTTAGGTCTTGCATTTTTATGGTCTGAAATTAAATATCTCCAACTTCTTAAATGTTACTGTTCAGAGAGAGACTGTGGGCTTTCTGAGAAGGAACATGGCATTCTTGTATGTACAGTCACTGCAAATCTTCACTACATTAATGCCTTATTATTTATACTTGTATAAAGCAAATTACTTGTACAGCTTTATAAAACACAGTCCTGAAACTGCTGCTGTTGTATTTATGCCTTAACCTCATGTATTTAAGATTTTGTTATTGTCACAATGGCACTTTTTGTATCGGTGCATTTTCCCATCTTTTGTATTAATTTCATTCCTTTTTTTTCCTAAGCCTATTTTTTTTTTGTTTGATTTAATGTCTTCCATCTTTTATTAATGCTCCTGGTCTTAGTCAATGGGACAGGGCATAAAAAGGCTTTACCCTGTTCTATTTTGTATTGAAAGGAACTGCGTCAAATGGTTTGTCTGTACTTTTTGCATAATTATGCACTTGTTATTCTCTTACTGTCTTTTGTATGTTCGCATTAGTCTCATCATGCCCATTTTCTGCTTTGGTTCATCTCTGTTGTTGTGGTCACTTGTATTTCATGCTGCGATTTCATTCAGCCTGTTTGAATTTTGTTCTTCCCCTGATGGTATGGCTATCGGGTTCATGGGGTACTTGGTTCTCCACATTAACAGAAGTTAATGAAAATGAAGTTTCTTTTTAAGTGTTCAATTGTTGCAATTGGGTGGGTGGGACTTGTAAAGACAAGGGACTCGTCAAAGGACTTGTGGATCTTGACTTGTGTTAGACTGACTTGTCCAGGGTTGATTTCAACCCTTCACCTCATCAATCAACTGCAGGTGCAAATCAAAGTTACTTGAGCTACAATATATAGGGGTTTATCCCACTCACAAAGACAATTTCTTTTTTCAGTTTTTTTGTTTTTATTTATATTGTACTAAATGTAATTTTTGTATTTATGGTTTCGCCTCTTGTTCCATTTAAGATCAATTTTGTCCTTTTATTATCCCTTTCTATTTTATGACCCTTTTGTCTCAAATAACATAAAAAAACAATAAAAATAAAAACCTAAATATACCATAAATGCATTTTTTAAAATATATTTCTTTCACTGGTTTCTAACATTTTCTGTTTGCTTTTTATGTTCTTGTTTGCCTTTCTTATATGCTATTGTTTTTCTTTCTTATATTGTAAAGCTTTGTACTGAAGTTGTAAACTTACTTTTTTGTATTTTGTTGCACTTGATTTTGTTTTCATTTTAATTTCTTTGTTTTTTTTACTTAGGTTAACAAAAGGCTTTAAACAGAACATGGAAACAAATATGGACCATAAACCGTGTTTCTACTCTTTTATGACTTTACTTGTGCCCATATTGTGTAATTTGGAACACCCCATTTGTGAATCGTAACCTTTTTTTGCATTTTCAAAATTACTTTAAGTTTTTGTGAGGTTTATAATCTGTTTTGGTTTATTTTGTGTTCCCATTAAACAGCTGGAGGGACCGGCCAACACAGGATAGACAATCCAGTCTGATGTCCTTCACACTCAGCCTCTCATTGATGCTGCTCCTCCCCCCTCCTCCTTTACACGTGTCATCTAGTTAATGTGGCCTGTGTTTGTTGGCTACTTTCAGCCCTTTGGTTCATCCTTCATTTTACCCTTTACACCTTGAGTCCACCTTTGTGCCAAGCCCCAGACTTATGGCGGAGCTGGTAATCTGAGGCCAAAAACAGGTCGAGAGAGTGAAAGTTAGGTTGATGCTCTATCAGGTCCTCCATGGGCAGTTATTGGCCTGCAGTGCAGTGGTCTTGTCTCTGCCCAGGTCCCCATCTCTAATGGCTCCATCTGAGTTGGTTGTCCACCGAGTTGTAACTGGCACATTCACCAAAGGTCCCCCCTATCATTTTATTGACTGTGTTTTGGCTCTACATCCCATCCCAACCCTAGCTTTGTCCACTTGACTTATTTTTGCTACTTTGTATTGTTTAACCTTGTTTTTTGTATTTCAGCACATTTTAGGTTTTTTATTTTAGGATTTTTTATGCCCTCTATATTTCAATCAGTCTGTCTTTTTTTTCCTTTTGTACAGTATTTTATTTACTAACTTCTATTTAAACTTTGTTCTGTGCCCTTTATGGTCTTGTCTAAGCTATTCTAAGACAGAACAAAATAAAGTTGTTAAGCATAAAAGCTGCATGTCTCAGATTATTCTTCCTTTTGCATTCCTATTCCCCTTTAGTGTTTGTATTTCTGCTGTTTGCCTTTTATGCCTTTGCCAGTTAAGTCCCTTTTTTTGCCCTGTTGTAGTGATTTTTACATATTTTTTCCTTGTGGTGTTAGATTAAATTTGTAATACCCTTTATGCCTTAATGCTCCTTAAATTTTGTCTTTGCACTTATGTCCTTATCATGGTCTCAATGGCACTTTTTGCATTTGTGCATTTTTCCCATCTTTTGTATTTTGATCTCTTGCCTTTGCATTTGAACCATCACTGCTCTTGTCTTTGCATTTTCCCTAAGCCTATTTTAGTTTTATTGGCTTTTTATGATTGAATGTTTTCCATATATCTTTAATTTATGCTCCTTGCCTTGTAAGCCATTGTGCTGTTTTATGGCCCAGTCCCATTGACCATTTTTATGCCCATTCCTATTTTTCTGGAACAGTTGTATTTTGTATTTAAATGTACTTTATAAAAGGTTTGCCTTTACTGTTTGTGTTTTGTAAATGTATGTGCCTGTTTATATTCTGACTGCCTTCTGTATGTTCGCATTAGTGGCTGTCTTACTACACCATTTTTCTGCTTTGATTCATCTCTATGTTCTTGTGCTGATTTTTATTTGTGCCTGATGCTGCTATTTCATTCAGCCTGTTTGAATTTTGTTCTCCCGATGGGATGGTTGAGTTTTCTGGGTACTTGATTTATTTTCATGAACTTCCGGAAAACTGGAGATCTTTCTTTTCAAGTGTTCAGCTGTTGTACTTCAGTGGGTGGGTCTTGTCCAAGGTTGATTTTTCACCCTGCACCTCATGAGTCTATCAACTGCAGGTGCAAATCAAAGTCACTTAAGCTACAATATATAGGGATGCCTCCCGTGCAGACACTTTTTTAAGTGTTTTATTTACATTGTACTAATTTTGTATTTATCTTAATTAAAGGGACAACCAAACTATGGTTTCTCCTCTTGTTCCATTTGACTTTCTATTTTATGACTCTTTTGTCTGTCTTTGCATTTATTTTATATTTAGATCTTTATTTTAAAGCATTGTTTTTATTGTTAATAAATACCTTTTAACTTGTTTCTTACATTCTGTTACCTTTTATGCCATTGTTTGCCCCTTCTTATATTGTAAAGCTTTGTATGAAAGTTGTAAACTTGTCTTGTATTTTGTTGCACTTTGTTTTGTTTTTCATTTTAGTTTTTAAACATTTTCAAAATTACTGTAAAGTACTTGTCAGGTTATAGTCTTTTTTTTTCTTTTTTTTTAATAACCCATTATCCTGTGTTGGTTGGTCCCTCCAGCTGTTTAAACAGTCCAGTCTGATGTCCTTCTCACTCAGCATGAAGCCTCTCATTGATGCTCCTCCCGCCTCCTCTACCCATGTTATCTAGTTAATGGGGCCTGTGTCCGCTGGCTCCTTGCAGCCTTTTGGCTCATCCTTCATTGCACCTTGGGTCAACCTTTGTATTCCAGATTACCAGCTCCGCCTAGGTTATGATCCTCTGTCTTTGTGCCAAGCCCCAGACTTAACTTTCACTCTGTCGACCTATCCGTTCCACCATGGGCAGTTATCCCTCAAGCTGTATCGGGGGTCTTGCCTTATTCCTTCAACCTCTGTGGTTCTGCCTCTGCCCTGCAGTGCAGTGGTCTTGCCTTGGGTCTTCAGCTCTGCCTAAATCCTCATCTCTAATGGCTCCATCTCATTTTGTTGTCCCCTGGGTTCTGCTTGGTCCATTTACCAAAGGTCCACCTATCCTTTTATTGACTGTGCTACGGCCCTACATCCTGGTGACCTTGTTGGGGCTTCCTGACATGTTCTGCCTCCATATTCCCTCCATTATCTCCTCTGTGGTGATTCCCTCTGTCAGCACATCCCTTGGTCACAGCTCTCTCAAGCTCCACATCAAAATGTCAATCATCCTCTGTCTCTTATTTAATACTGTTTTTAATTTCTTTTGATTTCTTCTAGTACTGTTGTATATTTCTGTTTCCTTTGTATTTCCATTTCCTTTGTAAGTTTAGTTGTAACTAAATGCTCCTTTTTTTATGCTGTTGATTGAATTAATGTGTTTATTTTTTATTTTATATTTATTCTTTTGATTTGACTTTTAAAAAATACATTATTTTGGTTGGAAAGTTACTTTTTGGAAAGTTACTTTTTGGAAAGTTACTTTTTGGAAAGTTACTTTTTGGAAAGTTACTTTTTGGAAAGTTACTTTTTGGAAAGTTACTTTTTGGAAAGTTACTATTTGGAAAGTTACTTTTTGGAAAGTTACTTTTTGGAAAGTTACTTTTTGGAAAGTTACTTTTTGGAAAGTTACTTTTTGGAAAGTTACTTTTTGGAAAGTTACTTTTTGAAAAGTTACTTTTTGAAAAGTTACTTTTTGGAAAGTTACTTTTTGGAAAGTTACTTTTTGGAAAGTTACTTTTTGGAAAGTTACTTTTTGGAAAGTTACTTTTTGGAAAGTTACTTTTTGAAAAGTTACTTTTTGAAAAGTTACTTTTTGAAAAGTTACTTTTTGAAAAGTTACTTTTTGAAAAGTTACTTTTTGAAAAGTTACTTTTTGAAAAGTTACTTTTTGAAAAGTTACTTTTTGAAAAGTTACTTTTTGAAAAGTTACTTTTTGAAAAGTTACTTTTTGAAAAGTTACTTTTTGAAAAGTTACTTTTTGAAAAGTTACTTTTTGAAAAGTTACTTTTTGAAAAGTTACTTTTTGAAAAGTTACTTTTTGAAAAGTTACTTTTTGAAAAGTTACTTTTTGAAAAGTTACTTTTTGAAAAGTTACTGATGATATTGTGCTTGTTTGCTATTCTTTGCATTTATTTAATCTTTTAATACTTCCATACCTCTGTTACCTTTCCCTTTAAACTACTTGTAAATATGCCCTTGTCCTATTTGTTTTAGTCAATTTTAGTTGTATAGTGCTTCTCAAAATAGTTTAAAAGTGTCTTTATGCCACTTAATGTTAGCCTTTGTGTTCCTTTTCATCATTTATATTGATTTGTCCTAGTATCCTGTTCGAATCCCTCATTTAAGTTTGATTGTCAAATGATGGCCTTTGTTCATTATTTCTTATGTGTTTTTTTATATTATCTTTACAAAAGTGTAAAAATAAAAAATGTTAAGTCCCTATTTTTTGCCCCTTGCTTCATGCTCCTTTTCCCCTTTTCCCCTTTCTTATATTGTAAAGCTTTGTATTGAAGTTGTAAACTTACTTTTTTGTATTTTGTTGCACTTGATTTTGTTTGTTTCATTTTAATTTCTTTGTTTTTTTTTGTTACTTAGGTTAACAAAAGGCTTTAAACAGAACATGGAAACAAATATGGACCATAACCCATGTTTCTACTCTTTTATGACTTTACTTGTGCCCATATTGTGTAATTTGGAACACCCCATTTGTGAATCCTAACCTTTCTTTGCATTTTCAAAATTACTTTAAGTTTTTGTGAGGTTTATAATCTGTTTTGGTTTATTTTGTGTTCCCATTAAACAGCTGGAGGGACCGGCCAACACAGGATAGACAATCCAGTCTGATGTCCTTCACACTCAGCCTCTCATTGATGCTGCTCCTCCCCCCTCCTCTACCTGTGTCATCTAGTTAATGTGGCCTGTGTGTGTTGGCTACTTTCAGCCCTTTGGTTCATCCTTCATTTACCCTTTACACCTTGAGTCCACCTTTGTGCCAAGCCCCAGACTTATGGCGGAGCTGGTAATCTGAGGCCAAAGACAGGTCGACAGAGTGAAAGTTAGGTTGATGCTCTATCAGGTCCTCCATGGGCAGTTATTGGCCTGCAGTGCAGTGGTCTTGTCTCTGCCCAGGTCCCCATCTCTAATGGCTCCATCTGAGTTGGTTGTCCACTGAGTTGTAACTGGCACATTCACCAAAGGTCCCCCCTATCCTTTTATTGACTGTGTTTTGGCTCTACATCCCATCCTAAAGCAGCTTTGTCCACTTGACTTATTTTTGCTACTTTGTATTGTTTAACCTTGTTTTTTGTATTTCAGCACATTTTAGGTTTTTTATTTTAGGATGTTTTTATGCCCTCTATATTTCAATCAGTCTGTCTTTTTTTTCCCTTTTGTACAGGATTTTATTTACTAACTTCTATTTAAACTTTGTTCTGTGCCCTTTATGGTCTTGTCTAAGCTATTCTAAGACAGAACAAAATAAAGTTCTCAAGCATAAAAGCTGCATGTCTTAGATTATTCTTCCTTTTGCATTCCTATTCCCCTTTAGTGTTTGTATTTCTGCTGTTTGCCTTTTATGCCTCTGCCAGTTAAGTCCCTTTTTTGTGCCCTGTTGTAGTGATTTTTACATATTTGTTCCTTGTGGAGTTAGATTAAATTTGTAATACCCTTTATGCCTTAATGCTCCTTAAATTTTGTCTTTGCACTTATGTCCTTATCATGGTCTCAATGGCACTTTTTGTATTTGTGCATTTTTTTTTTCCCATCTTTTGTATTTTGATCTCTTTCCTTTGCATTTGAACCATCACTGCTCTTGTCTTTGCATTTTCCCTAAGCCTATTTTAGTTTTATTGGCTTTTTATGATTGAATGTAAGCCATTGTGCTGTTTTATGGCCCAGTCCCATTGACCATTTTTATGCCCATTCCTATTTTTCTGGAACAGTTGTATTTTGTATTTAAATGTACTTTATAAAAGGTTTGCCTTTACTGTTTGTGTGTTTTGTAAATGCATGTGCCTGTTTATATTCTGACTGTCTTCTGTATGTTCGCATTAGTGGCTGTCTTACTACACCCTTTTTTTGCTTTGATTCATCTCTATGTTCTTGTGCTGATTTTTATTTGTGGCTAATGCTGCTATTTCATTCAGCCTGTTTGAATTTTGTTCTCCCCGATGGGATGGTTATTGAGTTTTCTGGGTACTTGATTAATTTTCATGAACTTCTGGAAAACTGGAGATCTTTCTTTTCAAGTGTTCAGCTGCTGGACTTGGGTGGGTGGGACTTGTGTTGTACTTCAGTGGGTGGGTCTTGTCCAAGGTTGATTTTCACCCTGCACCTCATGAGTCTATCAACTGCAGGTGCAAATCAAAGTCACTTAAGCTACAATATATAGGGATGCCTCCTGCGCAGACACTTTTTTTCTTAAGTGTTTTATTTACATTGTACTAATTTTGTATTTATCTTAATTAAAAAAGGTACAGACAAACTATGGTTTCTCCTCTTGTTCCATTTGACTTTCTATTTTATGACCCTTTTGTCTGTCTTTGCATTTATTTTATATTTAGATCTTTATTTTTAAAGCATTGTTTTTATTGTTAATAAATACCTTTTAACTTGTTTCTTACATTATCTGTTACCTTTTATGCCATTGTTTGCCCCTTCTTATATTGTAAAGCTTTGTATGCAAGTTGTAAGCTTGTCTTGTATTTTGCTACACTTTGTTTTGTTTTTCATTTTAGTTTTTAAACATTTTCAAAATTACTGTAAAGTACTTGTCAGGTTATAATCTTTTTTTATAACCCATTATCCTGTGTTGGCCGGTCCCTCCAGCTGTTTAAACAGTCCAGTCTGATGTCCTTCTTACTCAGCATGAAGCCTCTCATTGATGCTCCTCCCGCCTCCTCTACCCATGTCATCTATTTAATGGGGCCTGTGTCCGCTGGCTCCTTGCAGCCTTTTGGCTCATCCTTCATTGCACCTTGGGTCCACCTTTGTATTCCAGATTACCAGTTCCGTCTAGGTGTTGATCCTCTGCCCCGGACTTAACTTTCACTCTGTCGACCTATCCGTTCCACCATGGGCAGTTATCTCTCAAGCTGTATTGGGGGTCTTGCCTTATTCCTTCAACACCTCTGGTTCTGCCTCTGTTCTGCAGTGCAGTGGTCTTGCCTTGGGTTAGCTCTGCCTAGATCCCCATCTCTTTTTGTTGTCCCCTGGGTTCTGCCTGGCCCATTTACCAAAGATCCACCTATCTTTTTTATCAACTGTGCTATGGCCCTACATCCGTGTGACCTTGTTGGGGCTTCCTGCCATGTTCTGCCTCACTATTCCATCCATTATCTCCACTGTGATGATTCCCTCTGTCAGCACCTGCCTTGGTCACAGATCTCTCCAGTTCCACATCATTAAGCTGCCAATCATCCGCTGCCTCTTTTTATTACGGTTTTCATTTTTTTTTTGATTTCTTCTAGTACTGTTGTATAGCTCTATTTCCTTTGTATATTTCTATTTCCTTTGTAAGTTTACTTGTAACTTGATGCTCATTTTATTTAATGCTCATTTTATTTTTTACCCTTATGTATAGATGTGAATTAGATGTGAATGTGTTGTTTATGCTGTTGATTGACCATGTGTTTCTGTTTTATTGTAAATTTTTTATTTATTTATGCTGTTGGTTGACTTAATGTGTTTTTTATTTTATTTTTTACTTTTTTATTTTTTAAAAAATTGTCTTTTTTTAAATTTTTGTCTTAATTGTATTTAAAAATTGTGTTTTTTTATTTTTGTCTTAATTGTATTTATGCTGATTGACTTTTATTGTAATTTTTTAATTTTTATTTTTTTATTTCAATGTCTTATTTTTGCTGTTGATTGACTTTTAATGGATTTTATTTTTTGTTTTGTTGGTCTTTTTTATTTTGTTTTTTACTTTTATTTATACTGTTGATTGATTTTAATGCATTTTTGTTTTATTGTAAAGAGTTTAATAATTTGTATTCAGAAAAATAATAAAATAAATTTATTTTAAATTTTTTTATTTTTTTTATTTTTTTTTGCAGGGGTAAGAGGGGTAAGAGGGGTAAGAGGGGTAAGAGGGGTAAGAGGGGTAAGAGGGGTAAGAGGGGTAAGAGGGGTAAGAGGGGTAAGAGGGGTAAGAGGGGTAAGAGGGGTAAGAGGGGTAAGAGGGGTAAGAGGGGTAAGAGGGGTAAGAGGGGTAAGAGGGGTAAGAGGGGTAAGAGGGGTAAGAGGGGTAAGAGGGGTAAGAGGGGTAAGAGGGGTAAGAGGGGTAAGAGGGGTAAGAGGGGTAAGAGGGGTAAGAGGGGTAAGAGGGGTAAGAGGGGTAAGAGGGGTAAGAGGGGTAAGAGGGGTAAGAGGGGTAAGAGGGGTAAGAGGGGTAAGAGGGGTAAGAGGGGTAAGAGGGGTAAGAGGGGTAAGAGGGGTAAGAGGGGTAAGAGGGGTAAGAGGGGTAAGAGGGGTAAGAGGGGTAAGAGGGGTAAGAGGGGTAAGAGGGGTAAGAGGGGTAAGAGGGGTAAGAGGGGTAAGAGGGGTAAGAGGGGTAAGAGGGGTAAGAGGGGTAAGAGGGGTAAGAGGGGTAAGAGGGGTAAGAGGGGTAAGAGGGGTAAGAGGGTAAGAGGGGTAAGAGGGGTAAGAGGGGTAAGAGGGGTTAGAGGGGTTAGGGTTAGGGTTAGGGTTAGGGTTAGGGTTAGGGTTAGGGTTAGGGTTAGGGTTAGGGTTAGGGTTAGGGTTAGGGTTAGGGTTAGGGTTAGGGTTAGGGTTAGGGTTAGGGTTAGGGTTAGGGTTAGGGTTAGGGTTAGGGTTAGGGTTAGGGTTAGGGTTAGGGTTAGGGTTAGGGTTAGGGTTAGGGTTAGGGTTAGGGTTAGGGTTAGGGTTAGGGTTAGGGTTAGGGTTAGGGTTAGGGTTAGGGTTAGGGTTAGGGTTAGGGTTAGGGTTAGGGTTAGGGTTAGGGTTAGGGTTAGGGTTAGGGTTAGGGTTAGGGTTAGGGTTAGGGTTAGGGTTAGGGTTAGGGTTAGGGTTAGGGTTAGGGTTAGGGTTAGGGTTAGGGTTAGGGTTAGGGTTAGGGTTAGGGTTAGGGTTAGGTTAGGGTTAGGGTTAGGGTTAGGGTTAGGGTTAGGGTTAGGGTTAGGGTTAGGGTTAGGGTTAGGGTTAGGGTTAGGGTTAGGGTTAGGGTTAGGGTTAGGGTTAGGGTTAGGGTTAGGGTTAGGGTTAGGGTTAGGGTTAGGGTTAGGGTTAGGGTTAGGGTTAGGGTTAGGGTTAGGGTTAGGGTTAGGGTTAGGGTTAGGGTTAGGGTTAGGTTAGGGTTAGGGTTAGGGTTAGGGTTAGGGTTAGGGTTAGGGTTAGGGTTAGGGTTAGGGTTAGGGTTAGGGTTAGGGTTAGGGTTAGGGTTAGGGTTAGGGTTAGGGTTAGGGTTAGGGTTAGGGTTAGGGTTAGGGTTAGGGTTAGGGTTAGGGTTAGGGTTAGGGTTAGGGTTAGGGTTAGGGTTAGGGTTAGGGTTAGGGTTAGGGTTAGGGTTAGGGTTAGGGTTAGGGTTAGGGTTAGGGTTAGGGTTAGGGTTAGGGTTAGGGTTAGGGTTAGGGTTAGGGTTAGGGTTAGGGTTAGGGTTAGGGTTAGGGTTAGGGTTAGGGTTAGGGTTAGGGTTAGGGTTAGGGTTAGGGTTAGGGTTAGGGTTAGGGTTAGGGTTAGGGTTAGGGTTAGGGTTAGGGTTAGGGTTAGGGTTAGGGTTAGGGTTAGGGTTAGGGTTAGGGTTAGGGTTAGGGTTAGGGTTAGGGTTAGGGTTAGGGTTAGGGTTAGGGTTAGGGTTAGGGTTAGGGTTAGGGTTAGGGTTAGGGTTAGGGTTAGGGTTAGGGTTAGGGTTAGGGTTAGGGTTAGGGTTAGGGTTAGGGTTAGGGTTAGGGTTAGGGTTAGGGTTAGGGTTAGGGTTAGGGTTAGGGTTAGGGTTAGGGTTAGGGTTAGGGTTAGGGTTAGGGTTAGGGTTAGGGTTAGGGTTAGGGTTAGGGTTAGGGTTAGGGTTAGGGTTAGGGTTAGGGTTAGGGTTAGGGTTAGGGTTAGGGTTAGGGTTAGGGTTAGGGTTAGGGTTAGGGTTAGGGTTAGGGTTAGGGTTAGGGTTAGGGTTAGGGTTAGGGTTAGGGTTAGGGTTAGGGTTAGGGTTAGGGTTAGGGTTAGGGTTAGGGTTAGGGTTAGGGTTAGGGTTAGGGTTAGGGTTAGGGTTAGGGTTAGGGTTAGGGTTAGGGTTAGGGTTAGGGTTAGGGTTAGGGTTAGGGTTAGGGTTAGGGTTAGGGTTAGGGTTAGGGTTAGGGTTAGGGTTAGGGTTAGGGTTAGGGTTAGGGTTAGGGTTAGGGTTAGGGTTAGGGTTAGGGTTAGGGTTAGGGTTAGGGTTAGGGTTAGGGTTAGGGTTAGGGTTAGGGTTAGGGTTAGGGTTAGGGTTAGGGTTAGGGTTAGGGTTAGGGTTAGGGTTAGGGTTAGGGTTAGGGTTAGGGTTAGGGTTAGGGTTAGGGTTAGGGTTAGGGTTAGGGTTAGGGTTAGGGTTAGGGTTAGGGTTAGGGTTAGGGTTAGGGTTAGGGTTAGGGTTAGGGTTAGGGTTAGGGTTAGGGTTAGGGTTAGGGTTAGGGTTAGGGTTAGGGTTAGGGTTAGGGTTAGGGTTAGGGTTAGGGTTAGGGTTAGGGTTAGGGTTAGGGTTAGGGTTAGGGTTAGGGTTAGGGTTAGGGTTAGGGTTAGGGTTAGGGTTAGGGTTAGGGTTAGGGTTAGGGTTAGGGTTAGGGTTAGGGTTAGGGTTAGGGTTAGGGTTAGGGTTAGGGTTAGGGTTAGGGTTAGGGTTAGGGTTAGGGTTAGGGTTAGGGTTAGGGTTAGGGTTAGGGTTAGGGTTAGGGTTAGGGTTAGGGTTAGGGTTAGGGTTAGGGTTAGGGTTAGGGTTAGGGTTAGGGTTAGGGTTAGGGTTAGGGTTAGGGTTAGGGTTAGGGTTAGGGTTAGGGTTAGGGTTAGGGTTAGGGTTAGGGTTAGGGTTAGGGTTAGGGTTAGGGTTAGGGTTAGGGTTAGGGTTAGGGTTAGGGTTAGGGTTAGGGTTAGGGTTAGGGTTAGGGTTAGGGTTAGGGTTAGGGTTAGGGTTAGGGTTAGGGTTAGGGTTAGGGTTAGGGTTAGGGTTAGGGTTAGGGTTAGGGTTAGGGTTAGGGTTAGGGTTAGGGTTAGGGTTAGGGTTAGGGTTAGGGTTAGGGTTAGGGTTAGGGTTAGGGTTAGGGTTAGGGTTAGGGTTAGGGTTAGGGTTAGGGTTAGGGTTAGGGTTAGGGTTAGGGTTAGGGTTAGGGTTAGGGTTAGGGTTAGGGTTAGGGTTAGGGTTAGGGTTAGGGTTAGGGTTAGGGTTAGGGTTAGGGTTAGGGTTAGGGTTAGGGTTAGGGTTAGGGTTAGGGTTAGGGTTAGGGTTAGGGTTAGGGTTAGGGTTAGGGTTAGGGTTAGGGTTAGGGTTAGGGTTAGGGTTAGGGTTAGGGTTAGGGTTAGGGTTAGGGTTAGGGTTAGGGTTAGGGTTAGGGTTAGGGTTAGGGTTAGGGTTAGGGTTAGGGTTAGGGTTAGGGTTAGGGTTAGGGTTAGGGTTAGGGTTAGGGTTAGGGTTAGGGTTAGGGTTAGGGTTAGGGTTAGGGTTAGGGTTAGGGTTAGGGTTAGGGTTAGGGTTAGGGTTAGGGTTAGGGTTAGGGTTAGGGTTAGGGTTAGGGTTAGGGTTAGGGTTAGGGTTAGGGTTAGGGTTAGGGTTAGGGTTAGGGTTAGGGTTAGGGTTAGGGTTAGGGTTAGGGTTAGGGTTAGGGTTAGGGTTAGGGTTAGGGTTAGGGTTAGGGTTAGGGTTAGGGTTAGGGTTAGGGTTAGGGTTAGGGTTAGGGTTAGGGTTAGGGTTAGGGTTAGGGTTAGGGTTAGGGTTAGGGTTAGGGTTAGGGTTAGGGTTAGGGTTAGGGTTAGGGTTAGGGTTAGGGTTAGGGTTAGGGTTAGGGTTAGGGTTAGGGTTAGGGTTAGGGTTAGGGTTAGGGTTAGGGTTAGGGTTAGGGTTAGGGTTAGGGTTAGGGTTAGGGTTAGGGTTAGGGTTAGGGTTAGGGTTAGGGTTAGGGTTAGGGTTAGGGTTAGGGTTAGGGTTAGGGTTAGGGTTAGGGTTAGGGTTAGGGTTAGGGTTAGGGTTAGGGTTAGGGTTAGGGTTAGGGTTAGGGTTAGGGTTAGGGTTAGGGTTAGGGTTAGGGTTAGGGTTAGGGTTAGGGTTAGGGTTAGGGTTAGGGTTAGGGTTAGGGTTAGGGTTAGGGTTAGGGTTAGGGTTAGGGTTAGGGTTAGGGTTAGGGTTAGGGTTAGGGTTAGGGTTAGGGTTAGGGTTAGGGTTAGGGTTAGGGTTAGGGTTAGGGTTAGGGTTAGGGTTAGGGTTAGGGTTAGGGTTAGGGTTAGGGTTAGGGTTAGGGTTAGGGTTAGGGTTAGGGTTAGGGTTAGGGTTAGGGTTAGGGTTAGGGTTAGGGTTAGGGTTAGGGTTAGGGTTAGGGTTAGGGTTAGGGTTAGGGTTAGGGTTAGGGTTAGGGTTAGGGTTAGGGTTAGGGTTAGGGTTAGGGTTAGGGTTAGGGTTAGGGTTAGGGTTAGGGTTAGGGTTAGGGTTAGGGTTAGGGTTAGGGTTAGGGTTAGGGTTAGGGTTAGGGTTAGGGTTAGGGTTAGGGTTAGGGTTAGGGTTAGGGTTAGGGTTAGGGTTAGGGTTAGGGTTAGGGTTAGGGTTAGGGTTAGGGTTAGGGTTAGGGTTAGGGTTAGGGTTAGGGTTAGGGTTAGGGTTAGGGTTAGGGTTAGGGTTAGGGTTAGGGTTAGGGTTAGGGTTAGGGTTAGGGTTAGGGTTAGGGTTAGGGTTAGGGTTAGGGTTAGGGTTAGGGTTAGGGTTAGGGTTAGGGTTAGGGTTAGGGTTAGGGTTAGGGTTAGGGTTAGGGTTAGGGTTAGGGTTAGGGTTAGGGTTAGGGTTAGGGTTAGGGTTAGGGTTAGGGTTAGGGTTAGGGTTAGGGTTAGGGTTAGGGTTAGGGTTAGGGTTAGGGTTAGGGTTAGGGTTAGGGTTAGGGTTAGGGTTAGGGTTAGGGTTAGGGTTAGGGTTAGGGTTAGGGTTAGGGTTAGGGTTAGGGTTAGGGTTAGGGTTAGGGTTAGGGTTAGGGTTAGGGTTAGGGTTAGGGTTAGGGTTAGGGTTAGGGTTAGGGTTAGGGTTAGGGTTAGGGTTAGGGTTAGGGTTAGGGTTAGGGTTAGGGTTAGGGTTAGGGTTAGGGTTAGGGTTAGGGTTAGGGTTAGGGTTAGGGTTAGGGTTAGGGTTAGGGTTAGGGTTAGGGTTAGGGTTAGGGTTAGGGTTAGGGTTAGGGTTAGGGTTAGGGTTAGGGTTAGGGTTAGGGTTAGGGTTAGGGTTAGGGTTAGGGTTAGGGTTAGGGTTAGGGTTAGGGTTAGGGTTAGGGTTAGGGTTAGGGTTAGGGTTAGGGTTAGGGTTAGGGTTAGGGTTAGGGTTAGGGTTAGGGTTAGGGTTAGGGTTAGGGTTAGGGTTAGGGTTAGGGTTAGGGTTAGGGTTAGGGTTAGGGTTAGGGTTAGGGTTAGGGTTAGGGTTAGGGTTAGGGTTAGGGTTAGGGTTAGGGTTAGGGTTAGGGTTAGGGTTAGGGTTAGGGTTAGGGTTAGGGTTAGGGTTAGGGTTAGGGTTAGGGTTAGGGTTAGGGTTAGGGTTAGGGTTAGGGTTAGGGTTAGGGTTAGGGTTAGGGTTAGGGTTAGGGTTAGGGTTAGGGTTAGGGTTAGGGTTAGGGTTAGGGTTAGGGTTAGGGTTAGGGTTAGGGTTAGGGTTAGGGTTAGGGTTAGGGTTAGGGTTAGGGTTAGGGTTAGGGTTAGGGTTAGGGTTAGGGTTAGGGTTAGGGTTAGGGTTAGGGTTAGGGTTAGGGTTAGGGTTAGGGTTAGGGTTAGGGTTAGGGTTAGGGTTAGGGTTAGGGTTAGGGTTAGGGTTAGGGTTAGGGTTAGGGTTAGGGTTAGGGTTAGGGTTAGGGTTAGGGTTAGGGTTAGGGTTAGGGTTAGGGTTAGGGTTAGGGTTAGGGTTAGGGTTAGGGTTAGGGTTAGGGTTAGGGTTAGGGTTAGGGTTAGGGTTAGGGTTAGGGTTAGGGTTAGGGTTAGGGTTAGGGTTAGGGTTAGGGTTAGGGTTAGGGTTAGGGTTAGGGTTAGGGTTAGGGTTAGGGTTAGGGTTAGGGTTAGGGTTAGGGTTAGGGTTAGGGTTAGGGTTAGGGTTAGGGTTAGGGTTAGGGTTAGGGTTAGGGTTAGGGTTAGGGTTAGGGTTAGGGTTAGGGTTAGGGTTAGGGTTAGGGTTAGGGTTAGGGTTAGGGTTAGGGTTAGGGTTAGGGTTAGGGTTAGGGTTAGGGTTAGGGTTAGGGTTAGGGTTAGGGTTAGGGTTAGGGTTAGGGTTAGGGTTAGGGTTAGGGTTAGGGTTAGGGTTAGGGTTAGGGTTAGGGTTAGGGTTAGGGTTAGGGTTAGGGTTAGGGTTAGGGTTAGGGTTAGGGTTAGGGTTAGGGTTAGGGTTAGGGTTAGGGTTAGGGTTAGGGTTAGGGTTAGGGTTAGGGTTAGGGTTAGGGTTAGGGTTAGGGTTAGGGTTAGGGTTAGGGTTAGGGTTAGGGTTAGGGTTAGGGTTAGGGTTAGGGTTAGGGTTAGGGTTAGGGTTAGGGTTAGGGTTAGGGTTAGGGTTAGGGTTAGGGTTAGGGTTAGGGTTAGGGTTAGGGTTAGGGTTAGGGTTAGGGTTAGGGTTAGGGTTAGGGTTAGGGTTAGGGTTAGGGTTAGGGTTAGGGTTAGGGTTAGGGTTAGGGTTAGGGTTAGGGTTAGGGTTAGGGTTAGGGTTAGGGTTAGGGTTAGGGTTAGGGTTAGGGTTAGGGTTAGGGTTAGGGTTAGGGTTAGGGTTAGGGTTAGGGTTAGGGTTAGGGTTAGGGTTAGGGTTAGGGTTAGGGTTAGGGTTAGGGTTAGGGTTAGGGTTAGGGTTAGGGTTAGGGTTAGGGTTAGGGTTAGGGTTAGGGTTAGGGTTAGGGTTAGGGTTAGGGTTAGGGTTAGGGTTAGGGTTAGGGTTAGGGTTAGGGTTAGGGTTAGGGTTAGGGTTAGGGTTAGGGTTAGGGTTAGGGTTAGGGTTAGGGTTAGGGTTAGGGTTAGGGTTAGGGTTAGGGTTAGGGTTAGGGTTAGGGTTAGGGTTAGGGTTAGGGTTAGGGTTAGGGTTAGGGTTAGGGTTAGGGTTAGGGTTAGGGTTAGGGTTAGGGTTAGGGTTAGGGTTAGGGTTAGGGTTAGGGTTAGGGTTAGGGTTAGGGTTAGGGTTAGGGTTAGGGTTAGGGTTAGGGTTAGGGTTAGGGTTAGGGTTAGGGTTAGGGTTAGGGTTAGGGTTAGGGTTAGGGTTAGGGTTAGGGTTAGGGTTAGGGTTAGGGTTAGGGTTAGGGTTAGGGTTAGGGTTAGGGTTAGGGTTAGGGTTAGGGTTAGGGTTAGGGTTAGGGTTAGGGTTAGGGTTAGGGTTAGGGTTAGGGTTTAGGGTTAGGGTTAGGGTTAGGGTTAGGGTTAGGGTTAGGGTTAGGGTTAGGGTTAGGGTTAGGGTTAGGGTTAGGGTTAGGGTTAGGGTTAGGGTTAGGGTTAGGGTTAGGGTTAGGGTTAGGGTTAGGGTTAGGGTTAGGGTTAGGGTTAGGGTTAGGGTTAGGGTTAGGGTTAGGGTTAGGGTTAGGGTTAGGTTAGGGTTAGGGTTAGGGTTAGGGTTAGGGTTAGGGTTAGGGTTAGGGTTAGGGTTAGGGTTAGGGTTAGGGTTAGGGTTAGGGTTAGGGTTAGGGTTAGGGTTAGGGTTAGGGTTAGGGTTAGGGTTAGGGTTAGGGTTAGGGTTAGGGTTAGGGTTAGGGTTAGGGTTAGGGTTAGGGTTAGGGTTAGGGTTAGGGTTAGGGTTAGGGTTAGGGTTAGGGTTAGGGTTAGGGTTAGGGTTAGGGTTAGGGTTAGGGTTAGGGTTAGGGTTAGGGTTAGGGTTAGGGTTAGGGTTAGGGTTAGGGTTAGGGTTAGGGTTAGGGTTAGGGTTAGGGTTAGGGTTAGGGTTAGGGTTAGGGTTAGGGTTAGGGTTAGGGTTAGGGTTAGGGTTAGGGTTAGGGTTAGGGTTAGGGTTAGGGTTAGGGTTAGGGTTAGGGTTAGGGTTAGGGTTAGGGTTAGGGTTAGGGTTAGGTTAGGGTTAGGGTTAGGGTTAGGGTTA
>NW_024121477.1:4059424-4089424 GCF_016745375.1 Pimephales promelas
AAAATGGAGTTCGTCAACTCCAGTTTGTCGGAGCTGTTGTACTGCATGGCGGGAGCGAATGGCATCAGGCTGAGGTTCTGAAGGACTACAGGAGCCCTGATCGAGACGGTAACGCAGCACATTCCTGAAGCAACGATCATCGTGTCTGGTCCACTTCCCACGTACAGACAAGGACGGGAAAGGTTCAGTAGATCATTTGCACTAAATGATGGTTAATGTCATTGTGTAATGAACAGAAACTGCTCTTTGTAAATAATTGGAATCTGTTCTAGGGGGATCTAGGCTGTATCGTGCTGATGGCCTTCGACAGAACAGCCGCTCCGATTCTCTCGGATGGACATCTCTGAGACGTTACACACCTAATGACCAAGTCAAAGTCCAAATCACAGTTTTTGTTGTCCAAACTTAATTGATATGCTAAGTGTGGAACATTATATTAAAACTGTGTCTGTTCCTCGTTTAGTGACTCCTGTGGAGAGACGACTCTGCCTGTGAGCTGCTGGATCGGTTGTCAGCGCTTGAAACATCACACGCCGATGCTCACAAGTCAGTGGTTAGTTACTCTTTGACTCTGATTTTGTCTACTCCATGCGTTTCCTCTGCCCAGGAGGATGTGATCATCTATGGCTTCATTCACTCCGCACCGACACAACACCATGGATCACACAGCGGAAGACATGAGCCAGGACCAGAGCTAGAACTTCTCCGCCGCCCCTCCCGGTCTTTGAGATCGACCTGGAACTGCTTCACGAGTCGGAACGCGACGACGCCGTGATCATCGGCACGTCCATGGTCTGTCATGGCCGTGCTACCTCAGGTAAGGGTAAGGCGTGCACTCACTGCTTTCCTGGTGCTCATGTTCTTGATGTCGCTGCACAGGTTCCTGAGATCCTGAACGGTGATTAACACATTGGAGCTGTTGTGCTGAACGTGGGAGCGAACGACATCAGGCTGAGGTTCTGAAGAACGACTACAGGAGCCTGAACGAGACGGTACGCAACACAACGCCTGAAGCAATGATCATCGTGTCTGGACCGCTTCCCACGTACAGACAAGGACGGGAAAGGTTCAGTAGATTATTTGCACTAAATGAATGGTCAATGTCATTGTGTAATGAACAGAAACTGCTTTTTGTAAATAATTGGAATCTGTTCTAGGAGAGACCTAGGCTGTATTGTGTTGATGGCCTTCACCCCAGCAGAATCGGAGCGGCTGTTCTGTCGGACATCTCCAAGACGTTACACACCAGATGACTAGTAAGTGAAAGGAGTGTTTCTCTTGGACTGTCTCTGCCTGTAAGGCGATCTTTTGCCATCCTAATACATGAGAATCACCCCATGTATATGCTTGTATAAAAGTGTTGCTTTTTTTTTCCTGGGCTTTTGCTGCCATAGCTTAGCCTCTTTTGTATAGACTTGTTAGTCTTTCCTTTACTCTTAACTTATTTGTTATGTGCACATCGAACCCTTTCTGGGTCTTCTTTAAATCTTTTCTAGATTTTTTTTCCGACTAAGTTTCATTAGTAGTCTTCTAATTATCTTTTTCTTTTTCTTTTTTTTTTTAAAGAAAATACATTTTTAGTCCTTAAGCATATCCACGCACACGCTATTTAGCAGGCGCTGAACTGTTCAATTACTGGCCAGAATTGAACAGTTAAAGCCCCACGTTGGGCGCCATGTTTTACGGAGTGTGTGCTTTAATCTGAACACCTTTTAACCTTATTATTTATTATCCTCAGGTTAGGTCGAGTAAGTCAAATCTGCCCTAAATCATAATCATTTGAATGGTATTTACAATTGTTCAGATGACTTCTCTGTGGTCAGTTCTTGCTTAAGGTTTATTAACAACACTGCTAGACGATTACTTGTAATTAGCATTAGTTATTTATTAATGTAAATATTTCAGAATTAAAAGTTGGGCTCAAACTTAAATTCTTTATGATGCAAAACTCTGGAATCTACTCCTGTGTAAGGGAAATCATTATGGACATCGGCTATGCTAATTATTTCCCATCTGTTTTCTGCTGTTATCTCGGGACACTTGTCCCGAGAAAAATGGCGTTCGTCAACTCCAGTTTGTTGGAGCTGCTGTACTGCACGCGGGAGTGAACGACATCAGGCTGAGGTTCTGAAGAAGTTCTACAGGAGCCTGATCGAGACGGTATGCAACACATCGCCTGAAGCAACGATCATCGTGTCTGGGCCGCTTCCCACGTACAGACAAGGACAGGAAAGGTCTAGTAGATTATTTGCACACACCTAATAAATAGTAAGTCAAAGTCCAAATCACAATCTTTGTTGTCCAAACTTAATTGATATGATTAGTGTGGAACATTATGTTGAAACTGTGTCTATTCTTCATTTAGTGACGCCTGTGGAAAGACTACTCTGCCTGTGAGCTGCTGAATCGGGGGTCAGTGCTTGAAACATCACACGCCGATGCTCACAAGTCAGTGGTTAGTTACTCTTTGACTCTGACTTCGTCTACTCCATGCGTTTCTCTGCCCAGGAGGACGCGATCATCTCTGGCTTTATTACCTCCGGCACGGACACAACACCATGGATCACACAGCGGAAGACACGAGCCAGGACCAGAGCTAGAACCTCTCCGCCGCCCCTCCCGGTCTTCGAGATTTCGACCCAGAACCGCTTCTCCCCTCTTCGCGAGTCGGAACGCGATGACGCCGTGATCATCGGCACGTCCATGATCCGTTATGTCCGTGCTACCTAAGGTGAAGGTAAGGTGGGCACACTGCTTTCTTGGTGCTTGTGTTCTCGATGTTGCTGCACAGGTTCCTGAGATCCTGAACGGTGATGATCGCATCGGAGCTGTTGAACTGCACGCGGGAGCAAACGACATCAGGCTGCGGCAGAGGGAGGTTCTGAAGGACTACAGGAGCCTGATCGAGATGGTACGCAACACAATGCCTGAAGCAACAATCATTGTGTCTGGACCACTTCCCACGTACAGACAAGGACCGGAAAGGTTCAGTAGACCATCTGCACTAAATGAATGGTTTATGTCATTGTGTAATGAACAGAAACTGCTCTTTGTAAATAATTGGAATCTGTTCTAGGAGAGATCTAGGCTGTATCGTGCTGATGGTCTTCACCCCAGCAGAATCGGAGCGGCTGTTCTGTCGGACAACATCTCCAAGACGTTACACACCAGATGACTAGTAAGTCAAAGTCGCTCCTTTGAAAGGAGTTTCTCCTGGTTCCATCTCTTGGACTGTCTCTGCCTCTAAGGCTATCTTTTACCATCCTGATACACGAGAATCACCCCATGTATATGCTTGTATAAAAGTCTTGCTGGAATTTTCCTGGGCTTTTGCTGCCATAGCTTAGCTTCTTTGGTATAGACTTATTAGTCTTTCCTTCACTCTTTAAATTATTTCTTATGTGCACATCTAACCCTTTCTGGGTCTTTAAATAATCTTTTCTAGATTTTTTTTTTTTGAGTAAGTTTAACTAGTCGTGTTCTATTTTATTTATCTTTTTTAAAAAAAATTCTAGTCCTTAAGCATGTCCACGCACACGCTATTTAGCAGGCACTTAACTGTTCAATTACTGGCCAGAATTGAACAGTTAAAGCCCCACATGGGCTCCATGTTTTAAGGTGTGTGTGCTTTAATCTTAACACATTTAACCTTATTTATTATCATCAGGTTAGGTTGAGTAAGTCAAATCTGCCCTAAAACATAAGCATTCAAATGGTACTTACAATTTGTTCAGATGACTTCTCTGTGGTCAGTTCTTGCTTAAGGTTTATTTACACTGTTAGACAATTACTTGTAATTAGCATTAGTTACTTATTAATGTAAATATTCCAGAAATAAAAGTTAGGCTTAAACTTAAATTCTTTATGCTCAAACTCTGGAATAGCCTTCCCGATATGGTTTGAAGCTCTGACTCGTGGTCACAGTTTAAAAACTAGACTAAAGACGCAACGGAACCGTTGCAATGAAACACATTACCGCGTGCGACAGTGGGCTCGACAGCCTTAGTCAAAACGGGTTGGCGTGTATGGTTCGGTTGTGGAGAGTTTACGATTGTGGTTTTTAACATCTACTCCTGTGTAATAGGAAATCTTTATGAACATCAGCTATGCTAATTATTTCCTATCTGTTTTGCTGTTATCTCGGGACGCTTGTCCCGAGAAAAATGGAGTTCGTCAACTCCAGTTTGTCGGAGCTGTTGTACTGCATGCGGGAGCGAATGGCATCAGGCTGAGGTTCTGAAGGACTACAGGAGCCTGATCGAGACGGTACGCAACACAACGCCTGAAGCAATGATCATCGTGTCTGGACCGCTTCCCACGTACAGACAAGGACGGGAAAGGTTCAGTAGATTATTTGCACTAAATGAATGGTCAATGTCATTGTGTAATGAGCAGAAACTGCTCTTTGTAAATAATTGGAATCTGTTCTAGGAGAGACCTAGGCTGTATTGTGTTGATGGCCTTCACCCCAGCAGAATCGGAGCGGCTGTTCTGTCTGACATCTCCAAGACGTTACACACCAGATGACTAGTAAGTGAAAGGAGTGTTTCTCTTGGACTGTCTCTGCCTGTAAGGCGATCTTTTGCCATCCTAATACATGAGAATCACCCCATGTATATGCTTGTATAAAAGTGTTGCTTTTTTTTTTCCTGGGCTTTTGCTGCCATAGCTTAGCCTCTTTTGTATAGACTTGTTAGTCTTTCCTTTACTCTTAACTTATTTGTTATGTGCACATCGAACCCTTTCTGGGTCTTCTTTAAATCTTTTCTAGATTTTTTTTTCCGACTAAGTTTCATTAGTAGTCTTCTAATTATCTTTTTCTTTTTCTTTTTTTTTTTTTAAAGAAAATACATTTTTAGTCCTTAAGCATATCCACGCACACGCTATTTAGCAGGCGCTGAACTGTTCAATTACTGGCCAGAATTGAACAGTTAAAGCCCCACGTTGGGCGCCATGTTTTACGGAGTGTGTGCTTTAATCTTAACACCTTTTAACCTTATTATTTATTATCCTCAGGTTAGGTCGAGTAAGTCAAATCTGCCCTAAATCATAATCATTTGAATGGTATATACAATTGTTCAGATGAATTCTCTGTGGTCAGTTCTTGCTTAAGGTTTATTAACAACACTGCTAGACGATTACTTGTAATTAGCATTAGTTATTTATTAATGTAAATATTTCAGAATTAAAAGTTGGGCTCAAACTTAAATTCTTTATGATGCAAAACTCTGGAATCTACTCCTGTGTAAGGGAAATCATTATGGACATCAGCTATGCTAATTATTTCCCATCTGTTTTCTGCGGTTATCTCGGGACACTTGTCCCGAGAAAAATGGCGTTCGTCAACTCCAGTTTGTCGGAGCTGCTGTACTGCACGCGGGAGTGAACGACATCAGGCTGAGGTTCTGAAGAAGTTCTACAGGAGCCTGATCAAGACGGTATGCAACACATCGCCTGAAGCAATGATCATCGTGTCTGGGCCGCTTCCCACGTACCGACAAGGACAGGAAAGGTTCAGTAGATTATTTGCACACACCTAATAAATAGTAAGTCAAAGTCCAAATCACAATCTTTGTTGTCCAAACTTAATTGATATGATTAGTGTGGAACATTATGCTGAAACTTGTGTCTATTCTTCATTTAGTGATGCCTGTGGAAAGACTACTCTGCCTGTGAGCTGCTGAATCGGGGTCAGTGCTTGAAACATCACACACACAGCGCGATGCTCACAAGTCAGTGGTTAGTTACTCTTTGACTCTGACTTCGTCTACTCCATGCGTTTCTCTGCCCAGGAGGACGCGATCATCTCTGGCTTCATTCACTCTGGCACGACACAACACCATGGATCACACAGCGGAAGACACGAGCCAGCACCAGAGCTAGAACCTCTCCGCCGCCCCTCCCGGTCTTCGAGATCTCGACCCGGAACCGCTTCTCCCCTCTTCGCGAGTCCGAACGCGACGCCACCGTGATCATGGGCACGTCCATGGTCCGTCATGTCTGTGCTAGCTCAGGTAAGGATAAGGTGCACACTCACTGCTATCTTGGTGCTCATGTTCTTGATGTTGCTGCACAGGTTCCTGAGATCCTGAACGGTTATGAGCGCGTCGGAGCTGTTATGCTGAACTCGGGAGCGAACGACATCAGGCTGAGGTTCTGAAGAAGGACTACAGGAGCCTGGTCAAGACTGTACGCAACACATCGCCTGAAGCAACGATCATGTTTGGACTGCTTCCCACTTACAGACATGACTAGTAAGTCAAAGTCCAAATCACAGTTTTTGTTGTCCAAACTTAATTGATATGCTTAGTGTGGAACATTATATTGAAACTGTCTATTCCTCGTTTAGTGACGCCTGTGGAGAGACGACTCTGCCTGTGAGCTGCTGGATTGGCGGTCAGCGCTTGAAACATCACAAGCCGATGTTCACTAGTCAGTGGTTAGTTACTCTTTGACTCTGACTTCGTCTACTCCATGCGTTTCTCTGCCCAGAAGGACGCGATCATCTCTGGCTTCATTCAGTCCGGCACAGACAACACCATGGATCACACAGCGGAAGACACGAGCCAGGACCAGAGCTAGAACCTCTCTGCCGCCCCTCCCGGTCTTCGAGATCTCGACCCGAAACGCTTCTCCCCTCTTCGCGAGTCGAAAAGCAATGACGCCGTGATAAGCGGCACGTCCATGATCCGTCATGTCCGTGCTACCTCAGGTAAGGATAAGGTGTGCACTCACTGCTTTCCTGGTGCTCGTGTTCTTGATGTTGCTGCACAGGTTCCCGAGATCCTGAACGGTGATGAGCGCGTCTGAGCTGTTGTGTTGAACGTGGGAGCGAACGACATCAGGCTGAGGTTCTGAAGGACTACAGGAGCCTAATCGAGACGGTACGCAACACATCGCCTGAAGTAACGAGCCTTGCACATCTAACCCTTTCTGTGTCTTCTTTAATCTTTTCTAGATTCTTTTTTAAAGATAAATCAATTAGAAGACGACTAATGAAACTTAGTCGAAAAAAAAATACATTTTTAATCCTTAAGCATATCCACGCACATGCTATTTAGCAGGCGTTGAACTGTTCAATTACTGGCCAGAATTGAACAGTTAAAGCCCCACGTGATGGGCGCCATGTTTTACAGAGTGTGTGCTTTAATCTTAACACCTTTTAACCTTATTATTTATTATCCTCAGGTTAGGTCGAGTAAGTCAAATCTGCCCTAAATCATAAGCATTCGAATGGTATTTACAATTGTTCAGATGACTTCTCTGTGGTCAGTTCTTGCTTAAGGTTTATTAACACACTGCTAGACGATTACTTGTAATTAGCATTAGTTATTTATTAATGTAAATATTCTAGAAATAAAAGTTAGGGTCAAACTTAAATTCTTTATGCTGCAAAACTCTGGAATCTACTCCTGTGTAAGGGAAATCTTTATGGACCTCAGCTATGCTAATTATTTCCCATCTGTTTTCTGCTGTTATCTGGGGACGCTTGTCTCGAGAAAAATGATGTTCGTCAACTCCAGTTTGTCGGAGCTGTTGTACTGCACGTGGGAGTGAACGACATCAGGCTGAGGTTCTGAAGAAGTTCTACAGAAGCCTGATCGAGACGGTATGCAACACATCGCCTGAAGCAACGATCATCGTGTCTGGACCGCTTCCCATGTACAGACAAGGACAGGAAAGGTTCAGTAGATTATTTGCACACACCTAATAAATAGTAAGTCAAAGTCCAAATCACAGTCTTTGTTGTCCAAACTTAATTGATATGTTTAGTGTCGAACATTATATTGAAACTGTGTCTATTCCTCGTTTAGTGACGTCTGTGGAGAGACGACTCTGCCTGTGGAGAGACGACTCTGCCTGTGAGCTGCTGGATTGGCGGTCCGCGCTTGAAACATCACACGCCGATGCTCACAAGTCAGTGTTTGGTTACTCTTTGACTTTGACTTCGTCTACTCCATGCGTTTCTCTGCCCAGGAGGACGCGATCATCTCTGGCTTCATTCAGTCCGGCACAGACACAACACCATGGATCACACAGCGGAAGACATGAGCCAGCACCAGAGCTAGAACCTCTCCGCCACCCCTCCTGGTCTTCGAGATCTCGAACCGGAAACGCTTCTCCCCTCTTCGCGAGTCGGAACGCGACGACGCCGTGATAATCGGCACGTCCATGGTCCATCATTTCCGTGCTACCTCAGGTAAGGATAACGTGCGCACTCACTGCTTTCCTGGTGCTCATGTTCTCGATGTTGCTACACAGGTTCCCGAGATCCTGAATGGTGATGAGCGCGTCAGAGCTGTTGTGCTGAACGTGGGAGCGAACGACATCAGGCTGAGGTTCTGAAGGACTACAGGAGCCTGGTCGAGACGGTACGCAACACATCGCCTGAAGCAACGATCATGTCTGGACTGCTTCCCATTTACAGACATGACTAGTAAGTCAAAGTCCAAATCACAGTTTTTCTTGTCCAAACTTAATTGATATGATTAGTGTGGAACATTTATATTGAAACTGTGTCTATTCCTCGTTTAGTGGGGCCTGTGGAGAGACGACTTTGCCTGTGAGCTGCTGTATCTGCGGTCAGTGCTTGAAACATCACAAGCCGATGTTCACAAGTCAGTGGTTAGTTACTCTTTGACTCTGACTTTGTCCACTCCATGCGTTTCTCTGCCCAGGAGGACGTGATCATTTCTGGCTTCATTCACTTCGACACAACACCATGGATCATACAGCGGAAGACACGAGCCAGGACCAGAGCTAGAACCTCTCTGCCACCTCTCCTGGTCTTCGAGATCTCGACCTGGAACCGCTTCTCCCCTCTTCGCGAGTCGGAACGCGATGACGCTGTGATCATCGGCACGTCCATGATCCGTCATGTCCGTGCTACCTCAGGTAAGGATAAGGTGCGCACTCACTGCTTTCCTGGTGCTCATGTTCTTGATGTCGCTGCACAGGTTCCCGAGATCCTGAACAGTGATGAGCGCGTCGGAGCTGTTGTGCTGAACGTGGGAGCGAAAGACATCAGGCTGAGGTTCTGAAGGACTACAGGAGCCTGGTCGAGACGATACGCAACACATTGCCTGACGCAACGATCATCGTGTCTGAACCGCTTCCCTCTTACAGACAAGGATGGGAAAGGTTCAGTAGATTATTTGCACTAATTGAATTATTAATGTCATTGTGTAATGAACAGAAATTGCTCTTTGTAAATAATTGGAATCTGTTCTGGGAGAGACCTAGGCTCTATTATGCTTTACCTCAGCAGAATCGGAGCGGCTGTTCTGTCGGACATCTCCAAGACGTTATACACCTAATGACTAGTAAGTCAAAGTCGCTCCTTTGAAAGGAATGTTTCTCCTGGTTCCATCTCTTGGACTGATGTCTCTGCCTGTAAGGCTATCTTTTGCCATCCTAATATACGAGAATCACCCCATGTATATGGTTGTATAAGTCATGCTGGATTTTTCCTGGGCTTTTGCTGCCATAGCTTAGCCTCTTTGGAATAGACTTATTAGACTTTCAATCACCCTTCAACTTATTTCTTATGTGCACATCTAACCCGTTTGGGTGTTAAATAATCTTTTCTAGATTAGTATCTTTTTTTCGACTAAGTTTGTCTAGTCGTCTTCTATTTGGTGATGTATCTTTTTTTTTCCAAAAAAAGAAAATAAATTTTTAATCCTTATGCATATCCACGCACATGCTATTTAGAAGGCACTTAACTGTTCAATTACTGGCCAGAATTGAACAGTTAAAGCCCCACGTTGGGCGCCATGTTTTACGGTGTGTGTGTGCGCCTTAATTTTAACACCTTTAACATTATTATTTTTTATCTTCAGGTTAGGTCGACTAAGTCAAATCTGCCCTAAATCATAAGCATTCGAATGGTACTTACAATTTGTTCAGATGACTTCTCTGTGGTCAGTTCTTGCTTAAGGATTATTAACGACACTGTTCGACAATTGCTTGTAATTAACATTAGTTATTTATTAATATAAATATTCCAGAAATAAAAGTTAGGCTCAAACTTAAATTCTTTACGCTCAAACTCTGGAATATCCTTCCCGATATGGTTTGACGCTCTGACTCGCTGTAAAGTTTAAAACCAGACTAAAGACGCATCTCTTTAGCCAAGCATTCACATACTGCTTACCTTTTATTCCTCTGTTGAATCAGATCGAATGCTTTTAATACTTTAAAACTTGAAGAGTCTGTAGGTTACTTGCATAGGTTGCGTAGTATTTACAGTCATTACTTTTCCTGTGTGTATTGCGTGAATGATGGGTGGTTGGGCAGATATTGTGTTATTGCGGTAGGTGGTATGCCATACGGAACTGTTGCCAATGAAACGCATTACCGCGACAGTGGGGCTCGACAGCCTTAGTCAAACGGGTTGGCGCGTATGGTTGGGTTGTGGAGAGTTTGTGAGTGTTTTTTAACATCTACTCCTGTGTAATGGAAATCATTATGAACATCAGCTATGCTAATAATTTCCCATCTGTTTTCTGCCGTTATCTCGGGACGCTTGTCCCGAGAAAAATGGCGTTCGTCAGCTCCAGTTTGTATCCAGCCTCTCATGGAGACTTCAGATGCCCCAACACCTGCAATGAGAAGACTAAATGCCTGTGAAGAGACGACTCAACACCTGTGAAAGATGACTCGATGCCTGTGGAGAGACGACTCAATGCTGGCGATATGTTATGCCCTTAATATTACATGATTATCCAAATGTAATTTTCCATGTACTTTTCTGTAATGCACTTTCTGTAAAGCTGCTTTGAAACAAGTATTGTGAAAGGACTATACAAACAAACTTGAATTCACTTGCAGGGCCAACAGACTTGACTTGTGTGGATCCTGACTTGTGTTTGGATCCTGACATGTGTTTGACTTGTGTGGATCTTGACTTGTGGGTCTTGACTTGTGTTTGACTTGTGTGGATCTTGACTTGTGGGTTTTGACTTGAGTGGATCTTGACTTGTGTTGATCTTGACTTGTGGGTCTTGACTTGTGTTTGACTTGAGTGGATCTTGACTTGTGGGTCTTGACTTGTTTGACTTCAACCGTTGGAATTGGGTGGGTGGGTTTGTGTTTGAGGAGGTGAAGGGTTGAAACCAACCCTGGACAAGTCAGTCTAAGACCACAAGTCAATCAACTGCAGGTGCAAATCAAAGTTACTTAAGCTACAATATATAGGGGTGTATCCCACTCACAAAGACTTTCTTTTTTCAGTTTTTTGTTTTTATTTATATTATACTAAATGTAATTTTTGTATTTATGGTTTTGCCTCTTGTTCCATTTAAGATCAAGTTTGTCTGTCCTTTTTTTTATGCCTTTCTAATTTGACCCTTTTGTCTGTCTTTGCATTTATGGTATATTTAGGTTTTTATTTTTATTGTTTTTTTAAATCATAGATCTTTCACTGTTTTCTAACATTTTCTGTCTGCTTTTTATGCCATTTTTGCCTTTCTTATATTGTAAAGCTTTGTATTGAAGTTGTAAACTTACTTTGTTGCATTTTGTTACACTTGATTTTGTTTGTTTTATTTTAATTTCTTTGTTTTTTTTTTTTTACTTGGGTTATGGTCCATATTTGTTTCCTTGTTCTGTTTTTTTAAAGCCTTTTGTTAACCTTTGTTTCTACTCTTGTATGATTTTATTTGTGCCCATATGCAACTTTGTGTAATTTGAAACACCCCATTTGTGAATCCTAACCTTTATTGGCATTTTTAAAATTACTTTAAGTTTTTGTGAGGTTTATAATCTGTTTTGGTTTATTTTGTGTTCCATTATCCTGTGTTGGCCGGTCCCTCCAGATGTTTAGACAATCCAGTCTGATGTCCTTCACATTCAGCCTCTCATTGATGCTGCTGCTCCTCCTCCCCCCTCCTCTACCCGTGTCATCTAGTTAATGCGGCCTGTGTTTGTTGACTACTTTCAGCCCTTTGGTTCATCCTTCATTTTACCCTTTACACCTTGAGTCCACCTTTGTGCCAAGCCCCAGACTTGTGGCGGAGCTGGTAATCTGAGGCCCAAGACAGGTCGACAGAGTGAAAGTTAGGTTGATGCTCTATCAGGTCCTCCATGGGCAGTTATTGCCCTGCAGTGCAGTGGTCTTGTCTCTGCCCAGGTCCCCATCTCTAATGGCTCCATCTGAGTTGGTTGTCCACCGAGTTGTAACTGGCACATTCACCAAAGGTCCCCCCTATCCTTTTATTGACTGTGTTTTGGCTCTACATCCCATCCTAAAGCAGCTTTGTCCACTTGACTTATTTTTGCTACTTTGTATTGTTTAACCTTGTTTTTTGTATTTCAGCACATTTTAGGTTTTTTATTTTAGGATTTTTTTATGCCCTCTATATTTCAATCAGTCTGTCTTTTTTTCCTTTTGTACAGTATTTTATTTACTAACTTCTATTTAAACTTTGTTCTGTGCCCTTTATGGTCTTGTCTAAGCTATTCTAAGACAGAACAAAATAAAGTTGTCAAGCATAAAAGCTGCATGTCTCAGATTATTCTTCCTATTGCCCTTTAGTGTTTGTATTTCTGCTGTTTGCCTTTTATGCCTCTGCCAGTTAAGTCCCTTTTTTGTGCCCTGTTGTAGTGATGGTTTTTACATATTTGTTCCTTGTGGTGTTAGATTAAATTTGTAATACCCTTTATGCCTTAATGCTCCTTAATTTTTGTCTCTGGACTTATGTCCTTATCATGGTCTCAATGGCACTTTTTGTATTTGTGCATTTTTCCCATTTTTTTTTTGTATTTTGATCTCTTGCCTTTGCATTTGAACCATCACTGCTCTTGTCTTTGCATTTTCCCTTAGCCGATTTTAGTTTTATTGGCTTTTTATGAGTGAATGTTTTCTATATATCTTTAATTTATGCTCCTTGCCTTGTAAGCCATTGTGCTGTTTTATGGCCCAGTCCCATTGACCATTTTTGTGCCCATTCCTATTTTTCTGGAACAGTTGTATTTTGTATTTAAATGTACTTTATAAAAGGTTTGCCTTTACTGTTTGTGCGTTTTGTAAATGTATGTGCCTGTTTATATTCTGACTGCCTTCTGTATGTTAGCATTAGTGGCTGTCTTACTACACCATTTTTCTGCTTTGATTCATCTCTATGTTCTTGTGCTGATTTTTATTTGTGCCTGATGCTGCTATTTCATTCAGCCTGTTTGAATTTTGTTCTCCCCGATGGGATGGTTGAGTTTTCTGGGTACTTGATTCATTTTCATGAACTTCTGGAAAACTGGAGATCTTTCTTTTCAAGTGTTCAGCTGCTGGACTTGGGTGGGTGGGTCTTGTGTTGTACTTCAGTGGGTGGGTCTTGTCCAAGGTTGATTTTTCACCCTGCACTTCATGAGTATCAACTGCAGGTGCAAATCAAAGTCACTTAAGCTACAATATATAGGGATGCCTCCCACGCAATATATAGGGATGCCTCCTGTGCAGACACTTTTTTTTCTTAAGTGTTTTAGTTACATTGTCTGTCCTTTTTTTAATTAAGATAAATACAAAATTAGTACAAACTATGGTTTCTCCTCTTGTTCCATTTGAATTTCTATTTTATGACCCTTTTGTCTGTCTTTGCATTTATTTTATATTTAGATCTTTATTTTAAAGCATTGTTTTTATTGTTAATAAATACCTTTTAACTTGTTTCTTACATTATCTGTTACCTTTTATGCCATTGTTTGCCCCTTCTTATATTGTAAAGCTTTGTATGAAAGTTATATACTTGTCTTTTATTTTGTTTCACTTTGTTTTGTTTTTCATTTTAGTTTTTAAACATTTTCAAAATGACTGTAAAGTACTTGTGGGGTTATAATCTTTTTTTTATTTTTTTACAACCCGTTATCCTGTGTTGGCCGGTCCCTCCAGCTGTTTAAACAGTCCAGTCTGATGTCCTTCTCACTCAGCATGAAGCCTCTCATTGATGCTCCTCCCGCCTCCTCTACCCATGTTATCTATTTAATGGGGCCTGTGTCTGCTGGCTCCTTGCAGCCTTTTGCCTCATCCTTCATTGCACCTTGGGTCAACCTTTGTATTCCAGATTACCAGCTCCGCCTAGGTGTTGATCCTCTGTCTTTGTGCCAAGCCCCAGACTTAACTTTCACTCTGTCGACCTATCCGTTCCACCATGGGCAGTTATCCCTCAAGCTGTATCGGGGGTCTTGCCTTATTCCTTCAACCTCTGTGGTTCTGCCTCTGTCCTGCAGTGCAGTGGTCTTGCCTTCAGCTCTGCCTAAATCCTCATCTCTAATGGCTCCATCTCATTTTGTTGTCCCCCGGGTTTTGCTTGGTCCATTTACCAAAGGTCCACTTATCCTTTTATTGACTGTGCTACGGCCCTACATCCTGGTGACCTTGTTGGGGCTTCCTGCCATGTTCTGCCTCCCTATTCCCTCCATTATCTCCTCTGTGGTGGTTCCCTCTGTCAGCACCTCCCTTGGTCACAGCTCTCTCAAGCTCCATATCAAAATGTCAATCATCCTCTGTCTCTTATTTAATACTGTTTCAATTTCTTTTGATTTCTTCTAGTACTGTTGTATATTTCTGTTTCCTTTGTATATTTCTATTTCCTTTGTAAGTTTAGTTGTAACTAAATGCTCCTTTTTTTATTTTTATGCTGTTGATTGACTTAATGCGTTTATTTTATATTTTATTTTATTTTGTATTTATGCTTTTGATTTGACATTTAATGTATTTTTTTATTTTGGTGGGAAAGTTACTTTTTGAAAAGTTACTTTTTGGAAAGTTACTTTTTGGAAAGTTACTTTTTGGAAAGTTACTTTTTGAAAAGTTACTTTTTGAAAAGTTACTTTTTGAAAAGTTACTTTTTGAAAAGTTACTTTTTGAAAAGTTACTTTTTGGAAAGTTACTTTTTGAAAAGTTACTTTTTGAAAAGTTACTTTTTGAAAAGTTACTTTTTGAAAAGTTACTTTTTGGAAAGTTACTTTTTGGAAAGTTACTTTTTGGAAAGTTACTTTTTGGAAAGTTACTTTTTGGAAAGTTACTTTTTGGAAAGTTACTTTTTGGAAAGTTACTTTTTGGAAAGTTACTTTTTGGAAAGTTACTTTTTGAAAAGTTACTTTTTGAAAAGTTACTTTTTGAAAAGTTACTTTTTGAAAAGTTACTTTTTGAAAAGTTACTTTTTGAAAAGTTACTTTTTGAAAAGTTACTTTTTGAAAAGTTACTTTTTGAAAAGTTACTTTTTGAAAAGTTACTTTTTGAAAAGTTACTTTTTGAAAAGTTACTTTTTGAAAAGTTACTTTTTGAAAAGTTACTTTTTGAAAAGTTACTTTTTGAAAAGTTACTTTTTGAAAAGTTACTTTTTGAAAAGTTACTTTTTGAAAAGTTACTTTTTGAAAAGTTACTTTTTCGCTTTTGTACAGTATTTTATTTATTAACTTCTATTTAAACTTTTTGTTCTGTGCCCTTTATGGTGTTGTCTAACCTATTCTAAGACAGAACAAAATAAAGTTCTCAAGCGTAAAAGCTGCACGTCTCAGATTATTCTTCCTTTGCATTCCTATATTCCCCTTTAGTGTTTGTATTTCTGCTGTTTGCCTTCTATGCCTCTGCCAGTTAAGTCCCTTTTTAGTGCCCTGTTGTAGTGATGATTTTTACATATTTATACATTGTGGTGTTTGATTAAAGGAGCATTAAGGCGTAAAGGGTATTACAAATTTAGTTTTGTCTCTGCACTTATGTCCTTATCGTGGTCTCAATGGCCCGTTTTGTATTTGTGCATTCTTCCCATCTTTGCATTTTCCATAAGCCTATTTTAGTTTTATTGGCTTTTATGATTGAATGTTTTCCGTATATCTTTAATTTATGCTCCTTGTCTTGTAAGCCATTGTGCTGTTTTATGCCCATTCCTATTTTTCTGAAACAGTTTTATTTTGTATTTAAATGTACTTTATAAAAGGTTTGCCTTTACTGTGTGTATTTTGTAAATGTATGTACCCGTTCATATTCTGACTGTCTTCTGTATTTTGTAAATGTATGTACCTGTTTATAATCTCACTGCCTTCTGTATTTTGTAAATGTATGTACCTGTTTATATTCTCACTGTCTTCTGTATGTTAGCATTAGTGGCTGTCTTATACGCCCTTTTTCTGCTTTGATTCATCTCTGACTGTCTTCTGTATGTTAGCATTAGTGGCTGTCTTATACGCCCTTTTTCTGCTTTGATTCATCTCTATGTTCTTGTGCTCATTTTTATTTGTACCCAATGCTGCTATTTCATTCAGCCTGTTTGAATTTTGTTCTGGGTTGAATTGTGTTCTTTATTTTTAAAGCATTGTTTTTATTGTTAATAAATATGTTTTAACTTGTTTCTTACATTATCTGTTACCTTTTATGTCACTGTTTGCCCCTTCTTATATTGTAAAGCTTTGTATGCAAGTTGTAAACTTGTCTTGTATTTTGTTGCTCTTTGTTTTGTTTGTTTACATTTTTAGTTTTTAAAAATTTTCAAAATGACTTTAAAGTTCTTGTCAGGTTATAATCTTTTTTTAAACCCATTATACTGTGTTGGCCGGTCCCTCCAGCTGTTTAAACAGTCCAGTCTGATGTCCTTCTCACTCAGCATGAAGCCTCTCATTGATTCTCCTCCTGCCTCCTCTACCCATGTCATCTATTTAATGGGGCCTGTGTCTGCTGGCTTCTTGCAGCCTTTTGGCTCATCTTTCATTGCACCTTGGGTCAACCTTTGTATTCCAGATTACCATCTCTCCCTATGTGTTGATGCGCTGTCTTTGTGCCAAGCCCCGGACTTAACTTTCACTCTGTCGACCTAGCCGTTCCACCATGGGCAGTTATCTCTCAAGCTGTATTGGGGGTCTTGCCTTATTCCTTTAACCCCTCTGGTTCTGCCTCTGTCCTGCAGTGCAGTGGTCTTGCCTTGGGTTAGCTCTGCCTAGATCCTCATCTCTAATGGCTCCATCTCTTTTTGTTGTCCCCCGGGTTCTGTCTGGCCCATTTACCAAAGGTCCACCTATCTTTTTATCAACTGTGCTATGGCCCTACATCCTGGGGCCTGTGTCTGCTGGCTCCTTGCAGCCTTTTGCCTCATCCTTCATTGCACCTTGGGTCAACCTTTGTATTCCAGATTACCAGCTCCGCCTAGGTGTTGATCCTCTGTCTTTGTGCCAAGCCCCAGACTTAACTTTCACTCTGTCGACCTATCCGTTCCACCATGGGCAGTTATCCCTCAAGCTGTATCGGGGGTCTTGCCTTATTCCTTCAACCTCTGTGGTTCTGCCTCTGTCCTGCAGTGCAGTGGTCTTGCCTTCAGCTCTGCCTAAATCCTCATCTCTAATGGCTCCATCTCATTTTGTTGTCCCCCGGGTTTTGCTTGGTCCATTTACCAAAGGTCCACTTATCCTTTTATTGACTGTGCTACGGCCCTACATCCTGGTGACCTTGTTGGGGCTTCCTGCTATGTTCAGCCTCCCTATTCCCTCCATTATCTCCTCTGTGGTGGTTCCCTCTGTCAGCACCTCCCTTGGTCACAGCTCTCTCAAGCTCCATATCAAAATGTCAATCATCCTCTGTCTCTTATTTAATACTGTTTCAATTTCTTTTGATTTCTTCTAGTACTGTTGTATATTTCTGTTTCCTTTGTAAGTTTAGTTGTAACTAAATGCTCCTTTTTTTATTTTTATGCTGTTGATTGACTTAATGCGTTTATTTTATATTTTATTTTATTTTGTATTTATGCTTTTGATTTGACATTTAATGTATTTTTTTATTTTGGTGGGAAAGTTACTTTTTGAAAAGTTACTTTTTGGAAAGTTACTTTTTGGAAAGTTACTTTTTGGAAAGTTACTTTTTGAAAAGTTACTTTTTGAAAAGTTACTTTTTGAAAAGTTACTTTTTTGAAAAGTTACTTTTTTGAAAAGTTACTTTTTGAAAAGTTACTTTTTGAAAAGTTACTTTTTGAAAAGTTACTTTTTGAAAAGTTACTTTTTGAAAAGTTACTTTTTGGAAAGTTACTTTTTGGAAAGTTACTTTTTGAAAAGTTACTTTTTGAAAAGTTACTTTTTGAAAAGTTACTTTTTGAAAAGTTACTTTTTGAAAAGTTACTTTTTGAAAAGTTACTTTTTGAAAAGTTACTTTTTGAAAAGTTACTTTTTGAAAAGTTACTTTTTGAAAAGTTACTTTTTGAAAAGTTACTTTTTGAAAAGTTACTTTTTGAAAAGTTACTTTTTGAAAAGTTACTTTTTGAAAAGTTACTTTTTGAAAAGTTACTTTTTGAAAAGTTACTTTTTGAAAAGTTACTTTTTGAAAAGTTACTTTTTGAAAAGTTACTTTTTGAAAAGTTACTTTTTGAAAAGTTACTTTTTGGAAAGTTACTTTTTGGAAAGTTACTTTTTGAAAAGTTACTTTTTGAAAAGTTACTTTTTGAAAAGTTACTTTTTGAAAAGTTACTTTTTGGAAAAGTTACTTTTTGGAAAAGTTACTTTTGGAAAAGTTACTTTTGGAAAAGTTACTTTTGGAAAAGTTACTTTTGGAAAAGTTACTTTTGGAAAAGTTACTTTTGGAAAAGTTACTTTTGGAAAAGTTACTTTTGGAAAAGTTACTTTTGGAAAAGTTACTTTTGGAAAAGTTACTTTTGGAAAAGTTACTTTTGGAAAAGTTACTTTTGGAAAAGTTACTTTTGGAAAAGTTACTTTTGGAAAAGTTACTTTTGGAAAAGTTACTTTTGGAAAAGTTACTTTTGGAAAAGTTACTTTTGGAAAAGTTACTTTTGGAAAAGTTACTTTTGGAAAAGTTACTTTTGGAAAAGTTACTTTTGGAAAAGTTACTTTTGGAAAAGTTACTTTTGGAAAAGTTACTTTTGGAAAAGTTACTTTTGGAAAAGTTACTTTTGGAAAAGTTACTTTTTCGCTTTTGTACAGTATTTTATTTATTAACTTCTATTTAAACTTTTTGTTCTGTGCCCTTTATGGTGTTGTCTAACCTATTCTAAGACAGAACAAAATAAAGTTCTCAAGCGTAAAAGCTGCACGTCTCAGATTATTCTTCCTTTGCATTCCTATATTCCCCTTTAGTGTTTGTATTTCTGCTGTTTGCCTTCTATGCCTCTGCCAGTTAAGTCCCTTTTTAGTGCCCTGTTGTAGTGATGATTTTTACATATTTATACATTGTGGTGTTTGATTAAAGGAGCATTAAGGCGTAAAGGGTATTACAAATTTAGTTTTGTCTCTGCACTTATGTCCTTATCGTGGTCTCAATGGCCCGTTTTGTATTTGTGCATTCTTCCCATCTTTGCATTTTCCATAAGCCTATTTTAGTTTTATTCGCTTTTATGATTTAATGTTTTCCGTATATCTTTAATTTATGCTCCTTGTCTTGTAAGCCATTGTGCTGTTTTATGCCCATTCCTATTTTTCTGAAACAGTTTTATTTTGTATTTAAATGTACTTTATAAAAGGTTTGCCTTTACTGTGTGTATTTTGTAAATGTATGTACCCGTTCATATTCTGACTGTCTTCTGTATTTTGTAAATGTATGTACCTGTTTATAATCTCACTGCCTTCTGTATTTTGTAAATGTATGTACCTGTTTATATTCTCACTGTCTTCTGTATGTTAGCATTAGTGGCTGTCTTATACGCCCTTTTTCTGCTTTGATTCATCTCTGACTGTCTTCTGTATGTTAGCATTAGTGGCTGTCTTATACGCCCTTTTTCTGCATGTTAGCATTAGTGGCTGTCTTATACGCCCTTTTTCTGCATGTTAGCATTAGTGGCTGTCTTATACGCCCTTTTTCTGCTTTGATTCATCTCTATGTTCTTGTGCTCATTTTTATTTGTACCCAATGCTGCTATTTCATTCAGCCTGTTTGAATTTTGTTCTGGGTTGAATTGTGTTCTTTATTTTTAAAGCATTGTTTTTATTGTTAATAAATATGTTTTAACTTGTTTCTTACATTATCTGTTACCTTTTATGTCACTGTTTGCCCCTTCTTATATTGTAAAGCTTTGTATGCAAGTTGTAAACTTGTCTTGTATTTTGTTGCTCTTTGTTTTGTTTGTTTACATTTTTAGTTTTTAAAAATTTTCAAAATGACTTTAAAGTACTTGTCAGGTTATAATCTTTTTTTTAAACCCATTATACTGTGTTGGCCGGTCCCTCCAGCTGTTTAAACAGTCCAGTCTGATGTCCTTCTCACTCAGCATGAAGCCTCTCATTGATTCTCCTCCTGCCTCCTCTACCCATGTCATCTATTTAATGGGGCCTGTGTCTGCTGGCTTCTTGCAGCCTTTTGGCTCATCTTTCATTGCACCTTGGGTCAACCTTTGTATTCCAGATTACCATCTCTCCCTATGTGTTGATGCGCTGTCTTTGTGACAAGCCCCGGACTTAACTTTCACTCTGTCGACCTAGCCGTTCCACCATGGGCAGTTATCTCTCAAGCTGTATTGGGGGTCTTGCCTTATTCCTTTAACCCCTCTGGTTCTGCCTCTGTCCTGCAGTGCAGTGGTCTTGCCTTGGGTTAGCTCTGCCTAGATCCTCATCTCTAATGGCTCCATCTCTTTTTGTTGTCCCCCGGGTTCTGTCTGGCCCATTTACCAAAGGTCCACCTATCTTTTTATCAACTGTGCTATGGCCCTACATCCTGGTGACCTTTTTGGGGCTTCCTGCCATGTTCTGCCTCACTATTCTGTCCATTATCTCCACTGTGATGATTCCCTCTGTCAGCACCTACCTTGGTCACAGCTCTCTCCAGCTCCACATCATCAAGCTGCCAATCATCCGCTGCCTCTTTAATACGGTTTTCAATTTTTTTTTGATTTCTTCTAGTACTGTTGTATATCTCTATTTCCTTTGTATATTTCTATTTCCTTTGTAAGTTTACTTGTAACTTGATGCTCATTTTATTTTTTACCCTTATGTATAGATGTGAATGTGTTGTATTTATGCTGTTGATTGACTTAATGTGTCTTATTTTTTTTATTTATTTTTATTTTTGCTGTTTGACATTTAATATATTTTTTTTTATTTTTTAATTTATCATTTTTATTTTTATTTTTTTTCATGTCTTATTTTTATTTATGCTGTTTATTGACTTAATGTATTTTTTAATGTTTTTAAAAATATATATATATTTCTTATTTTTATTTATAGTGTTGGTTGACTTAATGTGTTATTTATTTTATTTATTTATTTTATTTATTTATTTCTTTATTTATTTTTAATTTAAAAAAAAATGTTTTTTTATTTTAATGTCTTATTTTTGCTGTTGATTGACTTAATATATTTTAATTATTTTATTTTTTGTTTTTACTTTTATTTATACTGTTGATTTTTAATGCATTTTTGTTTTATTGTAAAGAGTTTAATAATTTGTATTCAGAAAAATAATAAAATTAAATTTATTTTAAAAGTTTTTATTTTTTTTTATTTTTTTGGCAGGGGTAAGAGGGGTAAGAGGGGTAAGAGGGGTAAGAGGGGTAAGAGGGGTAAGAGGGGTAAGAGGGGTAAGAGGGGTAAGAGGGGTAAGAGGGGTAAGAGGGGTAAGAGGGGTAAGAGGGGTAAGAGGGGTAAGAGGGGTAAGAGGGGTAAGAGGGGTAAGAGGGGTAAGAGGGGTAAGAGGGGTAAGAGGGGTAAGAGGGGTAAGAGGGGTAAGAGGGGTAAGAGGGGTAAGAGGGGTAAGAGGGGTAAGAGGGGTAAGAGGGGTAAGAGGGGTAAGAGGGGTAAGAGGGGTAAGAGGGGTAAGAGGGGTAAGAGGGGTAAGAGGGGTAAGAGGGGTAAGAGGGGTAAGAGGGGTAAGAGGGGTAAGAGGGGTAAGAGGGGTAAGAGGGGTAAGAGGGTAAGAGGGGTAAGAGGGGTAAGAGGGGTAAGAGGTTAGGGTTAGGGTTAGGGTGGGTTAGGGTTAGGGTTAGGGTAGGGTTAGGGTTAGGGTTAGGGTTAGGGTTAGGGTTAGGGTTAGGGTTAGGGTTAGGTTAGGGTTAGGGTTAGGGTTAGGGTTAGGGTTAGGGTTAGGGTTAGGGTTAGGGTTAGGGTTAGGGTTAGGGTTAGGGTTAGGGTTAGGGTTAGGGTTAGGGTTAGGGTTAGGGTTAGGGTTAGGGTTAGGTTAGGGTTAGGGTTAGGGTTAGGGTTAGGGTTAGGGTTAGGGTTAGGGTTAGGGTTAGGGTTAGGGTTAGGGTTAGGGTTAGGGTTAGGGTTAGGGTTAGGGTTAGGGTTAGGGTTAGGGTTAGGGTTAGGGTTAGGGTTAGGGTTAGGGTTAGGGTTAGGGTTAGGGTTAGGGTTAGGGTTAGGGTTAGGGTTAGGGTTAGGGTTAGGGTTAGGGTTAGGGTTAGGGTTAGGGTTAGGGTTAGGGTTAGGGTTAGGGTTAGGGTTAGGGTTAGGGTTAGGGTTAGGGTTAGGAGGTTAGGGTTAGGGTTAGGTTAGGGTTAGGGTTAGGGTTAGGGTTAGGGTTAGGGTTAGGGTTAGGGTTAGGGTTAGGGTTAGGGTTAGGGTTAGGGTTAGGGTTAGGGTGGGTTAGGGTTAGGGTTAGGGTTAGGGTTAGGGTTAGGGTTAGGGTTAGGGTTAGGGTTAGGGTTAGGGTTAGGGTTAGGGTTAGGGTTAGGGTTAGGGGTTAGGGTTAGGGTTAGGGTTAGGGTTAGGGTTAGGGTTAGGGTTAGGGTTAGGGTTAGGGTTAGGGTTAGGGTTAGGGTTAGGGTTAGGGTTAGGGTTAGGGTTAGGGTTAGGGTTAGGGTTAGGGTTAGGGTTAGGGTTAGGGTTAGGGTTAGGGTTAGGGTTAGGGTTAGGGTTAGGGTTAGGGTTAGGGTTAGGGTTAGGGTTAGGGTTAGGGTTAGGGTTAGGGTTAGGGTTAGGGTTAGGGTTAGGTTAGGGTTAGGGTTAGGGTTAGGGTTAGGGTTAGGGTTAGGGTTAGGGTTAGGGTTAGGGTTAGGGTTAGGGTTAGGGTTAGGGTTAGGGTTAGGGTTAGGGTTAGGGTTAGGGTTAGGGTTAGGGTTAGGGTTAGGGTTAGGGTTAGGGTTAGGGTTAGGGTTAGGGTTAGGGTTAGGGTTAGGGTGGGTTAGGGTTAGGGTTAGGGTTAGGGTTAGGGTTAGGGTTAGGGTTAGGGTTAGGGTTAGGGTTAGGGTTAGGGTTAGGGTTAGGGTTAGGGTTAGGGTTAGGGTTAGGGTTAGGGTTAGGGTTAGGGTTAGGGTTAGGGTTAGGGTTAGGGTTAGGGTTAGGGGTAGGGTTAGGGTTAGGGTTAGGGTTAGGGTTAGGGTTAGGGTTAGGGTTAGGGTTAGGGTTAGGGTTAGGGTTAGGGTTAGGGTTAGGGTTAGGGTTAGGGTTAGGGTTAGGGTTAGGGTTAGGGTTAGGGTTAGGGTTAGGGTTAGGGTTAGGGTTAGGGTTAGGGTTAGGGTTAGGGTTAGGGTTAGGGTTAGGGTTAGGGTTAGGGTTAGGGTTAGGGTTAGGGTTAGGGTTAGGGTTAGGGTTAGGGTTAGGGTTAGGGTTAGGGTTAGGGTTAGGGTTAGGGTTAGGGTTAGGGTTAGGGTTAGGTTAGGGTTAGGGTTAGGGTTAGGGTTAGGGTTAGGGTTAGGGTTAGGGTTAGGGTTAGGGTTAGGGTTAGGGTTAGGGTTAGGGTTAGGGTTAGGGTTAGGGTTAGGGTTAGGGTTAGGGTTAGGGTTAGGGTTAGGGTTAGGGTTAGGGTTAGGGTTAGGGTTAGGGTTAGGGTTAGGGTTAGGGTTAGGGTTAGGGTTAGGGTTAGGGTTAGGGTTAGGGTTAGGGTTAGGGTTAGGGTTAGGGTTAGGGTTAGGGTTAGGGTTAGGGTTAGGGTTAGGGTTAGGGTTAGGGTTAGGGTTAGGGTTAGGGTTAGGGTTAGGGTTAGGGTTAGGGTTAGGGTTAGGGTTAGGGTTAGGGTTAGGGTTAGGGTTAGGGTTAGGGTTAGGGTTAGGGTTAGGGTTAGGGTTAGGGTTAGGGTTAGGGTTAGGGTTAGGGTTAGGGTTAGGGTTAGGGTTAGGGTTAGGGTTAGGGTTAGGGTTAGGGTTAGGGTTAGGGTTAGGGTTAGGGTTAGGGTTAGGGTTAGGGTTAGGGTTAGGGTTAGGGTTAGGGTTAGGGTTAGGGTTAGGGTTAGGTTAGGGTTAGGGTTAGGGTTAGGGTTAGGGTTAGGGTTAGGGTTAGGGTTAGGGTTAGGGTTAGGGTTAGGGTTAGGGTTAGGGTTAGGGTTAGGGTTAGGGTTAGGGTTAGGGTTAGGGTTAGGGTTAGGGTTAGGGTTAGGGTTAGGGTTAGGGTTAGGGTTAGGGTTAGGGTTAGGTTAGGGTTAGGGTTAGGTTAGGGTTAGGGTTAGGGTTAGGGTTAGGGTTAGGGTTAGGGTTAGGGTTAGGGTTAGGTTAGGGTTAGGGTTAGGGTTAGGGTTAGGGTTAGGGTTAGGGTTAGGGTTAGGGTTAGGGTTAGGGTTAGGGTTAGGGTTAGGGTTAGGGTTAGGGTTAGGGTTAGGGTTAGGGTTAGGGTTAGGGTTAGGGTTAGGGTTAGGGTTAGGGTTAGGGTTAGGGTTAGGGTTAGGGTTAGGGTTAGGGTTAGGGTTAGGGTTAGGGTTAGGGTTAGGGTTAGGGTTAGGGTTAGGGTTAGGGTTAGGTTAGGGTTAGGGTTAGGGTTAGGGTTAGGGTTAGGGTTAGGGTTAGGGTTAGGGTTAGGGTTAGGGTTAGGGTTAGGGTTAGGGTTAGGGTTAGGGTTAGGGTTAGGGTTAGGGTTAGGGTTAGGGTTAGGGTTAGGGTTAGGGTTAGGGTTAGGGTTAGGGTTAGGGTTAGGGTTAGGGTTAGGGTTAGGGTTAGGGTTAGGGTTAGGGTTAGGGTTAGGGTTAGGGTTAGGGTTAGGGTTAGGGTTAGGGTTAGGGTTAGGGTTAGGGTTAGGGTTAGGGTTAGGGTTAGGGTTAGGGTTAGGGTTAGGGTTAGGGTTAGGGTTAGGGTTAGGGTTAGGGTTAGGGTTAGGGTTAGGGTTAGGGTTAGGGTTAGGGTTAGGGTTAGGGTTAGGGTTAGGGTTAGGGTTAGGGTTAGGGTTAGGGTTAGGGTTAGGGTTAGGGTTAGGGTTAGGGTTAGGGTTAGGGTTAGGGTTAGGGTTAGGGTTAGGGTTAGGGTTAGGGTTAGGGTTAGGGTTAGGGTTAGGGTTAGGGTTAGGGTTAGGGTTAGGGTTAGGGTTAGGGTTAGGGTTAGGGTTAGGGTTAGGGTTAGGGTTAGGGTTAGGGTTAGGGTTAGGGTTAGGGTTAGGGTTAGGGTTAGGGTTAGGGTTAGGGTTAGGGTTAGGGTTAGGGTTAGGGTTAGGGTTAGGGTTAGGGTTAGGGTTAGGGTTAGGGTTAGGGTTAGGGTTAGGGTTAGGGTTAGGGTTAGGGTTAGGGTTAGGGTTAGGGTTAGGGTTAGGGTTAGGGTTAGGGTTAGGGTTAGGGTTAGGGTTAGGGTTAGGGTTAGGGTTAGGGTTAGGGTTAGGGTTAGGGTTAGGGTTAGGGTTAGGGTTAGGGTTAGGGTTAGGGTTAGGGTTAGGGTTAGGGTTAGGGTTAGGGTTAGGGTTAGGGTTAGGGTTAGGGTTAGGGTTAGGGTTAGGGTTAGGGTTAGGGTTAGGGTTAGGGTTAGGGTTAGGGTTAGGGTTAGGGTTAGGGTTAGGGTTAGGGTTAGGGTTAGGGTTAGGGTTAGGGTTAGGGTTAGGGTTAGGGTTAGGGTTAGGGTTAGGGTTAGGGTTAGGGTTAGGGTTAGGGTTAGGGTTAGGGTTAGGGTTAGGGTTAGGGTTAGGGTTAGGGTTAGGGTTAGGGTTAGGGTTAGGGTTAGGGTTAGGGTTAGGGTTAGGGTTAGGGTTAGGGTTAGGGTTAGGGTTAGGGTTAGGGTTAGGGTTAGGGTTAGGGTTAGGGTTAGGGTTAGGGTTAGGGTTAGGGTTAGGGTTAGGGTTAGGGTTAGGGTTAGGGTTAGGGTTAGGGTTAGGGTTAGGGTTAGGGTTAGGGTTAGGGTTAGGGTTAGGGTTAGGGTTAGGGTTAGGGTTAGGGTTAGGGTTAGGGTTAGGGTTAGGGTTAGGGTTAGGGTTAGGGTTAGGGTTAGGGTTAGGGTTAGGGTTAGGGTTAGGGTTAGGGTTAGGGTTAGGGTTAGGGTTAGGGTTAGGGTTAGGGTTAGGGTTAGGGTTAGGGTTAGGGTTAGGGTTAGGGTTAGGGTTAGGGTTAGGGTTAGGGTTAGGGTTAGGGTTAGGGTTAGGGTTAGGGTTAGGGTTAGGGTTAGGGTTAGGGTTAGGGTTAGGGTTAGGGTTAGGGTTAGGGTTAGGGTTAGGGTTAGGGTTAGGGTTAGGGTTAGGGTTAGGGTTAGGGTTAGGGTTAGGGTTAGGGTTAGGTTAGGGTTAGGGTTAGGGTTAGGGTTAGGGTTAGGGTTAGGGTTAGGGTTAGGGTTAGGGTTAGGGTTAGGGTTAGGGTTAGGGTTAGGGTTAGGGTTAGGGTTAGGGTTAGGGTTAGGGTTAGGGTTAGGGTTAGGGTTAGGGTTAGGGTTAGGGTTAGGGTTAGGGTTAGGGTTAGGGTTAGGGTTAGGGTTAGGGTTAGGGTTAGGGTTAGGGTTAGGGTTAGGGTTAGGGTTAGGGTTAGGGTTAGGGTTAGGGTTAGGGTTAGGGTTAGGGTTAGGGTTAGGGTTAGGGTTAGGGTTAGGGTTAGGGTTAGGGTTAGGGTTAGGGTTAGGGTTAGGGTTAGGGTTAGGGTTAGGGTTAGGGTTAGGGTTAGGGTTAGGGTTAGGGTTAGGGTTAGGGTTAGGGTTAGGGTTAGGGTTAGGGTTAGGGTTAGGGTTAGGGTTAGGGTTAGGGTTAGGGTTAGGGTTAGGGTTAGGGTTAGGGTTAGGGTTAGGGTTAGGGTTAGGGTTAGGGTTAGGGTTAGGGTTAGGGTTAGGGTTAGGGTTAGGGTTAGGGTTAGGGTTAGGGTTAGGGTTAGGGTTAGGGTTAGGGTTAGGGTTAGGGTTAGGGTTAGGGTTAGGGTTAGGGTTAGGGTTAGGGTTAGGGTTAGGGTTAGGGTTAGGGTTAGGGTTAGGGTTAGGGTTAGGGTTAGGGTTAGGGTTAGGGTTAGGGTTAGGGTTAGGGTTAGGGTTAGGGTTAGGGTTAGGGTTAGGGTTAGGGTTAGGGTTAGGGTTAGGGTTAGGGTTAGGGTTAGGGTTAGGGTTAGGGTTAGGGTTAGGGTTAGGGTTAGGGTTAGGGTTAGGGTTAGGGTTAGGGTTAGGGTTAGGGTTAGGGTTAGGGTTAGGGTTAGGGTTAGGGTTAGGGTTAGGGTTAGGGTTAGGGTTAGGGTTAGGGTTAGGGTTAGGGTTAGGGTTAGGGTTAGGGTTAGGGTTAGGGTTAGGGTTAGGGTTAGGGTTAGGGTTAGGGTTAGGGTTAGGGTTAGGGTTAGGGTTAGGGTTAGGGTTAGGGTTAGGGTTAGGGTTAGGGTTAGGGTTAGGGTTAGGGTTAGGGTTAGGGTTAGGGTTAGGGTTAGGGTTAGGGTTAGGGTTAGGGTTAGGGTTAGGGTTAGGGTTAGGGTTAGGGTTAGGGTTAGGGTTAGGGTTAGGGTTAGGGTTAGGGTTAGGGTTAGGGTTAGGGTTAGGGTTAGGGTTAGGGTTAGGGTTAGGGTTAGGGTTAGGGTTAGGGTTAGGGTTAGGGTTAGGGTTAGGGTTAGGGTTAGGGTTAGGGTTAGGGTTAGGGTTAGGGTTAGGGTTAGGGTTAGGGTTAGGGTTAGGGTTAGGGTTAGGGTTAGGGTTAGGGTTAGGGTTAGGGTTAGGGTTAGGGTTAGGGTTAGGGTTAGGGTTAGGGTTAGGGTTAGGGTTAGGGTTAGGGTTAGGGTTAGGGTTAGGGTTAGGGTTAGGGTTAGGGTTAGGGTTAGGGTTAGGGTTAGGGTTAGGGTTAGGGTTAGGGTTAGGGTTAGGGTTAGGGTTAGGGTTAGGGTTAGGGTTAGGGTTAGGGTTAGGGTTAGGGTTAGGGTTAGGGTTAGGGTTAGGGTTAGGGTTAGGGTTAGGGTTAGGGTTAGGGTTAGGGTTAGGGTTAGGGTTAGGGTTAGGGTTAGGGTTAGGGTTAGGGTTAGGGTTAGGGTTAGGGTTAGGGTTAGGGTTAGGGTTAGGGTTAGGGTTAGGGTTAGGGTTAGGGTTAGGGTTAGGGTTAGGGTTAGGGTTAGGGTTAGGGTTAGGGTTAGGGTTAGGGTTAGGGTTAGGGTTAGGGTTAGGGTTAGGGTTAGGGTTAGGGTTAGGGTTAGGGTTAGGGTTAGGGTTAGGGTTAGGGTTAGGGTTAGGGTTAGGGTTAGGGTTAGGGTTAGGGTTAGGGTTAGGGTTAGGGTTAGGGTTAGGGTTAGGGTTAGGGTTAGGGTTAGGGTTAGGGTTAGGGTTAGGGTTAGGGTTAGGGTTAGGGTTAGGGTTAGGGTTAGGGTTAGGGTTAGGGTTAGGGTTAGGGTTAGGGTTAGGGTTAGGGTTAGGGTTAGGGTTAGGGTTAGGGTTAGGGTTAGGGTTAGGGTTAGGGTTAGGGTTAGGGTTAGGGTTAGGGTTAGGGTTAGGGTTAGGGTTAGGGTTAGGGTTAGGGTTAGGGTTAGGGTTAGGGTTAGGGTTAGGGTTAGGGTTAGGGTTAGGGTTAGGGTTAGGGTTAGGGTTAGGGTTAGGGTTAGGGTTAGGGTTAGGGTTAGGGTTAGGGTTAGGGTTAGGGTTAGGGTTAGGGTTAGGGTTAGGGTTAGGGTTAGGGTTAGGGTTAGGGTTAGGGTTAGGGTTAGGGTTAGGGTTAGGGTTAGGGTTAGGGTTAGGGTTAGGGTTAGGGTTAGGGTTAGGGTTAGGGTTAGGGTTAGGGTTAGGGTTAGGGTTAGGGTTAGGGTTAGGGTTAGGGTTAGGGTTAGGGTTAGGGTTAGGTTAGGGTTAGGGTTAGGGTTAGGGTTAGGGTTAGGGTTAGGGTTAGGGTTAGGGTTAGGGTTAGGGTTAGGGTTAGGGTTAGGGTTAGGGTTAGGGTTAGGGTTAGGGTTAGGGTTAGGGTTAGGGTTAGGTTAGGGTTAGGGTTAGGGTTAGGGTTAGGGTTAGGGTTAGGGTTAGGGTTAGGGTTAGGGTTAGGGTTAGGGTTAGGGTTAGGGTTAGGGTTAGGGTTAGGGTTAGGGTTAGGGTTAGGGTTAGGGTTAGGGTTAGGGTTAGGGTTAGGGTTAGGGTTAGGGTTAGGGTTAGGGTTAGGGTTAGGGTTAGGGTTAGGGTTAGGGTTAGGGTTAGGGTTAGGGTTAGGGTTAGGGTTAGGGTTAGGGTTAGGGTTAGGGTTAGGGTTAGGGTTAGGGTTAGGGTTAGGGTTAGGGTTAGGGTTAGGGTTAGGGTTAGGGTTAGGGTTAGGGTTAGGGTTAGGGTTAGGGTTAGGGTTAGGGTTAGGGTTAGGGTTAGGGTTAGGGTTAGGGTTAGGGTTAGGGTTAGGGTTAGGGTTAGGGTTAGGGTTAGGGTTAGGGTTAGGGTTAGGGTTAGGGTTAGGGTTAGGGTTAGGGTTAGGGTTAGGGTTAGGGTTAGGGTTAGGGTTAGGGTTAGGGTTAGGGTTAGGGTTAGGGTTAGGGTTAGGGTTAGGGTTAGGGTTAGGGTTAGGGTTAGGGTTAGGGTTAGGGTTAGGGTTAGGGTTAGGGTTAGGGTTAGGGTTAGGGTTAGGGTTAGGGTTAGGGTTAGGGTTAGGGTTAGGGTTAGGGTTAGGGTTAGGGTTAGGGTTAGGGTTAGGGTTAGGGTTAGGGTTAGGGTTAGGGTTAGGGTTAGGGTTAGGGTTAGGGTTAGGGTTAGGGTTAGGGTTAGGGTTAGGGTTAGGGTTAGGGTTAGGGTTAGGGTTAGGGTTAGGGTTAGGGTTAGGGTTAGGGTTAGGGTTAGGGTTAGGGTTAGGGTTAGGGTTAGGGTTAGGGTTAGGGTTAGGGTTAGGGTTAGGGTTAGGGTTAGGGTTAGGGTTAGGGTTAGGGTTAGGGTTAGGGTTAGGGTTAGGGTTAGGGTTAGGGTTAGGGTTAGGGTTAGGGTTAGGGTTAGGGTTAGGGGTTAGGGTTAGGGTTAGGGTTAGGGTTAGGGTTAGGGTTAGGGTTAGGGTTAGGGTTAG
>NW_024121477.1:4101691-4103976 GCF_016745375.1 Pimephales promelas
AACACAAGTCCCACCTCCAAAAAACACAAGTCCCACCTCCAAAAAACACAAGTCCCACCTCAAAAAAAAAAAAAAAAAAAAAACACAAGTCCCACCCCCCAAAAAACACAAGTCCCACCCACAAAAAACACAAGTCCCACCTCCAAAAAACACAAGTCCCAACCCCAAAAAACACAAGTCCCACCTCCAAAAAAAAAAAAAAAAAAAAAAAAAAACACAAGTCCCACCCCCAAAAAACACAAGTCCCACCTCCAAAAAAAAAAAAAAACACAAGTCCAACCCAAAAAAAAACACAAGTCCCACCTCCAAAAAAAAAAAAAAAAAAAAAAAAAAAAAACACAAGTCCCACCCAAAAAAAAAAAAAAACACAAGTCCCGACCCCAAAAAAACACAAGTCCCAACCCCAAAAACACAAGTCCCACCTCCAAAAAACACAAGTCCCACCTCCAAAAAACACAAGTCCAACCTCCAAAAAAAAAAAAACACAAGTCCCACCTCCAAAAAAAAAAAAACACAAGTCCAACCCCAAAAAAAACTTAAAAAAACACAAGTCCAACCCAAAAAAAAAAAAAAAAAAAAAAAAAAACACAAGTCCCACCCCCAAAAAAAGACAAGTCCCAACCCCAAAAACACAAGTCCCACCCACAAAAAAACACAAGTCCAACCATAGGACCAAAAATAAGGGGGGAGACAGGGGGTGACAATACCATATCTCGGCCCCTGGTGGCGCTAGAGATCCCAAACCACTTGCAATCGACTCCCCGCCCACTAATTAGTATATGGGCGGAGTTTCAGCTCTCTAGGACCAATAATAAGGGGGGTGACAATACCAAATCTAGACACCTGGTGGCGCTAGAGATCCCAAACCACTTGCAATCGACTCCCCGCCCCCTAATTAGTATATGGGCGGAGTTTCAGCTCTATAGGACCTATAGAACTCGAGATTAGGGGGGGGTACAAAACTAGGGGTGACAACTTCGCATTTATCCCTATACCTAACCCTAACCCTAACCCTAACCCTAACCCTAACCCTAACCCTAACCCTAACCCCTAACCCTAACCCTAACCCTAACCCTAACCCTAACCCTAACCTAACCCTAACCCTAACCCTAACCCTAACCCTAACCCTAACCTAACCCTAACCCTAACCCTAACCCTAACCCTAACCCTAACCCTAACCCTAACCCTAACTCCACCCCTAACTCCACCCCTAACTCCACCCCTAACTCCACCCCTAGCCCTTCCTGGGCGGAGCTATAAGGTCACTTCCGGGTATTTTTGGAGTGCCAATAACTCCCGACTGGAACATCGTAGAGACATCAGAGTAGACTCATTCGAAAGGTCTTCGAAAACCCTTTCCAATGACGCCCTATTTATATCACTGACAACTTCCGGGGCGGAGCTATGGCACAATATATATTCGCGTATCAAAAAAATATCTCGGCCTAGGAAGGTCGCAGCGACACAAACGAGGTGTCGTTGGAAAGCACTCGCCGAGACCTTTCCAATGACACCAATCACGAGTCGTTTCGACTTTCCTACACCGAGATAATTTTTGGATACATGATTACGTTTGGTCCCCTAGCTCCTCCCCCAAAGCTCAGAATGACACAAGTCTGGTATCATCTTAAAGCACTCATTCAGACCTCACGGTTGACCCATCCCATGGTTCGATACGACCTTCCTTTAGGAGATATGACCACTTCCGTTTTACACTTTGGGTGGCTATATGTCATGAACTATACGTCACACAGACATGGGGCGGGGCTCATTTGAAAGGTGGGAACAAGCCCTTTCGAATGATACCAATTATATGTCGCTGGCACCTACCTGGGCGGAGCTATAAGGTCTCTTGGCCTGGTGTGGTGTCATCCCACCTACAAAAACACAAGTCCCACCTCCAAAAAAAAAAAAAAAAAAAAAACACAAGTCCCACCCCCAAAAAACACAAGTCCCCCCACAAAAACACAAGTCCCACCTCCAAAAAACACAAGTCCCACCTCCAAAAAACACAAGTCCCACCTCAAAAAAAAAAAAAAAAACACAAGTCCCACCCCCCAAAAAACACAAGTCCCACCCACAAAAACACAGTCCCCTCCCAAAAAACACAAGTCCCAACCCCAAAAAACACAAGTCCCACCTCCAAAAAAAAAAAAAAAAAAAAAAAACACAAGTCCCACCCCCAAAAAACACAAGTCCCACCTCAAAAAAAAACAAAAAACACAAGTCCAACCCAAAAAAAAAACACAAGTCCCACCTCCAAAAAAAAAAAAAAAAAAAAAAAA
>NW_024121477.1:4104476-4124249 GCF_016745375.1 Pimephales promelas
TGGACTACTGTTATGATGGATGGATGCCTTTTTCGGCTTCTAACACCATTCAGTCCCTTATAAAATTGGATGAGCATATTTTTTTCTATATAACTCTGATTGTGTTTGGTAAAAAGAGAAAGTCATTCGGGTGAGTAAATCATGGGCTAATTTTCATCTTTTGGTGAACTATCCCTTTAGTGTTAAGAAATTAAGAAATTAAGTTTCTCAATCTTCTCAAAACTCTGGATTCTGTAGAGAGGCAATGAGATTAGTACCTGAGGAAAAATGGAGGCTCTAAACCCTTCCAGAGCTGAGACCCTTCAAACCCCGAAGGGTACACTTAAACCCAGAGTTTTGAGAAGATTGGAGAAACTTAAGTTTTCACCCGAAAAAAAAAAACGAAAGGGGTACCACTGTCGTTTTTTTTTTCGGGCGAATTTTTGAGTTTCGATATCTCAGCTCTGGAAGGGGCTAGAGCCTCCATTTTTGCACTCAGGTCTAAGTCTCATGGCCCTCTATCAGAATCCAGATTTTGGAGATTGGAGAAACTTAATTTTTCGCCAAAAAAAAACGTAGGGGTACCACTGTCGTTTTTTTTTTCGGGCGAATTTTTGAGTTTCGATATCTCAGCTCTGGAAGGGGCTAGAGCCTCCATTTTTGCACTCAGGTCTAAGTCTCATGGCCCTCTATCAGAATTTGGGAAGATTGGAGAAACTTAATTTTTCGCCCAAAAAAAAAAAACGTAAGGGACCACTGTCGTTTTTTTTCGGGCCGAATTTTTGAGTTTCTCAGCTCTGGAAGGGGCTAGAATATTTAGAGCTCTTTTGCACTGGTCTAAGTCTCATGGCCCTCTATCAGAATTTGGGAAGATTGGAGAAACTTAATTTTTCGCCCAAAAAAAAAACGTAAGGGGTACCACTGTCGTTTTTTTTCGGGCCGAATTTTTGAGTTTCGATATCTCAGCTCTGGAAGGGGCTAGAGCCTCCATTTTTGCACTCAGGTCTAAGTCTCATGGCCCTCTATCAGAATCCAGAGTTTTGGGAAGATTGGAGAAACTTAATTTTTCGCCCAAAAAAAAAAACGTAAGGGGTACCACTGTCGTTTTTTTTTTCGGGCCGAATTTTTGAGTTTCGATATCTCAGCTCTGGAAGGGGCTAGAGCCTCCATTTTTGCACTCAGGTCTAAGTCTCATGGCCCTCTATCAGAATTTGGGAAGATTGGAGAAACTTAATTTTTCGCCCAAAAAAAAAAACGTAAGGGGTACCACTGTCGTTTTTTTTTCGGGCCGAATTTTTGAGTTTCGATATCTCAGCTCTGGAAGGGGCTAGAGCCTCCATTTTTGCACTCAGGTCTAAGTCTCATGGCCCTCTATCAGAATTTGGGAAGATTGGAGAAACTTAATTTTTCGCCCAAAAAAAAAAACGTAAGGGGTACCACTGTCGTTTTTTTTTCGGGCCGAATTTTTGAGTTTCGATATCTCAGCTCTGGAAGGGGCTAGAGCCTCCATTTTTGCACTCAGGTCTAAGTCTCATGGCCCTCTATCAGAATTTGGGAAGATTGGAGAAACTTAATTTTTCGCCCAAAAAAAAAAACGTAAGGGGTACCACTGTCGTTTTTTTTTCGGGCCGAATTTTTGAGTTTCGATATCTCAGCTCTGGAAGGGGCTAGAGCCTCCATTTTTGCACTCAGGTCTAAGTCTCATGGCCCTCTATCAGAATTTGGGAAGATTGGAGAAACTTAATTTTTCGCCCAAAAAAAAAAACGTAAGGGGTACCACTGTCGTTTTTTTTTCGGGCCGAATTTTTGAGTTTCGATATCTCAGCTCTGGAAGGGGCTAGAGCCTCCATTTTTGCACTCAGGTCTAAGTCTCATGGCCCTCTATCAGAATTTGGGAAGATTGGAGAAACTTAATTTTTCGCCCAAAAAAAAAAACGTAAGGGGTACCACTGTCGTTTTTTTTTCGGGCCGAATTTTTGAGTTTCGATATCTCAGCTCTGGAAGGGGCTAGAGCCTCCATTTTTGCACTCAGGTCTAAGTCTCATGGCCCTCTATCAGAATTTGGGAAGATTGGAGAAACTTAATTTTTCGCCCAAAAAAAAAACGTAAGGGGTACCACTGTCGTTTTTTTTTCGGGCCGAATTTTTGAGTTTCGATATCTCAGCTCTGGAAGGGGCTAGAGCCTCCATTTTTGCACTCAGGTCTAAGTCTCATGGCCCTCTATCAGAATTTGGGAAGATTGGAGAAACTTAATTTTTCGCCCAAAAAAAAAAACGTAAGGGGTACCACTGTCGTTTTTTTTTCGGGCCGAATTTTTGAGTTTCGATATCTCAGCTCTGGAAGGGGCTAGAGCCTCCATTTTTGCACTCAGGTCTAAGTCTCATGGCCCTCTATCAGAATTTGGGAAGATTGGAGAAACTTAATTTTTCGCCCAAAAAAAAAAACGTAAGGGGTACCACTGTCGTTTTTTTTTCGGGCCGAATTTTTGAGTTTCGATATCTCAGCTCTGGAAGGGGCTAGAGCCTCCATTTTTGCACTCAGGTCTAAGTCTCATGGCCCTCTATCAGAATTTGGGAAGATTGGAGAAACTTAATTTTTCGCCCAAAAAAAAAAACGTAAGGGGTACCACTGTCGTTTTTTTTTTCGGGCCGAATTTTTGAGTTTCGATATCTCAGCTCTGGAAGGGGCTAGAGCCTCCATTTTTGCACTCAGGTCTAAGTCTCATGGCCCTCTATCAGAATTTGGGAAGATTGGAGAAACTTAATTTTTCGCCCAAAAAAAAAACGTAAGGGGTACCACTGTCGTTTTTTTTTCGGGCCGAATTTTTGAGTTTCGATATCTCAGCTCTGGAAGGGGCTAGAGCCTCCATTTTTGCACTCAGGTCTAAGTCTCATGGCCCTCTATCAGAATTTGGGAAGATTGGAGAAACTTAATTTTTCGCCCAAAAAAAAAAACGTAAGGGGTACCACTGTCGTTTTTTTTTTCGGGCCGAATTTTTGAGTTTCGATATCTCAGCTCTGGAAGGGGCTAGAGCCTCCATTTTTGCACTCAGGTCTAAGTCTCATGGCCCTCTATCAGAATTTGGGAAGATTGGAGAAACTTAATTTTTCGCCCCAAAAAAAAAACGTAAGGGGTACCACTGTCGTTTTTTTTTCGGGCCGAATTTTTGAGTTTCGATATCTCAGCTCTGGAAGGGGCTAGAGCCTCCATTTTTGCACTCAGGTCTAAGTCTCATGGCCCTCTATCAGAATTTGGGAAGATTGGAGAAACTTAATTTTTCGCCCAAAAAAAAAAACGTAAGGGGTACCACTGTCGTTTTTTTTTCGGGCCGAATTTTTGAGTTTCGATATCTCAGCTCTGGAAGGGGCTAGAGCCTCCATTTTTGCACTCAGGTCTAAGTCTCATGGCCCTCTATCAGAATTTGGGAAGATTGGAGAAACTTAATTTTTCGCCCAAAAAAAAAACGTAAGGGGTACCACTGTCGTTTTTTTTTCGGGCCGAATTTTTGAGTTTCGATATCTCAGCTCTGGAAGGGGCTAGAGCCTCCATTTTTGCACTCAGGTCTAAGTCTCATGGCCCTCTATCAGAATTTGGGAAGATTGGAGAAACTTAATTTTTCGCCCAAAAAAAAAACGTAAGGGGTACCACTGTCGTTTTTTTTTTCGGGCCGAATTTTTGAGTTTCGATATCTCAGCTCTGGAAGGGGCTAGAGCCTCCATTTTTGCACTCAGGTCTAAGTCTCATGGCCCTCTATCAGAATTTGGGAAGATTGGAGAAACTTAATTTTTCGCCCCAAAAAAAAAACGTAAGGGGTACCACTGTCGTTTTTTTTTCGGGCCGAATTTTTGAGTTTCGATATCTCAGCTCTGGAAGGGGCTAGAGCCTCCATTTTTGCACTCAGGTCTAAGTCTCATGGCCCTCTATCAGAATTTGGGAAGATTGGAGAAACTTAATTTTTCGCCCCAAAAAAAAAACGTAAGGGGTACCACTGTCGTTTTTTTTTTCGGGCCGAATTTTTGAGTTTCGATATCTCAGCTCTGGAAGGGGCTAGAGCCTCCATTTTTGCACTCAGGTCTAAGTCTCATGGCCCTCTATCAGAATTTGGGAAGATTGGAGAAACTTAATTTTTCGCCCAAAAAAAAAACGTAAGGGGTACCACTGTCGTTTTTTTTTTCGGGCCGAATTTTTGAGTTTCGATATCTCAGCTCTGGAAGGGGCTAGAGCCTCCATTTTTGCACTCAGGTCTAAGTCTCATGGCCCTCTATCAGAATTTGGGAAGATTGGAGAAACTTAATTTTTCGCCCAAAAAAAAAACGTAAGGGGTACCACTGTCGTTTTTTTTTCGGGCCGAATTTTTGAGTTTCGATATCTCAGCTCTGGAAGGGGCTAGAGCCTCCATTTTTGCACTCAGGTCTAAGTCTCATGGCCCTCTATCAGAATTTGGGAAGATTGGAGAAACTTAATTTTTCGCCCAAAAAAAAAACGTAAGGGGTACCACTGTCGTTTTTTTTTTCGGGCCGAATTTTTGAGTTTCGATATCTCAGCTCTGGAAGGGGCTAGAGCCTCCATTTTTGCACTCAGGTCTAAGTCTCATGGCCCTCTATCAGAATTTGGGAAGATTGGAGAAACTTAATTTTTCGCCCAAAAAAAAAAACGTAAGGGGTACCACTGTCGTTTTTTTTTTCGGGCCGAATTTTTGAGTTTCGATATCTCAGCTCTGGAAGGGGCTAGAGCCTCCATTTTTGCACTCAGGTCTAAGTCTCATGGCCCTCTATCAGAATTTGGGAAGATTGGAGAAACTTAATTTTTCGCCCAAAAAAAAAACGTAAGGGGTACCACTGTCGTTTTTTTTTCGGGCCGAATTTTTGAGTTTCGATATCTCAGCTCTGGAAGGGGCTAGAGCCTCCATTTTTGCACTCAGGTCTAAGTCTCATGGCCCTCTATCAGAATTTGGGAAGATTGGAGAAACTTAATTTTTCGCCCAAAAAAAAAACGTAAGGGGTACCACTGTCGTTTTTTTTTTCGGGCCGAATTTTTGAGTTTCGATATCTCAGCTCTGGAAGGGGCTAGAGCCTCCATTTTTGCACTCAGGTCTAAGTCTCATGGCCCTCTATCAGAATTTGGGAAGATTGGAGAAACTTAATTTTTCGCCCAAAAAAAAAAACGTAAGGGGTACCACTGTCGTTTTTTTTTCGGGCCGAATTTTTGAGTTTCGATATCTCAGCTCTGGAAGGGGCTAGAGCCTCCATTTTTGCACTCAGGTCTAAGTCTCATGGCCCTCTATCAGAATTTGGGAAGATTGGAGAAACTTAATTTTTCGCCCAAAAAAAAAAACGTAAGGGGTACCACTGTCGTTTTTTTTTCGGGCCGAATTTTTGAGTTTCGATATCTCAGCTCTGGAAGGGGCTAGAGCCTCCATTTTTGCACTCAGGTCTAAGTCTCATGGCCCTCTATCAGAATTTGGGAAGATTGGAGAAACTTAATTTTTCGCCCAAAAAAAAAACGTAAGGGGTACCACTGTCGTTTTTTTTTCGGGCCGAATTTTTGAGTTTCGATATCTCAGCTCTGGAAGGGGCTAGAGCCTCCATTTTTGCACTCAGGTCTAAGTCTCATGGCCCTCTATCAGAATTTGGGAAGATTGGAGAAACTTAATTTTTCGCCCAAAAAAAAAACGTAAGGGGTACCACTGTCGTTTTTTTTTCGGGCCGAATTTTTGAGTTTCGATATCTCAGCTCTGGAAGGGGCTAGAGCCTCCATTTTTGCACTCAGGTCTAAGTCTCATGGCCCTCTATCAGAATTTGGGAAGATTGGAGAAACTTAATTTTTCGCCCAAAAAAAAAACGTAAGGGGTACCACTGTCGTTTTTTTTTTCGGGCCGAATTTTTGAGTTTCGATATCTCAGCTCTGGAAGGGGCTAGAGCCTCCATTTTTGCACTCAGGTCTAAGTCTCATGGCCCTCTATCAGAATTTGGGAAGATTGGAGAAACTTAATTTTTCGCCCAAAAAAAAAAACGTAAGGGGTACCACTGTCGTTTTTTTTTCGGGCCGAATTTTTGAGTTTCGATATCTCAGCTCTGGAAGGGGCTAGAGCCTCCATTTTTGCACTCAGGTCTAAGTCTCATGGCCCTCTATCAGAATTTGGGAAGATTGGAGAAACTTAATTTTTCGCCCAAAAAAAAAAACGTAAGGGGTACCACTGTCGTTTTTTTTTCGGGCCGAATTTTTGAGTTTCGATATCTCAGCTCTGGAAGGGGCTAGAGCCTCCATTTTTGCACTCAGGTCTAAGTCTCATGGCCCTCTATCAGAATTTGGGAAGATTGGAGAAACTTAATTTTTCGCCCAAAAAAAAAAACGTAAGGGGTACCACTGTCGTTTTTTTTTCGGGCCGAATTTTTGAGTTTCGATATCTCAGCTCTGGAAGGGGCTAGAGCCTCCATTTTTGCACTCAGGTCTAAGTCTCATGGCCCTCTATCAGAATTTGGGAAGATTGGAGAAACTTAATTTTTCGCCCAAAAAAAAAACGTAAGGGGTACCACTGTCGTTTTTTTTTCGGGCCGAATTTTTGAGTTTCGATATCTCAGCTCTGGAAGGGGCTAGAGCCTCCATTTTTGCACTCAGGTCTAAGTCTCATGGCCCTCTATCAGAATTTGGGAAGATTGGAGAAACTTAATTTTTCGCCCCAAAAAAAAAAAAAAAAAAAAAAAAAAAAAAAAAAAAAAAAAAAAAAAAAAAAAAAAAAAACAAAAAAAAAAAAAAAAAAAAAAAAAAAAAAAAAAAAAAAAAAAAAAAAAGAAAAAAAAAAAAAAACAAAAAAAAAAAAAAAAAAAAAAAAAAAAAAAAAGAAAAAAAAAAAAAAAAAAAAAAAAAAAAAAAAAAAAAAAAAAAAACAAAAAAAAAAAAAAAAAAAAAAAAAAAAAAAAAAAAAAAAAAAAAAAAAAAAAAAAAAAAAAAAAAAAAAAAAAAAAAAAAAAAAAAAAAAAAAAAAAAAAAGAAAAAAAAAAAAAAAAAAAAAAAAAAAAAAAAAAAAAAAAAAAAAAAAAAAAAAAAAAAAAAAAAAAAAAAAAAAAAAAAAAAAAAAAAAAAAAAAAAAAAAAAAAAAAAAAAAAAAAAAAAAAAAAAAAAAAAAAAAAAAAAAAAAAAAAAAAAAAAAAAAAAAAAAAAAAAAAAAAAAAAAAAAAAAAAAAAAAAAAAAAAAAAAAAAAAAAAAAAAAAAAAAAAAAAAAAAAAAAAAAAAAAAAAAAAAAAAAAAAAAAAAAAAAAAAAAAAAAAAAAAAAAAAAAAAAAAAAAAAAAAAAAAAAAAAAAAAAAAAAAAAAAAAAAAAAAAAAAAAAAAAAAAAAAAAAAAAAAAAAAAAAAAAAAAAAAAAAAAAAAAAAAAAAAAAAAAAAAAAAAAAAAAAAAAAAAAAAAAAAAAAAAAAAAAAAAAAAAAAAAAAAAAAAAAAAAAAAAAAAAAAAAAAAAAAAAAAAAAAAAAAAAAAAAAAAAAAAAAAAAAAAAAAAAAAAAAAAAAAAAAAAAAAAAAAAAAAAAAAAAAAAAAAAAAAAAAAAAAAAAAAAAAAAAAAAAAAAAAAAAAAAAAAAAAAAAAAAAAAAAAAAAAAAAAAAAAAAAAAAAAAAAAAAAAAAAAAAAAAAAAAAAAAAAAAAAAAAAAAAAAAAAAAAAAAAAAAAAAAAAAAAAAAAAAAAAAAAAAAAAAAAAAAAAAAAAAAAAAAAAAAAAAAAAAAAAAAAAAAAAAAAAAAAAAAAAAAAAAAAAAAAAAAAAAAAAAAAAAAAAAAAAAAAAAAAAAAAAAAAAAAAAAAAAAAAAAAAAAAAAAAAAAAAAAAAAAAAAAAAAAAAAAAAAAAAAAAAAAAAAAAAAAAAAAAAAAAAAAAAAAAAAAAAAAAAAAAAAAAAAAAAAAAAAAAAAAAAAAAAAAAAAAAAAAAAAAAAAAAAAAAAAAAAAAAAAAAAAAAAAAAAAAAAAAAAAAAAAAAAAAAAAAAAAAAAAAAAAAAAAAAAAAAAAAAAAAAAAAAAAAAAAAAAAAAAAAAAAAAAAAAAAAAAAAAAAAAAAAAAAAAAAAAAAAAAAAAAAAAAAAAAAAAAAAAAAAAAAAAAAAAAAAAAAAAAAAAAAAAAAAAAAAAAAAAAAAAAAAAAAAAAAAAAAAAAAAAAAAAAAAAAAAAAAAAAAAAAAAAAAAAAAAAAAAAAAAAAAAAAAAAAAAAAAAAAAAAAAAAAAAAAAAAAAAAAAAAAAAAAAAAAAAAAAAAAAAAAAAAAAAAAAAAAAAAAAAAAAAAAAAAAAAAAAAAAAAAAAAAAAAAAAAAAAAAAAAAAAAAAAAAAAAAAAAAAAAAAAAAAAAAAAAAAAAAAAAAAAAAAAAAAAAAAAAAAAAAAAAAAAAAAAAAAAAAAAAAAAAAAAAAAAAAAAAAAAAAAAAAAAAAAAAAAAAAAAAAAAAAAAAAAAAAAAAAAAAAAAAAAAAAAAAAAAAAAAAAAAAAAAAAAAAAAAAAAAAAAAAAAAAAAAAAAAAAAAAAAAAAAAAAAAAAAAAAAAAAAAAAAAAAAAAAAAAAAAAAAAAAAAAAAAAAAAAAAAAAAAAAAAAAAAAAAAAAAAAAAAAAAAAAAAAAAAAAAAAAAAAAAAAAAAAAAAAAAAAAAAAAAAAAAAAAAAAAAAAAAAAAAAAAAAAAAAAAAAAAAAAAAAAAAAAAAAAAAAAAAAAAAAAAAAAAAAAAAAAAAAAAAAAAAAAAAAAAAAAAAAAAAAAAAAAAAAAAAAAAAAAAAAAAAAAAAAAAAAAAAAAAAAAAAAAAAAAAAAAAAAAAAAAAAAAAAAAAAAAAAAAAAAAAAAAAAAAAAAAAAAAAAAAAAAAAAAAAAAAAAAAAAAAAAAAAAAAAAAAAAAAAAAAAAAAAAAAAAAAAAAAAAAAAAAAAAAAAAAAAAAAAAAAAAAAAAAAAAAAAAAAAAAAAAAAAAAAAAAAAAAAAAAAAAAAAAAAAAAAAAAAAAAAAAAAAAAAAAAAAAAAAAAAAAAAAAAAAAAAAAAAAAAAAAAAAAAAAAAAAAAAAAAAAAAAAAAAAAAAAAAAAAAAAAAAAAAAAAAAAAAAAAAAAAAAAAAAAAAAAAAAAAAAAAAAAAAAAAAAAAAAAAAAAAAAAAAAAAAAAAAAAAAAAAAAAAAAAAAAAAAAAAAAAAAAAAAAAAAAAAAAAAAAAAAAAAAAAAAAAAAAAAAAAAAAAAAAAAAAAAAAAAAAAAAAAAAAAAAAAAAAAAAAAAAAAAAAAAAAAAAAAAAAAAAAAAAAAAAAAAAAAAAAAAAAAAAAAAAAAAAAAAAAAAAAAAAAAAAAAAAAAAAAAAAAAAAAAAAAAAAAAAAAAAAAAAAAAAAAAAAAAAAAAAAAAAAAAAAAAAAAAAAAAAAAAAAAAAAAAAAAAAAAAAAAAAAAAAAAAAAAAAAAAAAAAAAAAAAAAAAAAAAAAAAAAAAAAAAAAAAAAAAAAAAAAAAAAAAAAAAAAAAAAAAAAAAAAAAAAAAAAAAAAAAAAAAAAAAAAAAAAAAAAAAAAAAAAAAAAAAAAAAAAAAAAAAAAAAAAAAAAAAAAAAAAAAAAAAAAAAAAAAAAAAAAAAAAAAAAAAAAAAAAAAAAAAAAAAAAAAAAAAAAAAAAAAAAAAAAAAAAAAAAAAAAAAAAAAAAAAAAAAAAAAAAAAAAAAAAAAAAAAAAAAAAAAAAAAAAAAAAAAAAAAAAAAAAAAAAAAAAAAAAAAAAAAAAAAAAAAAAAAAAAAAAAAAAAAAAAAAAAAAAAAAAAAAAAAAAAAAAAAAAAAAAAAAAAAAAAAAAAAAAAAAAAAAAAAAAAAAAAAAAAAAAAAAAAAAAAAAAAAAAAAAAAAAAAAAAAAAAAAAAAAAAAAAAAAAAAAAAAAAAAAAAAAAAAAAAAAAAAAAAAAAAAAAAAAAAAAAAAAAAAAAAAAAAAAAAAAAAAAAAAAAAAAAAAAAAAAAAAAAAAAAAAAAAAAAAAAAAAAAAAAAAAAAAAAAAAAAAAAAAAAAAAAAAAAAAAAAAAAAAAAAAAAAAAAAAAAAAAAAAAAAAAAAAAAAAAAAAAAAAAAAAAAAAAAAAAAAAAAAAAAAAAAAAAAAAAAAAAAAAAAAAAAAAAAAAAAAAAAAAAAAAAAAAAAAAAAAAAAAAAAAAAAAAAAAAAAAAAAAAAAAAAAAAAAAAAAAAAAAAAAAAAAAAAAAAAAAAAAAAAAAAAAAAAAAAAAAAAAAAAAAAAAAAAAAAAAAAAAAAAAAAAAAAAAAAAAAAAAAAAAAAAAAAAAAAAAAAAAAAAAAAAAAAAAAAAAAAAAAAAAAAAAAAAAAAAAAAAAAAAAAAAAAAAAAAAAAAAAAAAAAAAAAAAAAAAAAAAAAAAAAAAAAAAAAAAAAAAAAAAAAAAAAAAAAAAAAAAAAAAAAAAAAAAAAAAAAAAAAAAAAAAAAAAAAAAAAAAAAAAAAAAAAAAAAAAAAAAAAAAAAAAAAAAAAAAAAAAAAAAAAAAAAAAAAAAAAAAAAAAAAAAAAAAAAAAAAAAAAAAAAAAAAAAAAAAAAAAAAAAAAAAAAAAAAAAAAAAAAAAAAAAAAAAAAAAAAAAAAAAAAAAAAAAAAAAAAAAAAAAAAAAAAAAAAAAAAAAAAAAAAAAAAAAAAAAAAAAAAAAAAAAAAAAAAAAAAAAAAAAAAAAAAAAAAAAAAAAAAAAAAAAAAAAAAAAAAAAAAAAAAAAAAAAAAAAAAAAAAAAAAAAAAAAAAAAAAAAAAAAAAAAAAAAAAAAAAAAAAAAAAAAAAAAAAAAAAAAAAAAAAAAAAAAAAAAAAAAAAAAAAAAAAAAAAAAAAAAAAAAAAAAAAAAAAAAAAAAAAAAAAAAAAAAAAAAAAAAAAAAAAAAAAAAAAAAAAAAAAAAAAAAAAAAAAAAAAAAAAAAAAAAAAAAAAAAAAAAAAAAAAAAAAAAAAAAAAAAAAAAAAAAAAAAAAAAAAAAAAAAAAAAAAAAAAAAAAAAAAAAAAAAAAAAAAAAAAAAAAAAAAAAAAAAAAAAAAAAAAAAAAAAAAAAAAAAAAAAAAAAAAAAAAAAAAAAAAAAAAAAAAAAAAAAAAAAAAAAAAAAAAAAAAAAAAAAAAAAAAAAAAAAAAAAAAAAAAAAAAAAAAAAAAAAAAAAAAAAAAAAAAAAAAAAAAAAAAAAAAAAAAAAAAAAAAAAAAAAAAAAAAAAAAAAAAAAAAAAAAAAAAAAAAAAAAAAAAAAAAAAAAAAAAAAAAAAAAAAAAAAAAAAAAAAAAAAAAAAAAAAAAAAAAAAAAAAAAAAAAAAAAAAAAAAAAAAAAAAAAAAAAAAAAAAAAAAAAAAAAAAAAAAAAAAAAAAAAAAAAAAAAAAAAAAAAAAAAAAAAAAAAAAAAAAAAAAAAAAAAAAAAAAAAAAAAAAAAAAAAAAAAAAAAAAAAAAAAAAAAAAAAAAAAAAAAAAAAAAAAAAAAAAAAAAAAAAAAAAAAAAAAAAAAAAAAAAAAAAAAAAAAAAAAAAAAAAAAAAAAAAAAAAAAAAAAAAAAAAAAAAAAAAAAAAAAAAAAAAAAAAAAAAAAAAAAAAAAAAAAAAAAAAAAAAAAAAAAAAAAAAAAAAAAAAAAAAAAAAAAAAAAAAAAAAAAAAAAAAAAAAAAAAAAAAAAAAAAAAAAAAAAAAAAAAAAAAAAAAAAAAAAAAAAAAAAAAAAAAAAAAAAAAAAAAAAAAAAAAAAAAAAAAAAAAAAAAAAAAAAAAAAAAAAAAAAAAAAAAAAAAAAAAAAAAAAAAAAAAAAAAAAAAAAAAAAAAAAAAAAAAAAAAAAAAAAAAAAAAAAAAAAAAAAAAAAAAAAAAAAAAAAAAAAAAAAAAAAAAAAAAAAAAAAAAAAAAAAAAAAAAAAAAAAAAAAAAAAAAAAAAAAAAAAAAAAAAAAAAAAAAAAAAAAAAAAAAAAAAAAAAAAAAAAAAAAAAAAAAAAAAAAAAAAAAAAAAAAAAAAAAAAAAAAAAAAAAAAAAAAAAAAAAAAAAAAAAAAAAAAAAAAAAAAAAAAAAAAAAAAAAAAAAAAAAAAAAAAAAAAAAAAAAAAAAAAAAAAAAAAAAAAAAAAAAAAAAAAAAAAAAAAAAAAAAAAAAAAAAAAAAAAAAAAAAAAAAAAAAAAAAAAAAAAAAAAAAAAAAAAAAAAAAAAAAAAAAAAAAAAAAAAAAAAAAAAAAAAAAAAAAAAAAAAAAAAAAAAAAAAAAAAAAAAAAAAAAAAAAAAAAAAAAAAAAAAAAAAAAAAAAAAAAAAAAAAAAAAAAAAAAAAAAAAAAAAAAAAAAAAAAAAAAAAAAAAAAAAAAAAAAAAAAAAAAAAAAAAAAAAAAAAAAAAAAAAAAAAAAAAAAAAAAAAAAAAAAAAAAAAAAAAAAAAAAAAAAAAAAAAAAAAAAAAAAAAAAAAAAAAAAAAAAAAAAAAAAAAAAAAAAAAAAAAAAAAAAAAAAAAAAAAAAAAAAAAAAAAAAAAAAAAAAAAAAAAAAAAAAAAAAAAAAAAAAAAAAAAAAAAAAAAAAAAAAAAAAAAAAAAAAAAAAAAAAAAAAAAAAAAAAAAAAAAAAAAAAAAAAAAAAAAAAAAAAAAAAAAAAAAAAAAAAAAAAAAAAAAAAAAAAAAAAAAAAAAAAAAAAAAAAAAAAAAAAAAAAAAAAAAAAAAAAAAAAAAAAAAAAAAAAAAAAAAAAAAAAAAAAAAAAAAAAAAAAAAAAAAAAAAAAAAAAAAAAAAAAAAAAAAAAAAAAAAAAAAAAAAAAAAAAAAAAAAAAAAAAAAAAAAAAAAAAAAAAAAAAAAAAAAAAAAAAAAAAAAAAAAAAAAAAAAAAAAAAAAAAAAAAAAAAAAAAAAAAAAAAAAAAAAAAAAAAAAAAAAAAAAAAAAAAAAAAAAAAAAAAAAAAAAAAAAAAAAAAAAAAAAAAAAAAAAAAAAAAAAAAAAAAAAAAAAAAAAAAAAAAAAAAAAAAAAAAAAAAAAAAAAAAAAAAAAAAAAAAAAAAAAAAAAAAAAAAAAAAAAAAAAAAAAAAAAAAAAAAAAAAAAAAAAAAAAAAAAAAAAAAAAAAAAAAAAAAAAAAAAAAAAAAAAAAAAAAAAAAAAAAAAAAAAAAAAAAAAAAAAAAAAAAAAAAAAAAAAAAAAAAAAAAAAAAAAAAAAAAAAAAAAAAAAAAAAAAAAAAAAAAAAAAAAAAAAAAAAAAAAAAAAAAAAAAAAAAAAAAAAAAAAAAAAAAAAAAAAAAAAAAAAAAAAAAAAAAAAAAAAAAAAAAAAAAAAAAAAAAAAAAAAAAAAAAAAAAAAAAAAAAAAAAAAAAAAAAAAAAAAAAAAAAAAAAAAAAAAAAAAAAAAAAAAAAAAAAAAAAAAAAAAAAAAAAAAAAAAAAAAAAAAAAAAAAAAAAAAAAAAAAAAAAAAAAAAAAAAAAAAAAAAAAAAAAAAAAAAAAAAAAAAAAAAAAAAAAAAAAAAAAAAAAAAAAAAAAAAAAAAAAAAAAAAAAAAAAAAAAAAAAAAAAAAAAAAAAAAAAAAAAAAAAAAAAAAAAAAAAAAAAAAAAAAAAAAAAAAAAAAAAAAAAAAAAAAAAAAAAAAAAAAAAAAAAAAAAAAAAAAAAAAAAAAAAAAAAAAAAAAAAAAAAAAAAAAAAAAAAAAAAAAAAAAAAAAAAAAAAAAAAAAAAAAAAAAAAAAAAAAAAAAAAAAAAAAAAAAAAAAAAAAAAAAAAAAAAAAAAAAATAAAAAAAAAAAAAAAAAAAAAAAAAAAAAAAAAAAAAAAAAAAAAAAAAAAAAAAAAAAAAAAAAAAAAAAAAAAAAAAAAAAAAAAAAAAAAAAAAAAAAAAAAAAAAAAAAAAAAAAAAAAAAAAAAAAAAAAAAAAAAAAAAAAAAAAAAAAAAAAAAAAAAAAAAAAAAAAAAAAAAAAAAAAAAAAAAAAAAAAAAAAAAAAAAAAAAAAAAAAAAAAAAAAAAAAAAAAAAAAAAAAAAAAAAAAAAAAAAAAAAAAAAAAAAAAAAAAAAAAAAAAAAAAAAAAAAAAAAAAAAAAAAAAAAAAAAAAAAAAAAAAAAAAAAAAAAAAAAAAAAAAAAAAAAAAAAAAAAAAAAAAAAAAAAAAAAAAAAAAAAAAAAAAAAAAAAAAAAAAAAAAAAAAAAAAAAAAAAAAAAAAAAAAAAAAAAAAAAAAAAAAAAAAAAAAAAAAAAAAAAAAAAAAAAAAAAAAAAAAAAAAAAAAAAAAAAAAAAAGGGGTAAACTGTCGTTTTTTTTTGGCCGAATTTTTAGTTTCGATATCTCAGCTCTGGAAGGGGCTAGAGCCTCCATTTTTGCACTCAGGTCTAAGTCTCATGGCCCTCTATCAGAATTTGGGAAGATTGGAGAAACTTAATTTTTCGCCCAAAAAAAAAAAACGTAAGGGTACCACTGTCGTTTTTTTTTTCGGGCCGAATTTTTGAGTTTCGATATCTCAGCTCTGGAAGGGGCTAGAGCCTCCATTTTTGCACTCAGGTCTAAGTCTCATGGCCCTCTATCAGAATTTGGGAAGATTGGAGAAACTTAATTTTTCGCCAAAAAAAAAAACGTAAGGGGTACCACTGTCGTTTTTTTTTCGGGCCGAATTTTTGAGTTTCGATATCTCAGCTCTGGAAGGGGCTAGAGCCTCCATTTTTGCACTCAGGTCTAAGTCTCATGGCCCTCTATCAGAATTTGGGAAGATTGGAGAAACTTAATTTTTCGCCCAAAAAAAAAAACGTAAGGGGTACCACTGTCGTTTTTTTTTCGGGCCGAATTTTTGAGTTTCGATATCTCAGCTCTGGAAGGGGCTAGAGCCTCCATTTTTGCACTCAGGTCTAAGTCTCATGGCCCTCTATCAGAATTTGGGAAGATTGGAGAAACTTAATTTTTCGCCCAAAAAAAAAAACGTAAGGGGTACCACTGTCGTTTTTTTTTTCGGGCCGAATTTTTGAGTTTCGATATCTCAGCTCTGGAAGGGGCTAGAGCCTCCATTTTTGCACTCAGGTCTAAGTCTCATGGCCCTCTATCAGAATTTGGGAAGATTGGAGAAACTTAATTTTTCGCCCAAAAAAAAAAACGTAAGGGGTACCACTGTCGTTTTTTTTTCGGGCCGAATTTTTGAGTTTCGATATCTCAGCTCTGGAAGGGGCTAGAGCCTCCATTTTTGCACTCAGGTCTAAGTCTCATGGCCCTCTATCAGAATTTGGGAAGATTGGAGAAACTTAATTTTTCGCCCAAAAAAAAAACGTAAGGGGTACCACTGTCGTTTTTTTTTCGGGCCGAATTTTTGAGTTTCGATATCTCAGCTCTGGAAGGGGCTAGAGCCTCCATTTTTGCACTCAGGTCTAAGTCTCATGGCCCTCTATCAGAATTTGGGAAGATTGGAGAAACTTAATTTTTCGCCCAAAAAAAAAACGTAAGGGGTACCACTGTCGTTTTTTTTTCGGGCCGAATTTTTGAGTTTCGATATCTCAGCTCTGGAAGGGGCTAGAGCCTCCATTTTTGCACTCAGGTCTAAGTCTCATGGCCCTCTATCAGAATTTGGGAAGATTGGAGAAACTTAATTTTTCGCCCAAAAAAAAAACGTAAGGGGTACCACTGTCGTTTTTTTTTCGGGCCGAATTTTTGAGTTTCGATATCTCAGCTCTGGAAGGGGCTAGAGCCTCCATTTTTGCACTCAGGTCTAAGTCTCATGGCCCTCTATCAGAATTTGGGAAGATTGGAGAAACTTAATTTTTCGCCAAAAAAAAAAACGTAAGGGGTACCACTGTCGTTTTTTTTTTCGGGCCGAATTTTTGAGTTTCGATATCTCAGCTCTGGAAGGGGCTAGAGCCTCCATTTTTGCACTCAGGTCTAAGTCTCATGGCCCTCTATCAGAATTTGGGAAGATTGGAGAAACTTAATTTTTCGCCCAAAAAAAAAACGTAAGGGGTACCACTGTCGTTTTTTTTTCGGGCCGAATTTTTGAGTTTCGATATCTCAGCTCTGGAAGGGGCTAGAGCCTCCATTTTTGCACTCAGGTCTAAGTCTCATGGCCCTCTATCAGAATTTGGGAAGATTGGAGAAACTTAATTTTTCGCCCAAAAAAAAAACGTAAGGGGTACCACTGTCGTTTTTTTTTCGGGCCGAATTTTTGAGTTTCGATATCTCAGCTCTGGAAGGGGCTAGAGCCTCCATTTTTGCACTCAGGTCTAAGTCTCATGGCCCTCTATCAGAATTTGGGAAGATTGGAGAAACTTAATTTTTCGCCCAAAAAAAAAACGTAAGGGGTACCACTGTCGTTTTTTTTTTCGGGCCGAATTTTTGAGTTTCGATATCTCAGCTCTGGAAGGGGCTAGAGCCTCCATTTTTGCACTCAGGTCTAAGTCTCATGGCCCTCTATCAGAATTTGGGAAGATTGGAGAAACTTAATTTTTCGCCCAAAAAAAAAACGTAAGGGGTACCACTGTCGTTTTTTTTTTCGGGCCGAATTTTTGAGTTTCGATATCTCAGCTCTGGAAGGGGCTAGAGCCTCCATTTTTGCACTCAGGTCTAAGTCTCATGGCCCTCTATCAGAATTTGGGAAGATTGGAGAAACTTAATTTTTCGCCCAAAAAAAAAACGTAAGGGGTACCACTGTCGTTTTTTTTTTCGGGCCGAATTTTTGAGTTTCGATATCTCAGCTCTGGAAGGGGCTAGAGCCTCCATTTTTGCACTCAGGTCTAAGTCTCATGGCCCTCTATCAGAATTTGGGAAGATTGGAGAAACTTAATTTTTCGCCCAAAAAAAAAAACGTAAGGGGTACCACTGTCGTTTTTTTTTCGGGCCGAATTTTTGAGTTTCGATATCTCAGCTCTGGAAGGGGCTAGAGCCTCCATTTTTGCACTCAGGTCTAAGTCTCATGGCCCTCTATCAGAATTTGGGAAGATTGGAGAAACTTAATTTTTCGCCCAAAAAAAAAAACGTAAGGGGTACCACTGTCGTTTTTTTTTTCGGGCCGAATTTTTGAGTTTCGATATCTCAGCTCTGGAAGGGGCTAGAGCCTCCATTTTTGCACTCAGGTCTAAGTCTCATGGCCCTCTATCAGAATTTGGGAAGATTGGAGAAACTTAATTTTTCGCCCCAAAAAAAAAACGTAAGGGGTACCACTGTCGTTTTTTTTTCGGGCCGAATTTTTGAGTTTCGATATCTCAGCTCTGGAAGGGGCTAGAGCCTCCATTTTTGCACTCAGGTCTAAGTCTCATGGCCCTCTATCAGAATTTGGGAAGATTGGAGAAACTTAATTTTTCGCCCAAAAAAAAAAACGTAAGGGGTACCACTGTCGTTTTTTTTTCGGGCCGAATTTTTGAGTTTCGATATCTCAGCTCTGGAAGGGGCTAGAGCCTCCATTTTTGCACTCAGGTCTAAGTCTCATGGCCCTCTATCAGAATTTGGGAAGATTGGAGAAACTTAATTTTTCGCCCAAAAAAAAAACGTAAGGGGTACCACTGTCGTTTTTTTTTCGGGCCGAATTTTTGAGTTTCGATATCTCAGCTCTGGAAGGGGCTAGAGCCTCCATTTTTGCACTCAGGTCTAAGTCTCATGGCCCTCTATCAGAATTTGGGAAGATTGGAGAAACTTAATTTTTCGCCCAAAAAAAAAACGTAAGGGGTACCACTGTCGTTTTTTTTTTCGGGCCGAATTTTTGAGTTTCGATATCTCAGCTCTGGAAGGGGCTAGAGCCTCCATTTTTGCACTCAGGTCTAAGTCTCATGGCCCTCTATCAGAATTTGGGAAGATTGGAGAAACTTAATTTTTCGCCCAAAAAAAAAAACGTAAGGGGTACCACTGTCGTTTTTTTTTCGGGCCGAATTTTTGAGTTTCGATATCTCAGCTCTGGAAGGGGCTAGAGCCTCCATTTTTGCACTCAGGTCTAAGTCTCATGGCCCTCTATCAGAATTTGGGAAGATTGGAGAAACTTAATTTTTCGCCCAAAAAAAAAAACGTAAGGGGTACCACTGTCGTTTTTTTTTTCGGGCCGAATTTTTGAGTTTCGATATCTCAGCTCTGGAAGGGGCTAGAGCCTCCATTTTTGCACTCAGGTCTAAGTCTCATGGCCCTCTATCAGAATTTGGGAAGATTGGAGAAACTTAATTTTTCGCCCAAAAAAAAAAACGTAAGGGGTACCACTGTCGTTTTTTTTTCGGGCCGAATTTTTGAGTTTCGATATCTCAGCTCTGGAAGGGGCTAGAGCCTCCATTTTTGCACTCAGGTCTAAGTCTCATGGCCCTCTATCAGAATTTGGGAAGATTGGAGAAACTTAATTTTTCGCCCAAAAAAAAAAACGTAAGGGGTACCACTGTCGTTTTTTTTTTCGGGCCGAATTTTTGAGTTTCGATATCTCAGCTCTGGAAGGGGCTAGAGCCTCCATTTTTGCACTCAGGTCTAAGTCTCATGGCCCTCTATCAGAATTTGGGAAGATTGGAGAAACTTAATTTTTCGCCCAAAAAAAAAAAACGTAAGGGGTACCACTGTCGTTTTTTTTTTCGGGCCGAATTTTTGAGTTTCGATATCTCAGCTCTGGAAGGGGCTAGAGCCTCCATTTTTGCACTCAGGTCTAAGTCTCATGGCCCTCTATCAGAATTTGGGAAGATTGGAGAAACTTAATTTTTCGCCCAAAAAAAAAAACGTAAGGGGTACCACTGTCGTTTTTTTTTTCGGGCCGAATTTTTGAGTTTCGATATCTCAGCTCTGGAAGGGCTAGAGCCTCCATTTTTGCACTCAGGTCTAAGTCTCATGGCCCTCTATCAGAATTTGGGAAGATTGGAGAAACTTAATTTTTCGCCCAAAAAAAAAAACGTAAGGGGTACCACTGTCGTTTTTTTTTTCGGGCCGAATTTTTGAGTTTCGATATCTCAGCTCTGGAAGGGGCTAGAGCCTCCATTTTTGCACTCAGGTCTAAGTCTCATGGCCCTCTATCAGAATTTGGGAAGATTGGAGAAACTTAATTTTTCGCCCAAAAAAAAAACGTAAGGGGTACCACTGTCGTTTTTTTTTTCGGGCCGAATTTTTGAGTTTCGATATCTCAGCTCTGGAAGGGGCTAGAGCCTCCATTTTTGCACTCAGGTCTAAGTCTCATGGCCCTCTATCAGAATTTGGGAAGATTGGAGAAACTTAATTTTTCGCCCAAAAAAAAAAACGTAAGGGGTACCACTGTCGTTTTTTTTTTCGGGCCGAATTTTTGAGTTTCGATATCTCAGCTCTGGAAGGGGCTAGAGCCTCCATTTTTGCACTCAGGTCTAAGTCTAATGGCCCTCTATCAGAATTTGGGAAGATTGGAGAAACTTATTTTTCGCCCGCCAAAAAAAAAAACGTAAGGGGTACCACTGTCGTTTTTTTTTCGGGCCGAATTTTTGGATTTCGATATCTCAGCTCTGGAAGGGGCTAGAGCCTCCATTTTTGCACTCAGGTCTAAGTCTCATGGCCCTCTATCAGAATTTGGGAAGATTGGAGAAACTTAATTTTTTCGCGCCCAAAAAAAAAAAGTAAGGGTACCACTGTCGTTTTTTTTTTTTGGGCCGAATTTTTGAGTTTCGATATCTCAGCTCTGGAAGGGCTAGAAGCCTCCATTTTTGCACTCAGGTCTAAGTCTCATGGCCCTCTATATCAGAATTTGGGAAGATTGGAGAAACTTAATTTTTCGCCCCAAAAAAAACGTAAGGGGTACCACTGTCGTTTTTTTTTTCGGGCCCGAAATTTTGAGTTTCGATATCTCAGCTCTGGAAGGGGCTAGGCCTCCATTTTTGCACTCAGGTCTAAGTCTCATGGCCTCTATCAGAATTTGGGAAGATTGGGAAAACTTAATTTTTCAACCCAAAAAAAAAAA
>NW_024121477.1:4135264-4137764 GCF_016745375.1 Pimephales promelas
AGAAGCAAAGCTAAATATACGGTGGAGGGAGAAAAATGCACAAAGTTCTTTTTGATTTGGAAAAAAAGAAAGGAAAAGCAGAAACGATAAAACAGATAAGAGGAAAAATGGGAAATTGTAGAAGGGAATGAAAAGATTTTAGAAGAAATAAAGGATTTTTATGAAAATCTTTTTACTACAAGGGGTGTAGACGAAAACAAAAAAAGGGAATTGTTGAAGCAGATAAAAGCAAAAATTAGCGAGGAAGATAAAAAAGAATGTAATCAAGAAATCAGAGAAGAAGAGATAGAAAGAGCAATACAGCAGCTGAATAAAAAGAAAAGTCCAGGAATAGATGGTTTGGGAAATGAATTACATATGTTTTAAAGAGATTTTAACCAAAATATTAAAGGAAGTTTTCAAAGAAATTTTTGAAACAGAAGAAGCCAATGAAAGAATGGGGATGGGGATAACAAAAACTGATATATAAAAGTAAGGGAGAAAAGGTAGATTTAAAAACTACAGACCGATCACAATGCTGAACACAGATTTTAAAATCTTAGCAAAAGTTTTAGCAAACAGGTTAAAAGAAGTAATGCCAAGTATAATCAAAACAAACCAAGCGTACGGAGTAAAAGGAAGGGATATAGCGGATACGACAATGAGCATAAGAGACACAATATGGTACATGAAAGAAAAGAATGAAAATGGATATGTAATAAGTCTTGATTTTGAAAAAGCTTTTGATAGAGTGGAACACGGGTATTTATTTGATGTTTTAAAGGAATTTGGTTTCGGGGGAGATTTTATCAAATGGATTAAGATTTTATATAAGGGTGCTTTAACAAGAATAAAATGTAATGGTTTTTAACAGAGTGTTTTAAAATCACAAGATCAATAAGACAGGGTTGTCCGCTTTCAGCATTATTATATTCACTTGTATCAGAGCCGTTAGGATTGGCGATAAAGCAAAAAAGAAGAAATAACTGGTATTGAAATTGAGGAAAAAAAAGCAGAAGGGAAGGTTTTTCAATATGCTGATGATACAACGATAATAGTAAAAGGAAAGGAGAGCGTCAAAGAAGTTATGAAGTGTGTAGAAGACTATTGTAAAGGATGGAGGGAAAGTAAATGAGGATAAGACAGTATATATGAGATTTGGTGAAGCAATGATTTTAAGGGATTGTTTTTAAGTTCAAGGAAGTAGAAGAAATGAGGATTTTAGGAATTTTAATGGGAAAAAATGAGAAAGAAAGTTAGAGATGAAATGTGGGAGCAACTGGTCACAGAAATAGAAAGAAGGTTAAATTTTTGGAAATTGAGGAATTTAAACTTGAAGGGAAAGGTTTTAATATTGAACGTTTTAATGGTTTCTAAGCTGTGGTATGTTTTATACGTGTCGGAGATGCCGTTGTGGACAGAAAAGAGGTTGAAGAAATGTTTTCTTGACTTTTTATGGGAGGGGAAGCCAGCGAGAATAGCTTTTAACACGATTTTAGGGGCAGCAGACAAGGGGGTTTAGGGTTAATGGATGTGGCACAAAGGAAAAATAGCTTGAGAGTGAAAACTGTGAAAAAATATCTACAAGAAGAGGGTAACGCAGAATGGAAAAAGACAATGGATATTTTTAAACAAATGTGGGAATTTTAACATGGGGGATGGAATTTTATGGATGAAAACAAAGATTTGGATGACAGAAGGGCTACCAGGTTTTTATAGAGAAATGTTTAGTGCGTGGGGAAAATTTTTAGACAAGGTGGAGTATGATCCACATGGGAGAGAAAACATTTTAAATCAACCTCTGTTCTTAAACAAAAACATTTTAAAGCAAGGGAAAGAAATGTTTTTTAAAGAAATGGATGGAAGTGGGATAACAAGGGTGAGAGATGTTTTATATGAATTCAAAGAAGGCTTTTTACCGACTCAATTTATTGTGGATGCAATGGAGGAGGCAAAAGAGGATTACAGTGAACAAGGAATAATTAACCAATTTGAATTAATTAAAAGTGCAATACCGAAAGAATGGATAAAAAGAATAGAAGGTATGGAAGGGGAGCCAAAAGAGAAATGTATTAATGTGAAATTGGACGGAAAACTGGATGACTTTAAGGAATGTACTGTGAAAATGATTTATTGTTCTTTTAGAGATGATGTTTTTAAAGAGCCGATTGTTAATGCATACTGGATGCAGCATTTCAAAGATTTAAAGAAAGAGAGCATATGGAGAAACATGAAGGGAAGATGTGTGGAAACTAAATTGGAATGTTTGGAGTATTTTATAAGGCATAAAGTTGTTTTTACTGATGCAATTTTAAACAAAATAGGAATTGAGCAAAATGCTATGTGTAAAGTGTGCCAGGAGAAGGAAGAGAGGATTTTACATATGTTTTTATATTGTAAAGAGCTGGAGGAATTTTTAAAGAAATGTAAATGTTTAATTAAGGATTTGACTGAGGAGTGGGATGAAAATGGAATGGAATGGAACAGAGTTGTGATGTTTGGGTGGGGAAAGAAGTGTCAA
>NW_024121477.1:4145264-4166954 GCF_016745375.1 Pimephales promelas
AGAAGATGTCATTGTTTTACAAGAGACAAATTGGAAAGAGAGTGTGATGATGGAATATAAAAAGAAATGGGAAGGGGATATTTTATATAATAATGGGGAAGGTAGGCTTGGAAGAGGGGTGGCGTTTTTAATGAGAAAGGATGCTTTTAATACAACCAGAGTGGTGTACACAGATAAGATTGGGAAATGCATGGCTGTGGAAGTAAATTACGAAGGATGTAAATTGATTTTAGTAAATGTACATGCACCAACGGAGGAGAAGGAAAAGAAAGAGTTTTTTAATATTTTAAGAAGTATTGTAAAGGACTATAGGAAAGTGATAATGATGGGGGATTTTAACACGGTTTTTAGTAAACAAGACATGGCAGAAGGAATGGTTTTTAGAACAGATACAGGGAGAAAAGAATTAAAAGCATTAATGGGAGAAAATAATATGATAGATGTGTGGAGAGAAAGAAATGAAAAGAAAAAAGAATTTTCAAGAAGACAAATAGTAGGGCAGTTTGTGTGTAGGACAAGAATTGATTATGTTTTGTGTACAAGGAATATGGAGGATTTTATTGAAGACATTAAGTATGAAGACACAAGTTTCAGTGATCACAAGTTTTTATTTTTTAAAATAGACGGGAATAAAGTGCAAAGAGGGCCAGGAATATGGGTTTTAAATACAAAAATGTTAGAAAATGAAGACTATATTTTAAAGGTTAAAGAAATTATAGGAAAAGAAAAGGAAAATAAAATATATGAAGAAAATAAAAGAATATGGTGGGAGAACGTAAAGTTTTTAATAAAAAAATTCTCGATAAAGTATGGTAGTGTAATACGCAAATGCAAAAAATACAAAGAAAAAGAAATAAAGGAAAGCTTAGAAGAAGAATTGAATAAAGAAAATAAAGATGTACAAAAGATAAAAGAAATGGAGGAAAAACTGAAAGAAATAGAGGAAAAAGAATATGAGGGAGCGAGATTAAGAAGCAAAGCTAAATATACGGTGGAGGGAGAAAAATGCACAAAGTTCTTTTTTGATTTGGAAAAAAAGAAAGGAAAAGCAGAAACGATAAAACAGATAAGAGGAAAAAATGGGGAAATTGTAGAAGGGAATGAAAAGATTTTAGAAGAAATAAAGGATTTTTATGAAAATCTTTTTACTACAAGGGGTGTAGACGAAAACAAAAAAAGGGAATTGTTGAAGCAGATAAAAGCAAAAATTAGCGAGGAAGATAAAAAAGAATGTAATCAAGAAATCAGAGAAGAAGAGATAGAAAGAGCAATACAGCAGCTGAATAAAAAGAAAAGTCCAGGAATAGATGGTTTGGGAAATGAATTTTACATATGTTTTAAAGAGATTTTAACCAAAATATTAAAGGAAGTTTTCAAAGAAATTTTTGAAACAGAAGAAGCCAATGAAAGAATGGGGATGGGGATAACAAAACTGATATATAAAAGTAAGGGAGAAAAGGTAGATTTAAAAAACTACAGACCGATCACAATGCTGAACACAGATTTTAAAATCTTAGCAAAAGTTTTAGCAAACAGGTTAAAAGAAGTAATGCCAAGTATAATCAAAACAAACCAAGCGTACGGAGTAAAAGGAAGGGATATAGCGGATACGACAATGAGCATAAGAGACACAATATGGTACATGAAAGAAAAGAATGAAAATGGATATGTAATAAGTCTTGATTTTGAAAAAGCTTTTGATAGAGTGGAACACGGGTATTTATTTGATGTTTTAAAGGAATTTGGTTTCGGGGGAGATTTTATCAAATGGATTAAGATTTTATATAAGGGTGCTTTAACAAGAATAAAATGTAATGGTTTTTTAACAGAGTGTTTTAAAATCACAAGATCAATAAGACAGGGTTGTCCGCTTTCAGCATTATTATATTCACTTGTATCAGAGCCGTTAGGATTGGCGATAAAGCAAAAAGAAGAAATAACTGGTATTGAAATTGAGGAAAAAAAAGCAGAAGGGAAGGTTTTTCAATATGCTGATGATACAACGATAATAGTAAAAGGAAAGGAGAGCGTCAAAGAAGTTATGAAGTGTGTAGAAGACTATTGTAAAGGATCGGGAGGGAAAGTAAATGAGGATAAGACAGTATATATGAGATTTGGTGAAGCAATGATTTTAAGGGATTGTTTTAAGTTCAAGGAAGTAGAAGAAATGAGGATTTTAGGAATTTTAATGGGAAAAAATGAGAAGAAAGTTAGAGATGAAATGTGGGAGCAACTGGTCACAGAAATAGAAAGAAGGTTAAATTTTTGGAAATTGAGGAATTTAAACTTGAAGGGAAAGGTTTTAATATTGAACGTTTTAATGGTTTCTAAGCTGTGGTATGTTTTATACGTGTCGGAGATGCCGTTGTGGACAGAAAAGAGGATGAAGAAATGTTTTCTTGACTTTTTATGGGAGGGGAAGCCAGCGAGAATAGCTTTTAACACGATTTTAGGGGCAGCAGACAAGGGGGGTTTAGGGTTAATGGATGTGGCACAAAGGAAAAATAGCTTGAGAGTGAAAACTGTGAAAAAATATCTACAAGAAGAGGGTAACGCAGAATGGAAAAAGACAATGGGATATTTTTTAAACAAATGTGGGAATTTTAACATGGGGGATGGAATTTTATGGATGAAAACAAAGATTTGGATGACAGAAGGGCTACCAGGTTTTTATAGAGAAATGTTTAGTGCGTGGGGAAAATTTTTAGACAAGGTGGAGTATGATCCACATGGGAGAGAAAACATTTTAAATCAACCTCTGTTCTTAAACAAAAACATTTTAAAGCAAGGGAAAGAAATGTTTTTAAAGAAATGGATGGAAGTGGGGATAACAAGGGTGAGAGATGTTTTATATGAATTCAAAGAAGGCTTTTTACCGACTCAATTTATTGTGGATGCAATGGAGGAGGCAAAAGAGGATTACAGTGAACAAGGAATAATTAACCAATTTGAATTAATTAAAAGTGCAATACCGAAAGAATGGATAAAAAGAATAGAAGGTATGGAAGGGGAGCCAAAAGAGAAATGTATTAATGTGAAATTGGACGGAAAACTGGATGACTTTAAGGAATGTACTGTGAAAATGATTTATTGTTCTTTTAGAGATGATGTTTTTAAAGAGCCGATTGTTAATGCATACTGGATGCAGCATTTCAAAGATTTAAAGAAAGAGAGCATATGGAGAAACATGAAGGGAAGATGTGTGGAAACTAAATTGGAATGTTTGGAGTATTTTATAAGGCATAAAGTTGTTTTTACTGATGCAATTTTAAACAAAATAGGAATTGAGCAAAATGCTATGTGTAAAGTGTGCCAGGAGAAGGAAGAGGGGATTTTACATATGTTTTTATATTGTAAAGAGCTGGAGGAATTTTTAAAGAAATGTAAATGTTTAATTAAGGATTTGACTGAGGAGTGGGATGAAAATGGAATGGAATGGAACAGAGTTGTGATGTTTGGGTGGGGAAAGAAGTGTCAAACAAAAGTTTTATTAATCTGTGTGTCATGTTAATGAAAAGTGCAATATGGGAGAGAAGAACTGTGGCTAAAAAAGAAAAAATCATGTTGGATGTTTGGAGTGTGTTTAAAAGGAAAGCTGAAGTATATTTTGAAAGATTGTATGTGTATTTTAAAGGTGAAAATATGTTGAATTCTTTTTATGATGTTTTTACACCAAAAGTTGTTTATGTTTTAAAAGATCTGATGTGGAAGCTGCCGGGAGAAGAAGTCTTTTAAATGATGTACAAACGCTAAAGATATGTAATGTAGAGATGTTTGTTCACATGATGTTTGGAAAATCTGTATTTTTTTAGTGTATTTCATTATTGTATTTTTATTGTATTAAAAAAAAAAAAAAAAAAAACGCCCGAACTCGTCTGATCTCGGAAGCTAAGCAGGGTCGGGCCTGGTTAGTACTTGGATGGGAGACCGCCTGGGAATACCAGGTGCTGTAAGCTTTATATAGTTTACTAAAAAAAAAAAAAAAAAAAAAAAAAAAAAGAACGCCCGAACTCGTCTGATCTCGGAAGCTAAGCAGGGTCGGGCCTGGTTAGTACTTGGATGGGAGACCGCCTGGGAATACCAGGTGCTGTAAGCTTTATATAGTTTACTACCCTAATGTTCTAACCATTCAAATAGCCCAATTTTGGCAGCAGATTTCGCTTACGGCCATACCACCTTGAAAACGCCCGAACTCGTCTGATCTCGGAAGCTAAGCAGGGTCGGGCCTGGTTAGTACTTGGATGGGAGACCGCCTGGGAATACCAGGTGCTGTAAGCTTTATTGTTTAAAAAAAAAAAAAAAAAAAAAATAGTCAATAAATAAAAATCCTAAATTGTCTTTTTTTTCCCCTCGAAATGCCTGAATCTAGTTTCTTCAGAAAGCCTGATCTTTTTTTTCTTCTTCAAATAGCCCAATTTTGGCAGCAGATTTCGCTTACGGCCATACCACCTTGAAAACGCCCGAACTCGTCTGATCTCGGAAGCTAAGCAGGGTCGGGCCTGGTTAGTACTTGGATGGGAGACCGCCTGGGAATACCAGGTGCTGTAAGCTTTATATAGTTTACTACCCTAATGTTCTAACCATTCAAATAGCCCAATTTTGGCAGCAGATTTCGCTTACGGCCATACCACCTTGAAAACGCCCGAACTCGTCTGATCTCGGAAGCTAAGCAGGGTCGGGCCTGGTTAGTACTTGGATGGGAGACCGCCTGGGAATACCAGGTGCTGTAAGCTTTATATAGTTTACTACCCTAATGTTCTAACCATTCAAATAGCCCAATTTTGGCAGCAGATTTCGCTTACGGCCATACCACCTTGAAAACGCCCGAACTCGTCTGATCTCGGAAGCTAAGCAGGGTCGGGCCTGGTTAGTACTTGGATGGGAGACCGCCTGGGAATACCAGGTGCTGTAAGCTTTATATAGTTTACTACCCTAATGTTCTAACCATTCAAATAGCCCAATTTTGGCAGCAGATTTGGCTTACGGCCATACCACCTTGAAAACGCCCGAACTCGTCTGATCTCGGAAGCTAAGCAGGGTCGGGCCTGGTTAGTACTTGGATGGGAGACCGCCTGGGAATACCAGGTGCTGTAAGCTTTATATAGTTTACTACCCTAATGTTCTAACCATTCAAATAGCCCAATTTTGGCAGCAGATTTGGCTTACGGCCATACCACCTTGAAAACGCCCGAACTCGTCTGATCTCGGAAGCTAAGCAGGGTCGGGCCTGGTTAGTACTTGGATGGGAGACCGCCTGGGAATACCAGGTGCTGTAAGCTTTATATAGTTTACTACCCTAATGTTCTAACCATTCAAATAGCCCAATTTTGGCAGCAGATTTGGCTTACGGCCATACCACCTTGAAAACGCCCGAACTCGTCTGATCTCGGAAGCTAAGCAGGGTCGGGCCTGGTTAGTACTTGGATGGGAGACCGCCTGGGAATACCAGGTGCTGTAAGCTTTATATAGTTTACTACCCTAATGTTCTAACCATTCAAATAGCCCAATTTTGGCAGCAGATTTGGCTTACGGCCATACCACCTTGAAAACGCCCGAACTCGTCTGATCTCGGAAGCTAAGCAGGGTCGGGCCTGGTTAGTACTTGGATGGGAGACCGCCTGGGAATACCAGGTGCTGTAAGCTTTATATAGTTTACTACCCTAATGTTCTAACCATTCAAATAGCCCAATTTTGGCAGCAGATTTGGCTTACGGCCATACCACCTTGAAAACGCCCGAACTCGTCTGATCTCGGAAGCTAAGCAGGGTCGGGCCTGGTTAGTACTTGGATGGGAGACCGCCTGGGAATACCAGGTGCTGTAAGCTTTATATAGTTTACTACCCTAATGTTCTAACCATTCAAATAGCCCAATTTTGGCAGCAGATTTGGCTTACGGCCATACCACCTTGAAAACGCCCGAACTCGTCTGATCTCGGAAGCTAAGCAGGGTCGGGCCTGGTTAGTACTTGGATGGGAGACCGCCTGGGAATACCAGGTGCTGTAAGCTTTATATAGTTTACTACCCTAATGTTCTAACCATTCAAATAGCCCAATTTTGGCAGCAGATTTGGCTTACGGCCATACCACCTTGAAAACGCCCGAACTCGTCTGATCTCGGAAGCTAAGCAGGGTCGGGCCTGGTTAGTACTTGGATGGGAGACCGCCTGGGAATACCAGGTGCTGTAAGCTTTATATAGTTTACTACCCTAATGTTCTAACCATTCAAATAGCCCAATTTTGGCAGCAGATTTGGCTTACGGCCATACCACCTTGAAAACGCCCGAACTCGTCTGATCTCGGAAGCTAAGCAGGGTCGGGCCTGGTTAGTACTTGGATGGGAGACCGCCTGGGAATACCAGGTGCTGTAAGCTTTATATAGTTTACTACCCTAATGTTCTAACCATTCAAATAGCCCAATTTTGGCAGCAGATTTGGCTTACGGCCATACCACCTTGAAAACGCCCGAACTCGTCTGATCTCGGAAGCTAAGCAGGGTCGGGCCTGGTTAGTACTTGGATGGGAGACCGCCTGGGAATACCAGGTGCTGTAAGCTTTATATAGTTTACTACCCTAATGTTCTAACCATTCAAATAGCCCAATTTTGGCAGCAGATTTGGCTTACGGCCATACCACCTTGAAAACGCCCGAACTCGTCTGATCTCGGAAGCTAAGCAGGGTCGGGCCTGGTTAGTACTTGGATGGGAGACCGCCTGGGAATACCAGGTGCTGTAAGCTTTATATAGTTTACTACCCTAATGTTCTAACCATTCAAATAGCCCAATTTTGGCAGCAGATTTGGCTTACGGCCATACCACCTTGAAAACGCCCGAACTCGTCTGATCTCGGAAGCTAAGCAGGGTCGGGCCTGGTTAGTACTTGGATGGGAGACCGCCTGGGAATACCAGGTGCTGTAAGCTTTATATAGTTTACTACCCTAATGTTCTAACCATTCAAATAGCCCAATTTTGGCAGCAGATTTGGCTTACGGCCATACCACCTTGAAAACGCCCGAACTCGTCTGATCTCGGAAGCTAAGCAGGGTCGGGCCTGGTTAGTACTTGGATGGGAGACCGCCTGGGAATACCAGGTGCTGTAAGCTTTATATAGTTTACTACCCTAATGTTCTAACCATTCAAATAGCCCAATTTTGGCAGCAGATTTGGCTTACGGCCATACCACCTTGAAAACGCCCGAACTCGTCTGATCTCGGAAGCTAAGCAGGGTCGGGCCTGGTTAGTACTTGGATGGGAGACCGCCTGGGAATACCAGGTGCTGTAAGCTTTATATAGTTTACTACCCTAATGTTCTAACCATTCAAATAGCCCAATTTTGGCAGCAGATTTGGCTTACGGCCATACCACCTTGAAAACGCCCGAACTCGTCTGATCTCGGAAGCTAAGCAGGGTCGGGCCTGGTTAGTACTTGGATGGGAGACCGCCTGGGAATACCAGGTGCTGTAAGCTTTATATAGTTTACTACCCTAATGTTCTAACCATTCAAATAGCCCAATTTTGGCAGCAGATTTGGCTTACGGCCATACCACCTTGAAAACGCCCGAACTCGTCTGATCTCGGAAGCTAAGCAGGGTCGGGCCTGGTTAGTACTTGGATGGGAGACCGCCTGGGAATACCAGGTGCTGTAAGCTTTATATAGTTTACTACCCTAATGTTCTAACCATTCAAATAGCCCAATTTTGGCAGCAGATTTCGCTTACGGCCATACCACCTTGAAAACGCCCGAACTCGTCTGATCTCGGAAGCTAAGCAGGGTCGGGCCTGGTTAGTACTTGGATGGGAGACCGCCTGGGAATACCAGGTGCTGTAAGCTTTATATAGTTTACTACCCTAATGTTCTAACCATTCAAATAGCCCAATTTTGGCAGCAGATTTGGCTTACGGCCATACCACCTTGAAAACGCCCGAACTCGTCTGATCTCGGAAGCTAAGCAGGGTCGGGCCTGGTTAGTACTTGGATGGGAGACCGCCTGGGAATACCAGGTGCTGTAAGCTTTATATAGTTTACTACCCTAATGTTCTAACCATTCAAATAGCCCAATTTTGGCAGCAGATTTGGCTTACGGCCATACCACCTTGAAAACGCCCGAACTCGTCTGATCTCGGAAGCTAAGCAGGGTCGGGCCTGGTTAGTACTTGGATGGGAGACCGCCTGGGAATACCAGGTGCTGTAAGCTTTATATAGTTTACTACCCTAATGTTCTAACCATTCAAATAGCCCAATTTTGGCAGCAGATTTGGCTTACGGCCATACCACCTTGAAAACGCCCGAACTCGTCTGATCTCGGAAGCTAAGCAGGGTCGGGCCTGGTTAGTACTTGGATGGGAGACCGCCTGGGAATACCAGGTGCTGTAAGCTTTATATAGTTTACTACCCTAATGTTCTAACCATTCAAATAGCCCAATTTTGGCAGCAGATTTGGCTTACGGCCATACCACCTTGAAAACGCCCGAACTCGTCTGATCTCGGAAGCTAAGCAGGGTCGGGCCTGGTTAGTACTTGGATGGGAGACCGCCTGGGAATACCAGGTGCTGTAAGCTTTATATAGTTTACTACCCTAATGTTCTAACCATTCAAATAGCCCAATTTTGGCTTACACCTTGAAAACGCCCTGATCTCGAAAGCTAAGCAGGGTCGGGCCTGGTTAGTACTTGGATGGGAGACCGCCTGGGAATACCAGGTGCTGTAAGCTTTATATAGTTTACTACCCTAATGTTCTAACCATTCAAATAGCCCAATTTTGGCAGCAGATTTGGCTTACGGCCATACCACCTTGAAAACGCCCGAACTCGTCTGATCTCGGAAGCTAAGCAGGGTCGGGCCTGGTTAGTACTTGGATGGGAGACCGCCTGGGAATACCAGGTGCTGTAAGCTTTATATAGTTTACTACCCTAATGTTCTAACCATTCAAATAGCCCAATTTTGGCAGCAGATTTGGCTTACGGCCATACCACCTTGAAAACGCCCGAACTCGTCTGATCTCGGAAGCTAAGCAGGGTCGGGCCTGGTTAGTACTTGGATGGGAGACCGCCTGGGAATACCAGGTGCTGTAAGCTTTATATAGTTTACTACCCTAATGTTCTAACCATTCAAATAGCCCAATTTTGGCAGCAGATTTGGCTTACGGCCATACCACCTTGAAAACGCCCGAACTCGTCTGATCTCGGAAGCTAAGCAGGGTCGGGCCTGGTTAGTACTTGGATGGGAGACCGCCTGGGAATACCAGGTGCTGTAAGCTTTATATAGTTTACTACCCTAATGTTCTAACCATTCAAATAGCCCAATTTTGGCAGCAGATTTGGCTTACGGCCATACCACCTTGAAAACGCCCGAACTCGTCTGATCTCGGAAGCTAAGCAGGGTCGGGCCTGGTTAGTACTTGGATGGGAGACCGCCTGGGAATACCAGGTGCTGTAAGCTTTATATAGTTTACTACCCTAATGTTCTAACCATTCAAATAGCCCAATTTTGGCAGCAGATTTGGCTTACGGCCATACCACCTTGAAAACGCCCGAACTCGTCTGATCTCGGAAGCTAAGCAGGGTCGGGCCTGGTTAGTACTTGGATGGGAGACCGCCTGGGAATACCAGGTGCTGTAAGCTTTATATAGTTTACTACCCTAATGTTCTAACCATTCAAATAGCCCAATTTTGGCAGCAGATTTGGCTTACGGCCATACCACCTTGAAAACGCCCGAACTCGTCTGATCTCGGAAGCTAAGCAGGGTCGGGCCTGGTTAGTACTTGGATGGGAGACCGCCTGGGAATACCAGGTGCTGTAAGCTTTATATAGTTTACTAAAAAAAAAAAAAAAAAAATAGCCAATGAAATGGTTCAAAAATCCTAAATTGTCTTTTTTCGTCCCCTCGAAATGCCTGAAGCATTCCTGAGTTTCTTGGAAAGCCTGAATACCAGTCTCTTTTTTTTACTTCTTTCAAATAGCCCAATTTTGGCAGCAGATTTCGCTTACGGCCATACCACCTTGAAAACGCCCGAACTCGTCTGATCTCGGAAGCTAAGCAGGGTCGGGCCTGGTTAGTACTTGGATGGGAGACCGCCTGGGAATACCAGGTGCTGTAAGCTTTATATAGTTTACTACCCTAATGTTCTAACCATTCAAATAGCCCAATTTTGGCAGCAGATTTGGCTTACGGCCATACCACCTTGAAAACGCCCGAACTCGTCTGATCTCGGAAGCTAAGCAGGGTCGGGCCTGGTTAGTACTTGGATGGGAGACCGCCTGGGAATACCAGGTGCTGTAAGCTTTATATAGTTTACTACCCTAATGTTCTAACCATTCAAATAGCCCAATTTTGGCAGCAGATTTCGCTTACGGCCATACCACCTTGAAAACGCCCGAACTCGTCTGATCTCGGAAGCTAAGCAGGGTCGGGCCTGGTTAGTACTTGGATGGGAGACCGCCTGGGAATACCAGGTGCTGTAAGCTTTATTTTTTAAAAAAAAAAAAAAAAAAAAAAAATCAATGAAATGGTTCAAAAATCCTAAATTGTCTTTTTTTCCCCTCGAAATGCCTGAAATAGTCTCTGAGTTTCTTCAGAAAGCCTGAAAGAGTCTCTTTTTTTTCTTCTTCAAATAGCCCAATTTTGGCAGCAGATTTCGCTTACGGCCATACCACCTTGAAAACGCCCGAACTCGTCTGATCTCGGAAGCTAAGCAGGGTCGGGCCTGGTTAGTACTTGGATGGGAGACCGCCTGGGAATACCAGGTGCTGTAAGCTTTATATAGTTTACTACCCTAATGTTCTAACCATTCAAATAGCCCAATTTTGGCAGCAGATTTGGCTTACGGCCATACCACCTTGAAAACGCCCGAACTCGTCTGATCTCGGAAGCTAAGCAGGGTCGGGCCTGGTTAGTACTTGGATGGGAGACCGCCTGGGAATACCAGGTGCTGTAAGCTTTATATAGTTTACTACCCTAATGTTCTAACCATTCAAATAGCCCAATTTTGGCAGCAGATTTGGCTTACGGCCATACCACCTTGAAAACGCCCGAACTCGTCTGATCTCGGAAGCTAAGCAGGGTCGGGCCTGGTTAGTACTTGGATGGGAGACCGCCTGGGAATACCAGGTGCTGTAAGCTTTATATAGTTTACTACCCTAATGTTCTAACCATTCAAATAGCCCAATTTTGGCAGCAGATTTGCTTACGGCCATACCACCTTGAAAACGCCCGAACTCGTCTGATCTCGGAAGCTAAGCAGGGTCGGGCCTGGTTAGTACTTGGATGGGAGACCGCCTGGGAATACCAGGTGCTGTAAGCTTTATATAGTTTACTACCCTAATGTTCTAACCATTCAAATAGCCCAATTTTGGCAGCAGATTTGGCTTACGGCCATACCACCTTGAAAACGCCCGAACTCGTCTGATCTCGGAAGCTAAGCAGGGTCGGGCCTGGTTAGTACTTGGATGGGAGACCGCCTGGGAATACCAGGTGCTGTAAGCTTTATATAGTTTACTACCCTAATGTTCTAACCATTCAAATAGCCCAATTTTGGCAGCAGATTTGGCTTACGGCCATACCACCTTGAAAACGCCCGAACTCGTCTGATCTCGGAAGCTAAGCAGGGTCGGGCCTGGTTAGTACTTGGATGGGAGACCGCCTGGGAATACCAGGTGCTGTAAGCTTTATATAGTTTACTACCCTAATGTTCTAACCATTCAAATAGCCCAATTTTGGCAGCAGATTTGGCTTACGGCCATACCACCTTGAAAACGCCCGAACTCGTCTGATCTCGGAAGCTAAGCAGGGTCGGGCCTGGTTAGTACTTGGATGGGAGACCGCCTGGGAATACCAGGTGCTGTAAGCTTTATATAGTTTACTACCCTAATGTTCTAACCATTCAAATAGCCCAATTTTGGCAGCAGATTTGGCTTACGGCCATACCACCTTGAAAACGCCCGAACTCGTCTGATCTCGGAAGCTAAGCAGGGTCGGGCCTGGTTAGTACTTGGATGGGAGACCGCCTGGGAATACCAGGTGCTGTAAGCTTTATATAGTTTACTACCCTAATGTTCTAACCATTCAAATAGCCCAATTTTGGCAGCAGATTTGGCTTACGGCCATACCACCTTGAAAACGCCCGAACTCGTCTGATCTCGGAAGCTAAGCAGGGTCGGGCCTGGTTAGTACTTGGATGGGAGACCGCCTGGGAATACCAGGTGCTGTAAGCTTTATATAGTTTACTACCCTAATGTTCTAACCATTCAAATAGCCCAATTTTGGCAGCAGATTTGGCTTACGGCCATACCACCTTGAAAACGCCCGAACTCGTCTGATCTCGGAAGCTAAGCAGGGTCGGGCCTGGTTAGTACTTGGATGGGAGACCGCCTGGGAATACCAGGTGCTGTAAGCTTTATATAGTTTACTACCCTAATGTTCTAACCATTCAAATAGCCCAATTTTGGCAGCAGATTTGGCTTACGGCCATACCACCTTGAAAACGCCCGAACTCGTCTGATCTCGGAAGCTAAGCAGGGTCGGGCCTGGTTAGTACTTGGATGGGAGACCGCCTGGGAATACCAGGTGCTGTAAGCTTTATATAGTTTACTACCCTAATGTTCTAACCATTCAAATAGCCCAATTTTGGCAGCAGATTTGGCTTACGGCCATACCACCTTGAAAACGCCCGAACTCGTCTGATCTCGGAAGCTAAGCAGGGTCGGGCCTGGTTAGTACTTGGATGGGAGACCGCCTGGGAATACCAGGTGCTGTAAGCTTTATATAGTTTACTACCCTAATGTTCTAACCATTCAAATAGCCCAATTTTGGCAGCAGATTTCGCTTACGGCCATACCACCTTGAAAACGCCCGAACTCGTCTGATCTCGGAAGCTAAGCAGGGTCGGGCCTGGTTAGTACTTGGATGGGAGACCGCCTGGGAATACCAGGTGCTGTAAGCTTTATATAGTTTACTACCCTAATGTTCTAACCATTCAAATAGCCCAATTTTGGCAGCAGATTTCGCTTACGGCCATACCACCTTGAAAACGCCCGAACTCGTCTGATCTCGGAAGCTAAGCAGGGTCGGGCCTGGTTAGTACTTGGATGGGAGACCGCCTGGGAATACCAGGTGCTGTAAGCTTTATATAGTTTACTACCCTAATGTTCTAACCATTCAAATAGCCCAATTTTGGCAGCAGATTTGGCTTACGGCCATACCACCTTGAAAACGCCCGAACTCGTCTGATCTCGGAAGCTAAGCAGGGTCGGGCCTGGTTAGTACTTGGATGGGAGACCGCCTGGGAATACCAGGTGCTGTAAGCTTTATATAGTTTACTACCCTAATGTTCTAACCATTCAAATAGCCCAATTTTGGCAGCAGATTTGGCTTACGGCCATACCACCTTGAAAACGCCCGAACTCGTCTGATCTCGGAAGCTAAGCAGGGTCGGGCCTGGTTAGTACTTGGATGGGAGACCGCCTGGGAATACCAGGTGCTGTAAGCTTTATATAGTTTACTACCCTAATGTTCTAACCATTCAAATAGCCCAATTTTGGCAGCAGATTTGGCTTACGGCCATACCACCTTGAAAACGCCCGAACTCGTCTGATCTCGGAAGCTAAGCAGGGTCGGGCCTGGTTAGTACTTGGATGGGAGACCGCCTGGGAATACCAGGTGCTGTAAGCTTTATATAGTTTACTACCCTAATGTTCTAACCATTCAAATAGCCCAATTTTGGCAGCAGATTTGGCTTACGGCCATACCACCTTGAAAACGCCCGAACTCGTCTGATCTCGGAAGCTAAGCAGGGTCGGGCCTGGTTAGTACTTGGATGGGAGACCGCCTGGGAATACCAGGTGCTGTAAGCTTTATATAGTTTACTACCCTAATGTTCTAACCATTCAAATAGCCCAATTTTGGCAGCAGATTTGGCTTACGGCCATACCACCTTGAAAACGCCCGAACTCGTCTGATCTCGGAAGCTAAGCAGGGTCGGGCCTGGTTAGTACTTGGATGGGAGACCGCCTGGGAATACCAGGTGCTGTAAGCTTTATATAGTTTACTACCCTAATGTTCTAACCATTCAAATAGCCCAATTTTGGCAGCAGATTTGGCTTACGGCCATACCACCTTGAAAACGCCCGAACTCGTCTGATCTCGGAAGCTAAGCAGGGTCGGGCCTGGTTAGTACTTGGATGGGAGACCGCCTGGGAATACCAGGTGCTGTAAGCTTTATATAGTTTACTACCCTAATGTTCTAACCATTCAAATAGCCCAATTTTGGCAGCAGATTTGGCTTACGGCCATACCACCTTGAAAACGCCCGAACTCGTCTGATCTCGGAAGCTAAGCAGGGTCGGGCCTGGTTAGTACTTGGATGGGAGACCGCCTGGGAATACCAGGTGCTGTAAGCTTTATATAGTTTACTACCCTAATGTTCTAACCATTCAAATAGCCCAATTTTGGCAGCAGATTTCGCTTACGGCCATACCACCTTGAAAACGCCCGAACTCGTCTGATCTCGGAAGCTAAGCAGGGTCGGGCCTGGTTAGTACTTGGATGGGAGACCGCCTGGGAATACCAGGTGCTGTAAGCTTTATATAGTTTACTACCCTAATGTTCTAACCATTCAAATAGCCCAATTTTGGCAGCAGATTTGGCTTACGGCCATACCACCTTGAAAACGCCCGAACTCGTCTGATCTCGGAAGCTAAGCAGGGTCGGGCCTGGTTAGTACTTGGATGGGAGACCGCCTGGGAATACCAGGTGCTGTAAGCTTTATATAGTTTACTACCCTAATGTTCTAACCATTCAAATAGCCCAATTTTGGCAGCAGATTTGGCTTACGGCCATACCACCTTGAAAACGCCCGAACTCGTCTGATCTCGGAAGCTAAGCAGGGTCGGGCCTGGTTAGTACTTGGATGGGAGACCGCCTGGGAATACCAGGTGCTGTAAGCTTTATATAGTTTACTACCCTAATGTTCTAACCATTCAAATAGCCCAATTTTGGCAGCAGATTTGGCTTACGGCCATACCACCTTGAAAACGCCCGAACTCGTCTGATCTCGGAAGCTAAGCAGGGTCGGGCCTGGTTAGTACTTGGATGGGAGACCGCCTGGGAATACCAGGTGCTGTAAGCTTTATATAGTTTACTACCCTAATGTTCTAACCATTCAAATAGCCCAATTTTGGCAGCAGATTTCGCTTACGGCCATACCACCTTGAAAACGCCCGAACTCGTCTGATCTCGGAAGCTAAGCAGGGTCGGGCCTGGTTAGTACTTGGATGGGAGACCGCCTGGGAATACCAGGTGCTGTAAGCTTTATATAGTTTACTACCCTAATGTTCTAACCATTCAAATAGCCCAATTTTGGCAGCAGATTTGGCTTACGGCCATACCACCTTGAAAACGCCCGAACTCGTCTGATCTCGGAAGCTAAGCAGGGTCGGGCCTGGTTAGTACTTGGATGGGAGACCGCCTGGGAATACCAGGTGCTGTAAGCTTTATATAGTTTACTACCCTAATGTTCTAACCATTCAAATAGCCCAATTTTGGCAGCAGATTTGGCTTACGGCCATACCACCTTGAAAACGCCCGAACTCGTCTGATCTCGGAAGCTAAGCAGGGTCGGGCCTGGTTAGTACTTGGATGGGAGACCGCCTGGGAATACCAGGTGCTGTAAGCTTTATATAGTTTACTACCCTAATGTTCTAACCATTCAAATAGCCCAATTTTGGCAGCAGATTTGGCTTACGGCCATACCACCTTGAAAACGCCCGAACTCGTCTGATCTCGGAAGCTAAGCAGGGTCGGGCCTGGTTAGTACTTGGATGGGAGACCGCCTGGGAATACCAGGTGCTGTAAGCTTTATATAGTTTACTACCCTAATGTTCTAACCATTCAAATAGCCCAATTTTGGCAGCAGATTTGGCTTACGGCCATACCACCTTGAAAACGCCCGAACTCGTCTGATCTCGGAAGCTAAGCAGGGTCGGGCCTGGTTAGTACTTGGATGGGAGACCGCCTGGGAATACCAGGTGCTGTAAGCTTTATATAGTTTACTACCCTAATGTTCTAACCATTCAAATAGCCCAATTTTGGCAGCAGATTTGCTTACGGCCATACCACCTTGAAAACGCCCGAACTCGTCTGATCTCGGAAGCTAAGCAGGGTCGGGCCTGGTTAGTACTTGGATGGGAGACCGCCTGGGAATACCAGGTGCTGTAAGCTTTATATAGTTTACTACCCTAATGTTCTAACCATTCAAATAGCCCAATTTTGGCAGCAGATTTGGCTTACGGCCATACCACCTTGAAAACGCCCGAACTCGTCTGATCTCGGAAGCTAAGCAGGGTCGGGCCTGGTTAGTACTTGGATGGGAGACCGCCTGGGAATACCAGGTGCTGTAAGCTTTATATAGTTTACTACCCTAATGTTCTAACCATTCAAATAGCCCAATTTTGGCAGCAGATTTCGCTTACGGCCATACCACCTTGAAAACGCCCGAACTCGTCTGATCTCGGAAGCTAAGCAGGGTCGGGCCTGGTTAGTACTTGGATGGGAGACCGCCTGGGAATACCAGGTGCTGTAAGCTTTATATAGTTTACTACCCTAATGTTCTAACCATTCAAATAGCCCAATTTTGGCAGCAGATTTGGCTTACGGCCATACCACCTTGAAAACGCCCGAACTCGTCTGATCTCGGAAGCTAAGCAGGGTCGGGCCTGGTTAGTACTTGGATGGGAGACCGCCTGGGAATACCAGGTGCTGTAAGCTTTATATAGTTTACTACCCTAATGTTCTAACCATTCAAATAGCCCAATTTTGGCAGCAGATTTGGCTTACGGCCATACCACCTTGAAAACGCCCGAACTCGTCTGATCTCGGAAGCTAAGCAGGGTCGGGCCTGGTTAGTACTTGGATGGGAGACCGCCTGGGAATACCAGGTGCTGTAAGCTTTATATAGTTTACTACCCTAATGTTCTAACCATTCAAATAGCCCAATTTTGGCAGCAGATTTGGCTTACGGCCATACCACCTTGAAAACGCCCGAACTCGTCTGATCTCGGAAGCTAAGCAGGGTCGGGCCTGGTTAGTACTTGGATGGGAGACCGCCTGGGAATACCAGGTGCTGTAAGCTTTATATAGTTTACTACCCTAATGTTCTAACCATTCAAATAGCCCAATTTTGGCAGCAGATTTCGCTTACGGCCATACCACCTTGAAAACGCCCGAACTCGTCTGATCTCGGAAGCTAAGCAGGGTCGGGCCTGGTTAGTACTTGGATGGGAGACCGCCTGGGAATACCAGGTGCTGTAAGCTTTATATAGTTTACTACCCTAATGTTCTAACCATTCAAATAGCCCAATTTTGGCAGCAGATTTCGCTTACGGCCATACCACCTTGAAAACGCCCGAACTCGTCTGATCTCGGAAGCTAAGCAGGGTCGGGCCTGGTTAGTACTTGGATGGGAGACCGCCTGGGAATACCAGGTGCTGTAAGCTTTATATAGTTTACTACCCTAATGTTCTAACCATTCAAATAGCCCAATTTTGGCAGCAGATTTGGCTTACGGCCATACCACCTTGAAAACGCCCGAACTCGTCTGATCTCGGAAGCTAAGCAGGGTCGGGCCTGGTTAGTACTTGGATGGGAGACCGCCTGGGAATACCAGGTGCTGTAAGCTTTATATAGTTTACTACCCTAATGTTCTAACCATTCAAATAGCCCAATTTTGGCAGCAGATTTCGCTTACGGCCATACCACCTTGAAAACGCCCGAACTCGTCTGATCTCGGAAGCTAAGCAGGGTCGGGCCTGGTTAGTACTTGGATGGGAGACCGCCTGGGAATACCAGGTGCTGTAAGCTTTATATAGTTTACTACCCTAATGTTCTAACCATTCAAATAGCCCAATTTTGGCAGCAGATTTGGCTTACGGCCATACCACCTTGAAAACGCCCGAACTCGTCTGATCTCGGAAGCTAAGCAGGGTCGGGCCTGGTTAGTACTTGGATGGGAGACCGCCTGGGAATACCAGGTGCTGTAAGCTTTATATAGTTTACTACCCTAATGTTCTAACCATTCAAATAGCCCAATTTTGGCAGCAGATTTCGCTTACGGCCATACCACCTTGAAAACGCCCGAACTCGTCTGATCTCGGAAGCTAAGCAGGGTCGGGCCTGGTTAGTACTTGGATGGGAGACCGCCTGGGAATACCAGGTGCTGTAAGCTTTATATAGTTTACTACCCTAATGTTCTAACCATTCAAATAGCCCAATTTTGGCAGCAGATTTCTTACGGCCATACCACCTTGAAAACGCCCGAACTCGTCTGATCTCGGAAGCTAAGCAGGGTCGGGCCTGGTTAGTACTTGGATGGGAGACCGCCTGGGAATACCAGGTGCTGTAAGCTTTATATAGTTTACTACCCTAATGTTCTAACCATTCAAATAGCCCAATTTTGGCAGCAGATTTCGCTTACGGCCATACCACCTTGAAAACGCCCGAACTCGTCTGATCTCGGAAGCTAAGCAGGGTCGGGCCTGGTTAGTACTTGGATGGGAGACCGCCTGGGAATACCAGGTGCTGTAAGCTTTATTGTTTAAAAAAAAAAAAAAAAAAAAAAGAGTCAATGAATGGTTCAAAAATCCTAAATTGTCTTTTTTCCCCGAAATGCCTGAAATATTCTCTGAGTTTCTTCAGAAAGCCTGAAAGAGTCTCTTTTTTTTCTTCTTCAAATAGCCCAATTTTGGCAGCAGATTTCGCTTACGGCCATACCACCTTGAAAACGCCCGAACTCGTCTGATCTCGGAAGCTAAGCAGGGTCGGGCCTGGTTAGTACTTGGATGGGAGACCGCCTGGGAATACCAGGTGCTGTAAGCTTTATATAGTTTACTACCCTAATGTTCTAACCATTCAAATAGCCCAATTTTGGCAGCAGATTTGGCTTACGGCCATACCACCTTGAAAACGCCCGAACTCGTCTGATCTCGGAAGCTAAGCAGGGTCGGGCCTGGTTAGTACTTGGATGGGAGACCGCCTGGGAATACCAGGTGCTGTAAGCTTTATATAGTTTACTACCCTAATGTTCTAACCATTCAAATAGCCCAATTTTGGCAGCAGATTTCGCTTACGGCCATACCACCTTGAAAACGCCCGAACTCGTCTGATCTCGGAAGCTAAGCAGGGTCGGGCCTGGTTAGTACTTGGATGGGAGACCGCCTGGGAATACCAGGTGCTGTAAGCTTTATATAGTTTAAAAAAAAAAAAAAAAAAAAGAGTCAATGAAATGGTTCAAAAATCCTAAATTGTCTTTTTTTCCCTCGAAATGCCTGAAAATATTCCTGAGTTTCTTAGAAAGCCTGAAAGAGTCTCTTTTTTTTCTTCTTCAAATAGCCCAATTTTGGCAGCAGATTTCGCTTACGGCCATACCACCTTGAAAACGCCCGAACTCGTCTGATCTCGGAAGCTAAGCAGGGTCGGGCCTGGTTAGTACTTGGATGGGAGACCGCCTGGGAATACCAGGTGCTGTAAGCTTTATATAGTTTACTACCCTAATGTTCTAACCATTCAAATAGCCCAATTTTGGCAGCAGATTTGGCTTACGGCCATACCACCTTGAAAACGCCCGAACTCGTCTGATCTCGGAAGCTAAGCAGGGTCGGGCCTGGTTAGTACTTGGATGGGAGACCGCCTGGGAATACCAGGTGCTGTAAGCTTTATATAGTTTACTACCCTAATGTTCTAACCATTCAAATAGCCCAATTTTGGCAGCAGATTTGGCTTACGGCCATACCACCTTGAAAACGCCCGAACTCGTCTGATCTCGGAAGCTAAGCAGGGTCGGGCCTGGTTAGTACTTGGATGGGAGACCGCCTGGGAATACCAGGTGCTGTAAGCTTTATATAGTTTACTACCCTAATGTTCTAACCATTCAAATAGCCCAATTTTGGCAGCAGATTTGGCTTACGGCCATACCACCTTGAAAACGCCCGAACTCGTCTGATCTCGGAAGCTAAGCAGGGTCGGGCCTGGTTAGTACTTGGATGGGAGACCGCCTGGGAATACCAGGTGCTGTAAGCTTTATATAGTTTACTACCCTAATGTTCTAACCATTCAAATAGCCCAATTTTGGCAGCAGATTTGGCTTACGGCCATACCACCTTGAAAACGCCCGAACTCGTCTGATCTCGGAAGCTAAGCAGGGTCGGGCCTGGTTAGTACTTGGATGGGAGACCGCCTGGGAATACCAGGTGCTGTAAGCTTTATATAGTTTACTACCCTAATGTTCTAACCATTCAAATAGCCCAATTTTGGCAGCAGATTTGGCTTACGGCCATACCACCTTGAAACGCCCGAACTCGTCTGATCTCGGAAGCTAAGCAGGGTCGGGCCTGGTTAGTACTTGGATGGGAGACCGCCTGGGAATACCAGGTGCTGTAAGCTTTATATAGTTTACTACCCTAATGTTCTAACCATTCAAATAGCCCAATTTTGGCAGCAGATTTGGCTTACGGCCATACCACCTTGAAAACGCCCGAACTCGTCTGATCTCGGAAGCTAAGCAGGGTCGGGCCTGGTTAGTACTTGGATGGGAGACCGCCTGGGAATACCAGGTGCTGTAAGCTTTATATAGTTTACTACCCTAATGTTCTAACCATTCAAATAGCCCAATTTTGGCAGCAGATTTCGCTTACGGCCATACACCTTGAAACGCCCGAACTCGTCTGATCTCGGAAGCTAAGCAGGGTCGGGCCTGGTTAGTACTTGGATGGGAGACCGCCTGGGAATACCAGGTGCTGTAAGCTTTATATAGTTTACTACCCTAATGTTTCTAACCATTCAAATAGCCCAATTTTGGCAGCAGATTTGGCTTACGGCCATACCACCTTGAAAACGCCCGAACTCGTCTGATCTCGGAAGCTAAGCAGGGTCGGGCCTGGTTAGTACTTTGGATGGGAGACCCGCCTGGGAATACCAGGTGCTGTAACAGTTTATTGTTTAAAAACCCAAAAAAAAAAATAGTCAATGAATATGGTTCAAACCAATCCTAAATTGTCCCTTTTTTCCGCGAAATGCCTGAAATATTCTCTGACGTCCTTCAGAAGGGCCTGAAAGAGTCTCTTTTTTTTCTTCTTCAAATAGCCCAATTTTGGCAGCAGATTTTCGCTTCGGCCATACCACCTTGAAAACGCCCGAACTCGTCTGATCTCGGAAGCTAAGCAGGGTCGGGCCTGGTTAGTACTTGGATGGGAGACCGCCTGGGAATACCAGGTGCTGTAAGCTTTAATATAGTTTACTACCCTAATGTTAACCATTCAAATAGCCCAATTTTGGCAGCAGATTTGGCTTACGGCCATACCACCTTGAAAACGCCCGAACTCGTCTGATCTCGGAAGCTAAGCAGGGTCGGGCCTGGTTAGTACTTGGATGGGAGACCCCTGGGAATACCAGGTGCTGTAAGCTTTATATAGTTACTACCTAATGTTCTAACCATTCAAATAGCCCAATTTTGGCAGCAGATTTCGCTTACGGCCATACCACCTTGAAAACGCCCGAACTCGTCTGATCTCGGAAGCTAAGCAGGGTCGGGCCTGGTTAGTACTTGGATGGGAGACCGCCTGGAATACCCGGTGCTGTAAGCTTTATATAGTTACTACCCTAAGTTCTAACCATTCAAATAGCCCAATTTTGGCAGCAGATTTGGCTTA
>NW_024121477.1:4177615-4200115 GCF_016745375.1 Pimephales promelas
GTATAAGAGAAAGACTGGAGAAGCAAATTGATGAAAAAGTACAAGATGTACAGAAAATCAAAGAAATACAAGACGAATTGAAAGAGTTTGAAGAAAATAAATATAAAGGAGCAATGTTGAGGAGCAAAGTGAAATATATGGTAGAAGGGGAAAAGTGTACAAAATTTTTCTTCGATTTGGAAAAAAAAAAAGGAAGATCAGAAATGATAAAAGAGTTAAAAAAGGAAAATGGTGAGATAATAGAAGCTAATGAGGAAATTTTAAAGGAAACAAGAGTTTTTTTTTGAAAAGCTTTTTAGTGCAGAAGAGGTAAAGGAGGAAGAAAAAATGGAACTAATGGAATTAATAAAAACAAAAGTAGGCAAAGAGGAGAGCGAAGAGTGTGATAGAAGCATAAGTAAAGAAGAGATAGGAAGAGCTATAAATGACTTGAACAAAAGGAAAAGTCCAGGGATTGATGGTTTAGGAAGTGAGTTCTATGTAACTTTTAAAGATATTTTAACAAATATTTTAAGGGAGGTTTATGAAGAGATTTTTGAAAAAGGTGAAATGATGGTAAGGATGGGGATGGGTTTGATGAAGCTTATATATAAGAAGAAGGGAGAAAAAACAGAACTAAAAAATTATAGACCTATCACAATGCTTAATACTGATTTAAAGATTTTAGCAAAAATTTTAGCGAATAGATTGAAAGAGATAATGCCAAAGATAATTACAACAAACCAGGCATATGGAGTAAAAGGAAAAGACATTGCAGATACAATACTGAGTATAAAAAACACGATAAGATACATGAGAGATAAAAAGAAAGAGGGTTACATAATTAGTTTGGACTTCGAAAAAGCTTTCGACAGGGTAGATCATAAGTATCTCTTTGATGTTTTAAAAAGTTTTGGGTTTGGGGAGAATTTCATTAAATGGGTTCGTATTTTATATAAGGGAGCGGTGACAAGAATAAAATGTAATGGTTTTTTAACAGAAGGTTTCAGAATAAAGCGTTCAATAAGACAAGGTTGTCCTTTATCAGCACTTTTATACTCTTTGGTGGCAGAACCACTAGGACTAGCAATAAAACAAGAAAAGACGATAAAAGGAATAGAAGTGGAAGAATACATCGAGGATAATAAAATATTTCAATATGCTGATGACACAACATTTATTGTTAGAGGAGAAGAAAGTGTTAAAAAAATAATGGAAATAGTACAGAGGTTTTGTAAGGGGTCAGGAGGAAAAGTGAATGAAGAAAAAACTGTGTACATAAGATTTGGAGAGGCAGGGAACTTAACAGAGAATTTTAAATTTAAGGAAGTTAAAGAAATGAAGATTTTAGGAATTTTAATAGGGAAAGATGAAGACAAAGTGAGAGAAAACATGTGGGAAGAAATAGTGGAAAATATTGAAAGAAGAACAAACTTATGGAAATTGAGGACACTTCATTTAAAGGGGAAGGTTTTAATCCTGAATGTTTTAATGTCATCGAAATTATGGTTTTTTTTATATGTGACATCAATGCCAGTATGGGTGGAAAAAAGGTTGAAAAGATGTTTTTTAGATTTTTTATGGGAGGGCAAACCAGCAAGAATTGCATATAATACTTTAATTGGGGTGGTAGATAAAGGAGGTTTGGGTTTAATGGATGTAGAGCAAAGGAAAAATAGTCTAAGAGTTAAATTGGTCGGAAAGTATCTGGACGAAAATAATAAAGTAGAATGGAAAACAACAATGGAGTATTTTTTAAACAAATGTGGGGATTTTAATCTGGGGGATAATATTTTATGGATGAAAACAAAAGAGTGGATGACAGTGGGGCTGCCAAAATTTTATGGAGAGGTTTTAAGGGCTTGGGGAAAATTTTTGGTAAATGTAAGGTACAATTTACAAGGAAGAGAAAGCGTTTTAAATCAGCCTTTATTCCTAAATACTGGCATTTTAAACCAAGGGAAGGAAATTTATTTTAGAAAATGGTTGGAAGCTGGAATAGTTAAAGTGAGAGATGTTTTATATGAATATAAAGAAGGATTTTTACCGATACAGTACATAGTTGATGTAATGGAGGAAGCAAAAGAGGAGTTCAGCAGACAAGAATTAAAAAATAAGTACGATATTATAAAACATGCAATACCTAAGCAATGGATAACAAAAATTGAAAATATGGAAGATGAGAATAATGAAAAGGATGTAAAAGTAATATTGGGAGAGAAAATTTGGCTATTTAAAGAATGCACACTGAAAATGGTTTATGCCTTTTTTAGAGAGGCTATTTTTAAGAAACCAATTATAAATGAGTTTTGGCAAAATACTTTTGAAGGTTTGAAAGTAGAAAATATTTGGAACAATATGAAAGGGAAGATTATTGAAACCAAACTAGGAAATTTGGAGTTTTTTATTAGACATAGAGTGATTTTTACTGATACAATGCTAAAGAAAATTGGGTTTGAACAAAGTGCGACATGTAAGGTATGCGGTGAGGAATATGAAAGTTTTTTACATCTTTTTCTATATTGTAAAGCTTTAAAAGTTTTTAAGGAAAAATGTGAGAGTATTATTGGAAAATTAGAAGGGGAGAAAGAAGATACAGAAAAGGATAAGATTATAATGGTAGGGTGTGACAAAAACATTAAGAATGAAAAGATGATCAATCTGTTTGTAATGTTGATGAAAAGAGCAATATGGGAAAGAAGAGTAGTTGCAAAACAGGAAAAAAAAGTATTGGATGTATGGATGATGTTTAAAAGACATTTGGAAAAATATATAGAATGTTTGTACTACTATTTTAAACAGGAACAGAAAGAGGATGATTTCTACAAGATCTGTACGCCTGAGATTTACACAGTGTTTAATGATATTAATGTGGAAATGCCAGGAAAGGAATGATGTATTTGACTAAATGATGATAACTTTAATTTTTTATCTTCCTGTTTGTGAAATGGACTTTTTTTTCTTCTCTTCTGTATTGGGGGAGTTTTTTAATGTTTTAATTTAAGAGGATTTTTTATATGTGGAATGATGATTGCAAATGGTTTTCTGTGACATGAAATTTTAAATAAAAAAAAAAAAAAAAAAAAAAAAAACGCCCGAACTCGTCTGATCTCGGAAGCTAAGCAGGGTCGGGCCTGGTTAGTACTTGGATGGGAGACCGCCTGGGAATACCAGGTGCTGTAAGCTTTATATAGTTTACTACCCTAATGTTCTAACCATTCAAATAGCCCAATTTTGGCAGCAGATTTGGCTTACGGCCATACCACCTTGAAAACGCCCGAACTCGTCTGATCTCGGAAGCTAAGCAGGGTCGGGCCTGGTTAGTACTTGGATGGGAGACCGCCTGGGAATACCAGGTGCTGTAAGCTTTATATAGTTTACTACCCTAATGTTCTAACCATTCAAATAGCCCAATTTTGGCAGCAGATTTGGCTTACGGCCATACCACCTTGAAAACGCCCGAACTCGTCTGATCTCGGAAGCTAAGCAGGGTCGGGCCTGGTTAGTACTTGGATGGGAGACCGCCTGGGAATACCAGGTGCTGTAAGCTTTATATAGTTTACTACCCTAATGTTCTAACCATTCAAATAGCCCAATTTTGGCAGCAGATTTCGCTTACGGCCATACCACCTTGAAAACGCCCGAACTCGTCTGATCTCGGAAGCTAAGCAGGGTCGGGCCTGGTTAGTACTTGGATGGGAGACCGCCTGGGAATACCAGGTGCTGTAAGCTTTATATAGTTTACTACCCTAATGTTCTAACCATTCAAATAGCCCAATTTTGGCAGCAGATTTGGCTTACGGCCATACCACCTTGAAAACGCCCGAACTCGTCTGATCTCGGAAGCTAAGCAGGGTCGGGCCTGGTTAGTACTTGGATGGGAGACCGCCTGGGAATACCAGGTGCTGTAAGCTTTATATAGTTTACTACCCTAATGTTCTAACCATTCAAATAGCCCAATTTTGGCAGCAGATTTCGCTTACGGCCATACCACCTTGAAAACGCCCGAACTCGTCTGATCTCGGAAGCTAAGCAGGGTCGGGCCTGGTTAGTACTTGGATGGGAGACCGCCTGGGAATACCAGGTGCTGTAAGCTTTATATAGTTTACTACCCTAATGTTCTAACCATTCAAATAGCCCAATTTTGGCAGCAGATTTGGCTTACGGCCATACCACCTTGAAAACGCCCGAACTCGTCTGATCTCGGAAGCTAAGCAGGGTCGGGCCTGGTTAGTACTTGGATGGGAGACCGCCTGGGAATACCAGGTGCTGTAAGCTTTATATAGTTTACTACCCTAATGTTCTAACCATTCAAATAGCCCAATTTTGGCAGCAGATTTCGCTTACGGCCATACCACCTTGAAAACGCCCGAACTCGTCTGATCTCGGAAGCTAAGCAGGGTCGGGCCTGGTTAGTACTTGGATGGGAGACCGCCTGGGAATACCAGGTGCTGTAAGCTTTATATAGTTTACTACCCTAATGTTCTAACCATTCAAATAGCCCAATTTTGGCAGCAGATTTCGCTTACGGCCATACCACCTTGAAAACGCCCGAACTCGTCTGATCTCGGAAGCTAAGCAGGGTCGGGCCTGGTTAGTACTTGGATGGGAGACCGCCTGGGAATACCAGGTGCTGTAAGCTTTATATAGTTTACTACCCTAATGTTCTAACCATTCAAATAGCCCAATTTTGGCAGCAGATTTCGCTTACGGCCATACCACCTTGAAAACGCCCGAACTCGTCTGATCTCGGAAGCTAAGCAGGGTCGGGCCTGGTTAGTACTTGGATGGGAGACCGCCTGGGAATACCAGGTGCTGTAAGCTTTATATAGTTTACTACCCTAATGTTCTAACCATTCAAATAGCCCAATTTTGGCAGCAGATTTCGCTTACGGCCATACCACCTTGAAAACGCCCGAACTCGTCTGATCTCGGAAGCTAAGCAGGGTCGGGCCTGGTTAGTACTTGGATGGGAGACCGCCTGGGAATACCAGGTGCTGTAAGCTTTATATAGTTTACTACCCTAATGTTCTAACCATTCAAATAGCCCAATTTTGGCAGCAGATTTGGCTTACGGCCATACCACCTTGAAAACGCCCGAACTCGTCTGATCTCGGAAGCTAAGCAGGGTCGGGCCTGGTTAGTACTTGGATGGGAGACCGCCTGGGAATACCAGGTGCTGTAAGCTTTATATAGTTTACTACCCTAATGTTCTAACCATTCAAATAGCCCAATTTTGGCAGCAGATTTGGCTTACGGCCATACCACCTTGAAAACGCCCGAACTCGTCTGATCTCGGAAGCTAAGCAGGGTCGGGCCTGGTTAGTACTTGGATGGGAGACCGCCTGGGAATACCAGGTGCTGTAAGCTTTATATAGTTTACTACCCTAATGTTCTAACCATTCAAATAGCCCAATTTTGGCAGCAGATTTGGCTTACGGCCATACCACCTTGAAAACGCCCGAACTCGTCTGATCTCGGAAGCTAAGCAGGGTCGGGCCTGGTTAGTACTTGGATGGGAGACCGCCTGGGAATACCAGGTGCTGTAAGCTTTATATAGTTTACTACCCTAATGTTCTAACCATTCAAATAGCCCAATTTTGGCAGCAGATTTCGCTTACGGCCATACCACCTTGAAAACGCCCGAACTCGTCTGATCTCGGAAGCTAAGCAGGGTCGGGCCTGGTTAGTACTTGGATGGGAGACCGCCTGGGAATACCAGGTGCTGTAAGCTTTATATAGTTTACTACCCTAATGTTCTAACCATTCAAATAGCCCAATTTTGGCAGCAGATTTCGCTTACGGCCATACCACCTTGAAAACGCCCGAACTCGTCTGATCTCGGAAGCTAAGCAGGGTCGGGCCTGGTTAGTACTTGGATGGGAGACCGCCTGGGAATACCAGGTGCTGTAAGCTTTATATAGTTTACTACCCTAATGTTCTAACCATTCAAATAGCCCAATTTTGGCAGCAGATTTGGCTTACGGCCATACCACCTTGAAAACGCCCGAACTCGTCTGATCTCGGAAGCTAAGCAGGGTCGGGCCTGGTTAGTACTTGGATGGGAGACCGCCTGGGAATACCAGGTGCTGTAAGCTTTATATAGTTTACTACCCTAATGTTCTAACCATTCAAATAGCCCAATTTTGGCAGCAGATTTCGCTTACGGCCATACCACCTTGAAAACGCCCGAACTCGTCTGATCTCGGAAGCTAAGCAGGGTCGGGCCTGGTTAGTACTTGGATGGGAGACCGCCTGGGAATACCAGGTGCTGTAAGCTTTATATAGTTTACTACCCTAATGTTCTAACCATTCAAATAGCCCAATTTTGGCAGCAGATTTGGCTTACGGCCATACCACCTTGAAAACGCCCGAACTCGTCTGATCTCGGAAGCTAAGCAGGGTCGGGCCTGGTTAGTACTTGGATGGGAGACCGCCTGGGAATACCAGGTGCTGTAAGCTTTATATAGTTTACTACCCTAATGTTCTAACCATTCAAATAGCCCAATTTTGGCAGCAGATTTCGCTTACGGCCATACCACCTTGAAAACGCCCGAACTCGTCTGATCTCGGAAGCTAAGCAGGGTCGGGCCTGGTTAGTACTTGGATGGGAGACCGCCTGGGAATACCAGGTGCTGTAAGCTTTATATAGTTTACTACCCTAATGTTCTAACCATTCAAATAGCCCAATTTTGGCAGCAGATTTGGCTTACGGCCATACCACCTTGAAAACGCCCGAACTCGTCTGATCTCGGAAGCTAAGCAGGGTCGGGCCTGGTTAGTACTTGGATGGGAGACCGCCTGGGAATACCAGGTGCTGTAAGCTTTATATAGTTTACTACCCTAATGTTCTAACCATTCAAATAGCCCAATTTTGGCAGCAGATTTCGCTTACGGCCATACCACCTTGAAAACGCCCGAACTCGTCTGATCTCGGAAGCTAAGCAGGGTCGGGCCTGGTTAGTACTTGGATGGGAGACCGCCTGGGAATACCAGGTGCTGTAAGCTTTATATAGTTTACTACCCTAATGTTCTAACCATTCAAATAGCCCAATTTTGGCAGCAGATTTCGCTTACGGCCATACCACCTTGAAAACGCCCGAACTCGTCTGATCTCGGAAGCTAAGCAGGGTCGGGCCTGGTTAGTACTTGGATGGGAGACCGCCTGGGAATACCAGGTGCTGTAAGCTTTATATAGTTTACTACCCTAATGTTCTAACCATTCAAATAGCCCAATTTTGGCAGCAGATTTGGCTTACGGCCATACCACCTTGAAAACGCCCGAACTCGTCTGATCTCGGAAGCTAAGCAGGGTCGGGCCTGGTTAGTACTTGGATGGGAGACCGCCTGGGAATACCAGGTGCTGTAAGCTTTATATAGTTTACTACCCTAATGTTCTAACCATTCAAATAGCCCAATTTTGGCAGCAGATTTGGCTTACGGCCATACCACCTTGAAAACGCCCGAACTCGTCTGATCTCGGAAGCTAAGCAGGGTCGGGCCTGGTTAGTACTTGGATGGGAGACCGCCTGGGAATACCAGGTGCTGTAAGCTTTATATAGTTTACTACCCTAATGTTCTAACCATTCAAATAGCCCAATTTTGGCAGCAGATTTGGCTTACGGCCATACCACCTTGAAAACGCCCGAACTCGTCTGATCTCGGAAGCTAAGCAGGGTCGGGCCTGGTTAGTACTTGGATGGGAGACCGCCTGGGAATACCAGGTGCTGTAAGCTTTATATAGTTTACTACCCTAATGTTCTAACCATTCAAATAGCCCAATTTTGGCAGCAGATTTCGCTTACGGCCATACCACCTTGAAAACGCCCGAACTCGTCTGATCTCGGAAGCTAAGCAGGGTCGGGCCTGGTTAGTACTTGGATGGGAGACCGCCTGGGAATACCAGGTGCTGTAAGCTTTATATAGTTTACTACCCTAATGTTCTAACCATTCAAATAGCCCAATTTTGGCAGCAGATTTCGCTTACGGCCATACCACCTTGAAAACGCCCGAACTCGTCTGATCTCGGAAGCTAAGCAGGGTCGGGCCTGGTTAGTACTTGGATGGGAGACCGCCTGGGAATACCAGGTGCTGTAAGCTTTATATAGTTTACTACCCTAATGTTCTAACCATTCAAATAGCCCAATTTTGGCAGCAGATTTCGCTTACGGCCATACCACCTTGAAAACGCCCGAACTCGTCTGATCTCGGAAGCTAAGCAGGGTCGGGCCTGGTTAGTACTTGGATGGGAGACCGCCTGGGAATACCAGGTGCTGTAAGCTTTATATAGTTTACTACCCTAATGTTCTAACCATTCAAATAGCCCAATTTTGGCAGCAGATTTCGCTTACGGCCATACCACCTTGAAAACGCCCGAACTCGTCTGATCTCGGAAGCTAAGCAGGGTCGGGCCTGGTTAGTACTTGGATGGGAGACCGCCTGGGAATACCAGGTGCTGTAAGCTTTATATAGTTTACTACCCTAATGTTCTAACCATTCAAATAGCCCAATTTTGGCAGCAGATTTGGCTTACGGCCATACCACCTTGAAAACGCCCGAACTCGTCTGATCTCGGAAGCTAAGCAGGGTCGGGCCTGGTTAGTACTTGGATGGGAGACCGCCTGGGAATACCAGGTGCTGTAAGCTTTATATAGTTTACTACCCTAATGTTCTAACCATTCAAATAGCCCAATTTTGGCAGCAGATTTGGCTTACGGCCATACCACCTTGAAAACGCCCGAACTCGTCTGATCTCGGAAGCTAAGCAGGGTCGGGCCTGGTTAGTACTTGGATGGGAGACCGCCTGGGAATACCAGGTGCTGTAAGCTTTATATAGTTTACTACCCTAATGTTCTAACCATTCAAATAGCCCAATTTTGGCAGCAGATTTGGCTTACGGCCATACCACCTTGAAAACGCCCGAACTCGTCTGATCTCGGAAGCTAAGCAGGGTCGGGCCTGGTTAGTACTTGGATGGGAGACCGCCTGGGAATACCAGGTGCTGTAAGCTTTATATAGTTTACTACCCTAATGTTCTAACCATTCAAATAGCCCAATTTTGGCAGCAGATTTGGCTTACGGCCATACCACCTTGAAAACGCCCGAACTCGTCTGATCTCGGAAGCTAAGCAGGGTCGGGCCTGGTTAGTACTTGGATGGGAGACCGCCTGGGAATACCAGGTGCTGTAAGCTTTATATAGTTTACTACCCTAATGTTCTAACCATTCAAATAGCCCAATTTTGGCAGCAGATTTGGCTTACGGCCATACCACCTTGAAAACGCCCGAACTCGTCTGATCTCGGAAGCTAAGCAGGGTCGGGCCTGGTTAGTACTTGGATGGGAGACCGCCTGGGAATACCAGGTGCTGTAAGCTTTATATAGTTTACTACCCTAATGTTCTAACCATTCAAATAGCCCAATTTTGGCAGCAGATTTCGCTTACGGCCATACCACCTTGAAAACGCCCGAACTCGTCTGATCTCGGAAGCTAAGCAGGGTCGGGCCTGGTTAGTACTTGGATGGGAGACCGCCTGGGAATACCAGGTGCTGTAAGCTTTATATAGTTTACTACCCTAATGTTCTAACCATTCAAATAGCCCAATTTTGGCAGCAGATTTGGCTTACGGCCATACCACCTTGAAAACGCCCGAACTCGTCTGATCTCGGAAGCTAAGCAGGGTCGGGCCTGGTTAGTACTTGGATGGGAGACCGCCTGGGAATACCAGGTGCTGTAAGCTTTATATAGTTTACTACCCTAATGTTCTAACCATTCAAATAGCCCAATTTTGGCAGCAGATTTCGCTTACGGCCATACCACCTTGAAAACGCCCGAACTCGTCTGATCTCGGAAGCTAAGCAGGGTCGGGCCTGGTTAGTACTTGGATGGGAGACCGCCTGGGAATACCAGGTGCTGTAAGCTTTATATAGTTTACTACCCTAATGTTCTAACCATTCAAATAGCCCAATTTTGGCAGCAGATTTCGCTTACGGCCATACCACCTTGAAAACGCCCGAACTCGTCTGATCTCGGAAGCTAAGCAGGGTCGGGCCTGGTTAGTACTTGGATGGGAGACCGCCTGGGAATACCAGGTGCTGTAAGCTTTATATAGTTTACTACCCTAATGTTCTAACCATTCAAATAGCCCAATTTTGGCAGCAGATTTCGCTTACGGCCATACCACCTTGAAAACGCCCGAACTCGTCTGATCTCGGAAGCTAAGCAGGGTCGGGCCTGGTTAGTACTTGGATGGGAGACCGCCTGGGAATACCAGGTGCTGTAAGCTTTATATAGTTTACTACCCTAATGTTCTAACCATTCAAATAGCCCAATTTTGGCAGCAGATTTGGCTTACGGCCATACCACCTTGAAAACGCCCGAACTCGTCTGATCTCGGAAGCTAAGCAGGGTCGGGCCTGGTTAGTACTTGGATGGGAGACCGCCTGGGAATACCAGGTGCTGTAAGCTTTATATAGTTTACTACCCTAATGTTCTAACCATTCAAATAGCCCAATTTTGGCAGCAGATTTCGCTTACGGCCATACCACCTTGAAAACGCCCGAACTCGTCTGATCTCGGAAGCTAAGCAGGGTCGGGCCTGGTTAGTACTTGGATGGGAGACCGCCTGGGAATACCAGGTGCTGTAAGCTTTATATAGTTTACTACCCTAATGTTCTAACCATTCAAATAGCCCAATTTTGGCAGCAGATTTGGCTTACGGCCATACCACCTTGAAAACGCCCGAACTCGTCTGATCTCGGAAGCTAAGCAGGGTCGGGCCTGGTTAGTACTTGGATGGGAGACCGCCTGGGAATACCAGGTGCTGTAAGCTTTATATAGTTTACTACCCTAATGTTCTAACCATTCAAATAGCCCAATTTTGGCAGCAGATTTGGCTTACGGCCATACCACCTTGAAAACGCCCGAACTCGTCTGATCTCGGAAGCTAAGCAGGGTCGGGCCTGGTTAGTACTTGGATGGGAGACCGCCTGGGAATACCAGGTGCTGTAAGCTTTATATAGTTTACTACCCTAATGTTCTAACCATTCAAATAGCCCAATTTTGGCAGCAGATTTGGCTTACGGCCATACCACCTTGAAAACGCCCGAACTCGTCTGATCTCGGAAGCTAAGCAGGGTCGGGCCTGGTTAGTACTTGGATGGGAGACCGCCTGGGAATACCAGGTGCTGTAAGCTTTATATAGTTTACTACCCTAATGTTCTAACCATTCAAATAGCCCAATTTTGGCAGCAGATTTGGCTTACGGCCATACCACCTTGAAAACGCCCGAACTCGTCTGATCTCGGAAGCTAAGCAGGGTCGGGCCTGGTTAGTACTTGGATGGGAGACCGCCTGGGAATACCAGGTGCTGTAAGCTTTATATAGTTTACTACCCTAATGTTCTAACCATTCAAATAGCCCAATTTTGGCAGCAGATTTGGCTTACGGCCATACCACCTTGAAAACGCCCGAACTCGTCTGATCTCGGAAGCTAAGCAGGGTCGGGCCTGGTTAGTACTTGGATGGGAGACCGCCTGGGAATACCAGGTGCTGTAAGCTTTATATAGTTTACTACCCTAATGTTCTAACCATTCAAATAGCCCAATTTTGGCAGCAGATTTCGCTTACGGCCATACCACCTTGAAAACGCCCGAACTCGTCTGATCTCGGAAGCTAAGCAGGGTCGGGCCTGGTTAGTACTTGGATGGGAGACCGCCTGGGAATACCAGGTGCTGTAAGCTTTATATAGTTTACTACCCTAATGTTCTAACCATTCAAATAGCCCAATTTTGGCAGCAGATTTGGCTTACGGCCATACCACCTTGAAAACGCCCGAACTCGTCTGATCTCGGAAGCTAAGCAGGGTCGGGCCTGGTTAGTACTTGGATGGGAGACCGCCTGGGAATACCAGGTGCTGTAAGCTTTATATAGTTTACTACCCTAATGTTCTAACCATTCAAATAGCCCAATTTTGGCAGCAGATTTGGCTTACGGCCATACCACCTTGAAAACGCCCGAACTCGTCTGATCTCGGAAGCTAAGCAGGGTCGGGCCTGGTTAGTACTTGGATGGGAGACCGCCTGGGAATACCAGGTGCTGTAAGCTTTATATAGTTTACTACCCTAATGTTCTAACCATTCAAATAGCCCAATTTTGGCAGCAGATTTGGCTTACGGCCATACCACCTTGAAAACGCCCGAACTCGTCTGATCTCGGAAGCTAAGCAGGGTCGGGCCTGGTTAGTACTTGGATGGGAGACCGCCTGGGAATACCAGGTGCTGTAAGCTTTATATAGTTTACTACCCTAATGTTCTAACCATTCAAATAGCCCAATTTTGGCAGCAGATTTCGCTTACGGCCATACCACCTTGAAAACGCCCGAACTCGTCTGATCTCGGAAGCTAAGCAGGGTCGGGCCTGGTTAGTACTTGGATGGGAGACCGCCTGGGAATACCAGGTGCTGTAAGCTTTATATAGTTTACTACCCTAATGTTCTAACCATTCAAATAGCCCAATTTTGGCAGCAGATTTGCTTACGGCCATACCACCTTGAAAACGCCCGAACTCGTCTGATCTCGGAAGCTAAGCAGGGTCGGGCCTGGTTAGTACTTGGATGGGAGACCGCCTGGGAATACCAGGTGCTGTAAGCTTTATATAGTTTACTACCCTAATGTTCTAACCATTCAAATAGCCCAATTTTGGCAGCAGATTTGGCTTACGGCCATACCACCTTGAAAACGCCCGAACTCGTCTGATCTCGGAAGCTAAGCAGGGTCGGGCCTGGTTAGTACTTGGATGGGAGACCGCCTGGGAATACCAGGTGCTGTAAGCTTTATATAGTTTACTACCCTAATGTTCTAACCATTCAAATAGCCCAATTTTGGCAGCAGATTTGGCTTACGGCCATACCACCTTGAAAACGCCCGAACTCGTCTGATCTCGGAAGCTAAGCAGGGTCGGGCCTGGTTAGTACTTGGATGGGAGACCGCCTGGGAATACCAGGTGCTGTAAGCTTTATATAGTTTACTACCCTAATGTTCTAACCATTCAAATAGCCCAATTTTGGCAGCAGATTTGGCTTACGGCCATACCACCTTGAAAACGCCCGAACTCGTCTGATCTCGGAAGCTAAGCAGGGTCGGGCCTGGTTAGTACTTGGATGGGAGACCGCCTGGGAATACCAGGTGCTGTAAGCTTTATATAGTTTACTACCCTAATGTTCTAACCATTCAAATAGCCCAATTTTGGCAGCAGATTTGGCTTACGGCCATACCACCTTGAAAACGCCCGAACTCGTCTGATCTCGGAAGCTAAGCAGGGTCGGGCCTGGTTAGTACTTGGATGGGAGACCGCCTGGGAATACCAGGTGCTGTAAGCTTTATATAGTTTACTACCCTAATGTTCTAACCATTCAAATAGCCCAATTTTGGCAGCAGATTTGGCTTACGGCCATACCACCTTGAAAACGCCCGAACTCGTCTGATCTCGGAAGCTAAGCAGGGTCGGGCCTGGTTAGTACTTGGATGGGAGACCGCCTGGGAATACCAGGTGCTGTAAGCTTTATATAGTTTACTACCCTAATGTTCTAACCATTCAAATAGCCCAATTTTGGCAGCAGATTTGGCTTACGGCCATACCACCTTGAAAACGCCCGAACTCGTCTGATCTCGGAAGCTAAGCAGGGTCGGGCCTGGTTAGTACTTGGATGGGAGACCGCCTGGGAATACCAGGTGCTGTAAGCTTTATATAGTTTACTACCCTAATGTTCTAACCATTCAAATAGCCCAATTTTGGCAGCAGATTTGGCTTACGGCCATACCACCTTGAAAACGCCCGAACTCGTCTGATCTCGGAAGCTAAGCAGGGTCGGGCCTGGTTAGTACTTGGATGGGAGACCGCCTGGGAATACCAGGTGCTGTAAGCTTTATATAGTTTACTACCCTAATGTTCTAACCATTCAAATAGCCCAATTTTGGCAGCAGATTTGGCTTACGGCCATACCACCTTGAAAACGCCCGAACTCGTCTGATCTCGGAAGCTAAGCAGGGTCGGGCCTGGTTAGTACTTGGATGGGAGACCGCCTGGGAATACCAGGTGCTGTAAGCTTTATATAGTTTACTACCCTAATGTTCTAACCATTCAAATAGCCCAATTTTGGCAGCAGATTTGGCTTACGGCCATACCACCTTGAAAACGCCCGAACTCGTCTGATCTCGGAAGCTAAGCAGGGTCGGGCCTGGTTAGTACTTGGATGGGAGACCGCCTGGGAATACCAGGTGCTGTAAGCTTTATATAGTTTACTACCCTAATGTTCTAACCATTCAAATAGCCCAATTTTGGCAGCAGATTTGGCTTACGGCCATACCACCTTGAAAACGCCCGAACTCGTCTGATCTCGGAAGCTAAGCAGGGTCGGGCCTGGTTAGTACTTGGATGGGAGACCGCCTGGGAATACCAGGTGCTGTAAGCTTTATATAGTTTACTACCCTAATGTTCTAACCATTCAAATAGCCCAATTTTGGCAGCAGATTTGGCTTACGGCCATACCACCTTGAAAACGCCCGAACTCGTCTGATCTCGGAAGCTAAGCAGGGTCGGGCCTGGTTAGTACTTGGATGGGAGACCGCCTGGGAATACCAGGTGCTGTAAGCTTTATATAGTTTACTACCCTAATGTTCTAACCATTCAAATAGCCCAATTTTGGCAGCAGATTTGGCTTACGGCCATACCACCTTGAAAACGCCCGAACTCGTCTGATCTCGGAAGCTAAGCAGGGTCGGGCCTGGTTAGTACTTGGATGGGAGACCGCCTGGGAATACCAGGTGCTGTAAGCTTTATATAGTTTACTACCCTAATGTTCTAACCATTCAAATAGCCCAATTTTGGCAGCAGATTTGGCTTACGGCCATACCACCTTGAAAACGCCCGAACTCGTCTGATCTCGGAAGCTAAGCAGGGTCGGGCCTGGTTAGTACTTGGATGGGAGACCGCCTGGGAATACCAGGTGCTGTAAGCTTTATATAGTTTACTACCCTAATGTTCTAACCATTCAAATAGCCCAATTTTGGCAGCAGATTTGGCTTACGGCCATACCACCTTGAAAACGCCCGAACTCGTCTGATCTCGGAAGCTAAGCAGGGTCGGGCCTGGTTAGTACTTGGATGGGAGACCGCCTGGGAATACCAGGTGCTGTAAGCTTTATATAGTTTACTACCCTAATGTTCTAACCATTCAAATAGCCCAATTTTGGCAGCAGATTTGGCTTACGGCCATACCACCTTGAAAACGCCCGAACTCGTCTGATCTCGGAAGCTAAGCAGGGTCGGGCCTGGTTAGTACTTGGATGGGAGACCGCCTGGGAATACCAGGTGCTGTAAGCTTTATATAGTTTACTACCCTAATGTTCTAACCATTCAAATAGCCCAATTTTGGCAGCAGATTTGCTTACGGCCATACCACCTTGAAAACGCCCGAACTCGTCTGATCTCGGAAGCTAAGCAGGGTCGGGCCTGGTTAGTACTTGGATGGGAGACCGCCTGGGAATACCAGGTGCTGTAAGCTTTATATAGTTTACTACCCTAATGTTCTAACCATTCAAATAGCCCAATTTTGGCAGCAGATTTGGCTTACGGCCATACCACCTTGAAAACGCCCGAACTCGTCTGATCTCGGAAGCTAAGCAGGGTCGGGCCTGGTTAGTACTTGGATGGGAGACCGCCTGGGAATACCAGGTGCTGTAAGCTTTATATAGTTTACTACCCTAATGTTCTAACCATTCAAATAGCCCAATTTTGGCAGCAGATTTGGCTTACGGCCATACCACCTTGAAAACGCCCGAACTCGTCTGATCTCGGAAGCTAAGCAGGGTCGGGCCTGGTTAGTACTTGGATGGGAGACCGCCTGGGAATACCAGGTGCTGTAAGCTTTATATAGTTTACTACCCTAATGTTCTAACCATTCAAATAGCCCAATTTTGGCAGCAGATTTGGCTTACGGCCATACCACCTTGAAAACGCCCGAACTCGTCTGATCTCGGAAGCTAAGCAGGGTCGGGCCTGGTTAGTACTTGGATGGGAGACCGCCTGGGAATACCAGGTGCTGTAAGCTTTATATAGTTTACTACCCTAATGTTCTAACCATTCAAATAGCCCAATTTTGGCAGCAGATTTGGCTTACGGCCATACCACCTTGAAAACGCCCGAACTCGTCTGATCTCGGAAGCTAAGCAGGGTCGGGCCTGGTTAGTACTTGGATGGGAGACCGCCTGGGAATACCAGGTGCTGTAAGCTTTATATAGTTTACTACCCTAATGTTCTAACCATTCAAATAGCCCAATTTTGGCAGCAGATTTGGCTTACGGCCATACCACCTTGAAAACGCCCGAACTCGTCTGATCTCGGAAGCTAAGCAGGGTCGGGCCTGGTTAGTACTTGGATGGGAGACCGCCTGGGAATACCAGGTGCTGTAAGCTTTATATAGTTTACTACCCTAATGTTCTAACCATTCAAATAGCCCAATTTTGGCAGCAGATTTGGCTTACGGCCATACCACCTTGAAAACGCCCGAACTCGTCTGATCTCGGAAGCTAAGCAGGGTCGGGCCTGGTTAGTACTTGGATGGGAGACCGCCTGGGAATACCAGGTGCTGTAAGCTTTATATAGTTTACTACCCTAATGTTCTAACCATTCAAATAGCCCAATTTTGGCAGCAGATTTGGCTTACGGCCATACCACCTTGAAAACGCCCGAACTCGTCTGATCTCGGAAGCTAAGCAGGGTCGGGCCTGGTTAGTACTTGGATGGGAGACCGCCTGGGAATACCAGGTGCTGTAAGCTTTATATAGTTTACTACCCTAATGTTCTAACCATTCAAATAGCCCAATTTTGGCAGCAGATTTCGCTTACGGCCATACCACCTTGAAAACGCCCGAACTCGTCTGATCTCGGAAGCTAAGCAGGGTCGGGCCTGGTTAGTACTTGGATGGGAGACCGCCTGGGAATACCAGGTGCTGTAAGCTTTATATAGTTTACTACCCTAATGTTCTAACCATTCAAATAGCCCAATTTTGGCAGCAGATTTGGCTTACGGCCATACCACCTTGAAAACGCCCGAACTCGTCTGATCTCGGAAGCTAAGCAGGGTCGGGCCTGGTTAGTACTTGGATGGGAGACCGCCTGGGAATACCAGGTGCTGTAAGCTTTATATAGTTTACTACCCTAATGTTCTAACCATTCAAATAGCCCAATTTTGGCAGCAGATTTGGCTTACGGCCATACCACCTTGAAAACGCCCGAACTCGTCTGATCTCGGAAGCTAAGCAGGGTCGGGCCTGGTTAGTACTTGGATGGGAGACCGCCTGGGAATACCAGGTGCTGTAAGCTTTATATAGTTTACTACCCTAATGTTCTAACCATTCAAATAGCCCAATTTTGGCAGCAGATTTGGCTTACGGCCATACCACCTTGAAAACGCCCGAACTCGTCTGATCTCGGAAGCTAAGCAGGGTCGGGCCTGGTTAGTACTTGGATGGGAGACCGCCTGGGAATACCAGGTGCTGTAAGCTTTATATAGTTTACTACCCTAATGTTCTAACCATTCAAATAGCCCAATTTTGGCAGCAGATTTGGCTTACGGCCATACCACCTTGAAAACGCCCGAACTCGTCTGATCTCGGAAGCTAAGCAGGGTCGGGCCTGGTTAGTACTTGGATGGGAGACCGCCTGGGAATACCAGGTGCTGTAAGCTTTATATAGTTTACTACCCTAATGTTCTAACCATTCAAATAGCCCAATTTTGGCAGCAGATTTGGCTTACGGCCATACCACCTTGAAAACGCCCGAACTCGTCTGATCTCGGAAGCTAAGCAGGGTCGGGCCTGGTTAGTACTTGGATGGGAGACCGCCTGGGAATACCAGGTGCTGTAAGCTTTATATAGTTTACTACCCTAATGTTCTAACCATTCAAATAGCCCAATTTTGGCAGCAGATTTGGCTTACGGCCATACCACCTTGAAAACGCCCGAACTCGTCTGATCTCGGAAGCTAAGCAGGGTCGGGCCTGGTTAGTACTTGGATGGGAGACCGCCTGGGAATACCAGGTGCTGTAAGCTTTATATAGTTTACTACCCTAATGTTCTAACCATTCAAATAGCCCAATTTTGGCAGCAGATTTGGCTTACGGCCATACCACCTTGAAAACGCCCGAACTCGTCTGATCTCGGAAGCTAAGCAGGGTCGGGCCTGGTTAGTACTTGGATGGGAGACCGCCTGGGAATACCAGGTGCTGTAAGCTTTATATAGTTTACTACCCTAATGTTCTAACCATTCAAATAGCCCAATTTTGGCAGCAGATTTGGCTTACGGCCATACCACCTTGAAAACGCCCGAACTCGTCTGATCTCGGAAGCTAAGCAGGGTCGGGCCTGGTTAGTACTTGGATGGGAGACCGCCTGGGAATACCAGGTGCTGTAAGCTTTATATAGTTTACTACCCTAATGTTCTAACCATTCAAATAGCCCAATTTTGGCAGCAGATTTGGCTTACGGCCATACCACCTTGAAAACGCCCGAACTCGTCTGATCTCGGAAGCTAAGCAGGGTCGGGCCTGGTTAGTACTTGGATGGGAGACCGCCTGGGAATACCAGGTGCTGTAAGCTTTATATAGTTTACTACCCTAATGTTCTAACCATTCAAATAGCCCAATTTTGGCAGCAGATTTGGCTTACGGCCATACCACCTTGAAAACGCCCGAACTCGTCTGATCTCGGAAGCTAAGCAGGGTCGGGCCTGGTTAGTACTTGGATGGGAGACCGCCTGGGAATACCAGGTGCTGTAAGCTTTATATAGTTTACTACCCTAATGTTCTAACCATTCAAATAGCCCAATTTTGGCAGCAGATTTGGCTTACGGCCATACCACCTTGAAAACGCCCGAACTCGTCTGATCTCGGAAGCTAAGCAGGGTCGGGCCTGGTTAGTACTTGGATGGGAGACCGCCTGGGAATACCAGGTGCTGTAAGCTTTATATAGTTTACTACCCTAATGTTCTAACCATTCAAATAGCCCAATTTTGGCAGCAGATTTGGCTTACGGCCATACCACCTTGAAAACGCCCGAACTCGTCTGATCTCGGAAGCTAAGCAGGGTCGGGCCTGGTTAGTACTTGGATGGGAGACCGCCTGGGAATACCAGGTGCTGTAAGCTTTATATAGTTTACTACCCTAATGTTCTAACCATTCAAATAGCCCAATTTTGGCAGCAGATTTGGCTTACGGCCATACCACCTTGAAAACGCCCGAACTCGTCTGATCTCGGAAGCTAAGCAGGGTCGGGCCTGGTTAGTACTTGGATGGGAGACCGCCTGGGAATACCAGGTGCTGTAAGCTTTATATAGTTTACTACCCTAATGTTCTAACCATTCAAATAGCCCAATTTTGGCAGCAGATTTGGCTTACGGCCATACCACCTTGAAAACGCCCGAACTCGTCTGATCTCGGAAGCTAAGCAGGGTCGGGCCTGGTTAGTACTTGGATGGGAGACCGCCTGGGAATACCAGGTGCTGTAAGCTTTATATAGTTTACTACCCTAATGTTCTAACCATTCAAATAGCCCAATTTTGGCAGCAGATTTGGCTTACGGCCATACCACCTTGAAAACGCCCGAACTCGTCTGATCTCGGAAGCTAAGCAGGGTCGGGCCTGGTTAGTACTTGGATGGGAGACCGCCTGGGAATACCAGGTGCTGTAAGCTTTATATAGTTTACTACCCTAATGTTCTAACCATTCAAATAGCCCAATTTTGGCAGCAGATTTGGCTTACGGCCATACCACCTTGAAAACGCCCGAACTCGTCTGATCTCGGAAGCTAAGCAGGGTCGGGCCTGGTTAGTACTTGGATGGGAGACCGCCTGGGAATACCAGGTGCTGTAAGCTTTATATAGTTTACTACCCTAATGTTCTAACCATTCAAATAGCCCAATTTTGGCAGCAGATTTGGCTTACGGCCATACCACCTTGAAAACGCCCGAACTCGTCTGATCTCGGAAGCTAAGCAGGGTCGGGCCTGGTTAGTACTTGGATGGGAGACCGCCTGGGAATACCAGGTGCTGTAAGCTTTATATAGTTTACTACCCTAATGTTCTAACCATTCAAATAGCCCAATTTTGGCAGCAGATTTGGCTTACGGCCATACCACCTTGAAAACGCCCGAACTCGTCTGATCTCGGAAGCTAAGCAGGGTCGGGCCTGGTTAGTACTTGGATGGGAGACCGCCTGGGAATACCAGGTGCTGTAAGCTTTATATAGTTTACTACCCTAATGTTCTAACCATTCAAATAGCCCAATTTTGGCAGCAGATTTGGCTTACGGCCATACCACCTTGAAAACGCCCGAACTCGTCTGATCTCGGAAGCTAAGCAGGGTCGGGCCTGGTTAGTACTTGGATGGGAGACCGCCTGGGAATACCAGGTGCTGTAAGCTTTATATAGTTTACTACCCTAATGTTCTAACCATTCAAATAGCCCAATTTTGGCAGCAGATTTGGCTTACGGCCATACCACCTTGAAAACGCCCGAACTCGTCTGATCTCGGAAGCTAAGCAGGGTCGGGCCTGGTTAGTACTTGGATGGGAGACCGCCTGGGAATACCAGGTGCTGTAAGCTTTATATAGTTTACTACCCTAATGTTCTAACCATTCAAATAGCCCAATTTTGGCAGCAGATTTGGCTTACGGCCATACCACCTTGAAAACGCCCGAACTCGTCTGATCTCGGAAGCTAAGCAGGGTCGGGCCTGGTTAGTACTTGGATGGGAGACCGCCTGGGAATACCAGGTGCTGTAAGCTTTATATAGTTTACTACCCTAATGTTCTAACCATTCAAATAGCCCAATTTTGGCAGCAGATTTGGCTTACGGCCATACCACCTTGAAAACGCCCGAACTCGTCTGATCTCGGAAGCTAAGCAGGGTCGGGCCTGGTTAGTACTTGGATGGGAGACCGCCTGGGAATACCAGGTGCTGTAAGCTTTATATAGTTTACTACCCTAATGTTCTAACCATTCAAATAGCCCAATTTTGGCAGCAGATTTCGCTTACGGCCATACCACCTTGAAAACGCCCGAACTCGTCTGATCTCGGAAGCTAAGCAGGGTCGGGCCTGGTTAGTACTTGGATGGGAGACCGCCTGGGAATACCAGGTGCTGTAAGCTTTATATAGTTTACTACCCTAATGTTCTAACCATTCAAATAGCCCAATTTTGGCAGCAGATTTGGCTTACGGCCATACCACCTTGAAAACGCCCGAACTCGTCTGATCTCGGAAGCTAAGCAGGGTCGGGCCTGGTTAGTACTTGGATGGGAGACCGCCTGGGAATACCAGGTGCTGTAAGCTTTATATAGTTTACTACCCTAATGTTCTAACCATTCAAATAGCCCAATTTTGGCAGCAGATTTGGCTTACGGCCATACCACCTTGAAAACGCCCGAACTCGTCTGATCTCGGAAGCTAAGCAGGGTCGGGCCTGGTTAGTACTTGGATGGGAGACCGCCTGGGAATACCAGGTGCTGTAAGCTTTATATAGTTTACTACCCTAATGTTCTAACCATTCAAATAGCCCAATTTTGGCAGCAGATTTGGCTTACGGCCATACCACCTTGAAAACGCCCGAACTCGTCTGATCTCGGAAGCTAAGCAGGGTCGGGCCTGGTTAGTACTTGGATGGGAGACCGCCTGGGAATACCAGGTGCTGTAAGCTTTATATAGTTTACTACCCTAATGTTCTAACCATTCAAATAGCCCAATTTTGGCAGCAGATTTGGCTTACGGCCATACCACCTTGAAAACGCCCGAACTCGTCTGATCTCGGAAGCTAAGCAGGGTCGGGCCTGGTTAGTACTTGGATGGGAGACCGCCTGGGAATACCAGGTGCTGTAAGCTTTATATAGTTTACTACCCTAATGTTCTAACCATTCAAATAGCCCAATTTTGGCAGCAGATTTGGCTTACGGCCATACCACCTTGAAAACGCCCGAACTCGTCTGATCTCGGAAGCTAAGCAGGGTCGGGCCTGGTTAGTACTTGGATGGGAGACCGCCTGGGAATACCAGGTGCTGTAAGCTTTATATAGTTTACTACCCTAATGTTCTAACCATTCAAATAGCCCAATTTTGGCAGCAGATTTGGCTTACGGCCATACCACCTTGAAAACGCCCGAACTCGTCTGATCTCGGAAGCTAAGCAGGGTCGGGCCTGGTTAGTACTTGGATGGGAGACCGCCTGGGAATACCAGGTGCTGTAAGCTTTATATAGTTTACTACCCTAATGTTCTAACCATTCAAATAGCCCAATTTTGGCAGCAGATTTGCTTACGGCCATACCACCTTGAAAACGCCCGAACTCGTCTGATCTCGGAAGCTAAGCAGGGTCGGGCCTGGTTAGTACTTGGATGGGAGACCGCCTGGGAATACCAGGTGCTGTAAGCTTTATATAGTTTACTACCCTAATGTTCTAACCATTCAAATAGCCCAA
>NW_024121477.1:4205115-4206924 GCF_016745375.1 Pimephales promelas
ATTCAAATAGCCCAATTTTGGCAGCAGATTTGGCTTACGGCCATACCACCTTGAAAACGCCCGAACTCGTCTGATCTCGGAAGCTAAGCAGGGTCGGGCCTGGTTAGTACTTGGATGGGAGACCGCCTGGGAATACCAGGTGCTGTAAGCTTTATATAGTTTACTACCCTAATGTTCTAACCATTCAAATAGCCCAATTTTGGCAGCAGATTTGGCTTACGGCCATACCACCTTGAAAACGCCCGAACTCGTCTGATCTCGGAAGCTAAGCAGGGTCGGGCCTGGTTAGTACTTGGATGGGAGACCGCCTGGGAATACCAGGTGCTGTAAGCTTTATATAGTTTACTACCCTAATGTTCTAACCATTCAAATAGCCCAATTTTGGCAGCAGATTTGGCTTACGGCCATACCACCTTGAAAACGCCCGAACTCGTCTGATCTCGGAAGCTAAGCAGGGTCGGGCCTGGTTAGTACTTGGATGGGAGACCGCCTGGGAATACCAGGTGCTGTAAGCTTTATATAGTTTACTACCCTAATGTTCTAACCATTCAAATAGCCCAATTTTGGCAGCAGATTTGGCTTACGGCCATACCACCTTGAAAACGCCCGAACTCGTCTGATCTCGGAAGCTAAGCAGGGTCGGGCCTGGTTAGTACTTGGATGGGAGACCGCCTGGGAATACCAGGTGCTGTAAGCTTTATATAGTTTACTACCCTAATGTTCTAACCATTCAAATAGCCCAATTTTGGCAGCAGATTTCGCTTACGGCCATACACCTTGAAAACGCCCGAACTCGTCTGATCTCGGAAGCTAAGCAGGGTCGGGCTGGTTAGTACTTGGATGGAGACCGCCTGGGAATACCAGGTGCTGTAAGCTTTATATAGTTTACTACCCTAATGTTCTAACCATTCAAATAGCCCAATTTTGGCAGCAGATTTGGCTTACGGCCATACCACCTTGAAAACGCCCGAACTCGTCTGATCTCGGAAGCTAAGCAGGGTCGGGCCTGGTTAGTACTTGGATGGGAGACCGCCTGGGAATACCAGGTGCTGTAAGCTTTATATAGTTTACTACCCTAATGTTCTAACCATTCAAATAGCCCAATTTTGGCAGCAGATTTGGCTTACGGCCATACACCTTGAAAACGCCCGAACTCGTCTGATCTCGGAAGCTAAGCAGGGTCGGGCCTGGTTAGTACTTGGATGGGAGAGACCGCCTGGAATACCAGGTGCTGTAAGCTTTATATAGTTTACTACCTAATGTCTAACCATTCAAATAGCCCAATTTTGGCAGCAGATTTTGGCTTACGGCCATACCACCTTGAAAACGCCCGAACTCGTCTGATCTCGGAAGCTAAGCAGGGTCGGCCTGGTTAGTACTTGGATGGGAGACCGCCTGGGAATACCAGGTGCTGTAAGCTTTATATAGTTTACTACCCTAATGTTCTAACCATTCAAATAGCCCAATTTTGGCAGCAGATTTGCTTACGGCCATACCACCTTGAAAACGCCCGAACTCGTCTGATCTCGGAAGCTAAGCAGGGTCGGGCCTGGTTAGTACTTGGATGGGAGACCGCCTGGGAATACCAGGTGCTGTAAAGCTTTATAGTTTACTACCCTAATGTTAACCATTCAAATAGCCCATTTTGGCAGGCAAGATTTGGCTTTACGGCCATACCACCTTGAAAAACGCCCGAACTCGTCTGATCTCGAAGCTAAGCAGGTCGGGCCTGGTTAGTACTTGGATGGGAGACCGCCTGGAGAATACAGGTGCTGTAAGCTTTATATAGTTTACTACCCTAATGTTCTA
>NW_024121477.1:4217221-4222221 GCF_016745375.1 Pimephales promelas
TAGTTTACTCTGATCTCGGAAGCTAAGCAGGGGTCGGGCCTGGTGTAGGATGGGAGACCGCCTGGGAATACCAGGTGCTGTAAGCTTTATATAGTTTACTACCCTAATGTTCTAACCATTCAAATAGCCCAATTTTGGCAGCAGATTGGCTTACGGCCATACCACCTTGAAAACGCCCGAACTCGTCTGATCTCGGAAGCTAAGCAGGGTCGGGCCTGGTTAGTACTTGGATGGGAGACCGCCTGGGAATACCAGGTGCTGTAAGCTTTATATAGTTTACTACCCTAATGTTCTAACCATTCAAATAGCCCAATTTTGGCAGCAGATTTCGCTTACGGCCATACCACCTTGAAAACGCCCGAACTCGTCTGATCTCGGAAGCTAAGCAGGGTCGGGCCTGGTTAGTACTTGGATGGGAGACCGCCTGGGAATACCAGGTGCTGTAAGCTTTATTGTTTAAAAAAAAAAAAAAAAAAAAAAGAGTCAATGAAATGTTTCAAAAATCCTGAATTGTCTTTTTTCCCCTAAAATGCCTGAAATAGTCTCTGAGTTTCTTCAGAAAGCTGAAGAGTCTCTTTTTTTCTTCTTCAAATAGCCCAATTTTGGCAGCAGATTTCGCTTACGGCCATACCACCTTGAAAACGCCCGAACTCGTCTGATCTCGGAAGCTAAGCAGGGTCGGGCCTGGTTAGTACTTGGATGGGAGACCGCCTGGGAATACCAGGTGCTGTAAGCTTTATATAGTTTACTACCCTAATGTTCTAACCATTCAAATAGCCCAATTTTGGCAGCAGATTTTGCTTACGGCCATACCACCTTGAAACGCCCGAACTCGTCTGATCTCGGAAGCTAAGCAGGGTCGGGCCTGGTTAGTACTTGGATGGGAGACCGCCTGGGAATACCAGGTGCTGTAAGCTTTATATAGTTTACTACCCTAATGTTCTAACCATTCAAATAGCCCAATTTTGGCAGCAGATTTCGCTTACGGCCATACCACCTTGAAAACGCCCGAACTCGTCTGATCTCGGAAGCTAAGCAGGGTCGGGCCTGGTTAGTACTTGGATGGGAGACCGCCTGGGAATACCAGGTGCTGTAAGCTTTATATAGTTTACTACCCTAATGTTCTAACCATTCAAATAGCCCAATTTTGGCAGCAGATTTGGCTTACGGCCATACCACCTTGAAAACGCCCGAACTCGTCTGATCTCGGAAGCTAAGCAGGGTCGGGCCTGGTTAGTACTTGGATGGGAGACCGCCTGGGAATACCAGGTGCTGTAAGCTTTATATAGTTTACTACCCTAATGTTCTAACCATTCAAATAGCCCAATTTTGGCAGCAGATTTCGCTTACGGCCATACCACCTTGAAAACGCCCGAACTCGTCTGATCTCGGAAGCTAAGCAGGGTCGGGCCTGGTTAGTACTTGGATGGGAGACCGCCTGGGAATACCAGGTGCTGTAAGCTTTATATAGTTTACTACCCTAATGTTCTAACCATTCAAATAGCCCAATTTTGGCAGCAGATTTCGGCTTACGGCCATACCACCTTGAAAACGCCCGAACTCGTCTGATCTCGGAAGCTAAGCAGGGTCGGGCCTGGTTAGTACTTGGATGGGAGACCGCCTGGGAATACCAGGTGCTGTAAGCTTTATATAGTTTACTACCCTAATGTTCTAACCATTCAAATAGCCCAATTTTGGCAGCAGATTTGCTTACGGCCATACCACCTTGAAAACGCCCGAACTCGTCTGATCTCGGAAGCTAAGCAGGGTCGGGCCTGGTTAGTACTTGGATGGGAGACCGCCTGGGAATACCAGGTGCTGTAAGCTTTATATAGTTTACTACCCTAATGTTCTAACCATTCAAATAGCCCAATTTTGGCAGCAGATTTGGCTTACGGCCATACCACCTTGAAAACGCCCGAACTCGTCTGATCTCGGAAGCTAAGCAGGGTCGGGCCTGGTTAGTACTTGGATGGGAGACCGCCTGGGAATACCAGGTGCTGTAAGCTTTATATAGTTTACTACCCTAATGTTCTAACCATTCAAATAGCCCAATTTTGGCAGCAGATTTGGCTTACGGCCATACCACCTTGAAAACGCCCGAACTCGTCTGATCTCGGAAGCTAAGCAGGGTCGGGCCTGGTTAGTACTTGGATGGGAGACCGCCTGGGAATACCAGGTGCTGTAAGCTTTATATAGTTTACTACCCTAATGTTCTAACCATTCAAATAGCCCAATTTTGGCAGCAGATTTGGCTTACGGCCATACCACCTTGAAAACGCCCGAACTCGTCTGATCTCGGAAGCTAAGCAGGGTCGGGCCTGGTTAGTACTTGGATGGGAGACCGCCTGGGAATACCAGGTGCTGTAAGCTTTATATAGTTTACTACCCTAATGTTCTAACCATTCAAATAGCCCAATTTTGGCAGCAGATTTCGCTTACGGCCATACCACCTTGAAAACGCCCGAACTCGTCTGATCTCGGAAGCTAAGCAGGGTCGGGCCTGGTTAGTACTTGGATGGGAGACCGCCTGGGAATACCAGGTGCTGTAAGCTTTATATAGTTTACTACCCTAATGTTCTAACCATTCAAATAGCCCAATTTTGGCAGCAGATTTGGCTTACGGCCATACCACCTTGAAAACGCCCGAACTCGTCTGATCTCGGAAGCTAAGCAGGGTCGGGCCTGGTTAGTACTTGGATGGGAGACCGCCTGGGAATACCAGGTGCTGTAAGCTTTATATAGTTTACTACCCTAATGTTCTAACCATTCAAATAGCCCAATTTTGGCAGCAGATTTGGCTTACGGCCATACCACCTTGAAAACGCCCGAACTCGTCTGATCTCGGAAGCTAAGCAGGGTCGGGCCTGGTTAGTACTTGGATGGGAGACCGCCTGGGAATACCAGGTGCTGTAAGCTTTATATAGTTTACTACCCTAATGTTCTAACCATTCAAATAGCCCAATTTTGGCAGCAGATTTGGCTTACGGCCATACCACCTTGAAAACGCCCGAACTCGTCTGATCTCGGAAGCTAAGCAGGGTCGGGCCTGGTTAGTACTTGGATGGGAGACCGCCTGGGAATACCAGGTGCTGTAAGCTTTATATAGTTTACTACCCTAATGTTCTAACCATTCAAATAGCCCAATTTTGGCAGCAGATTTGGCTTACGGCCATACCACCTTGAAAACGCCCGAACTCGTCTGATCTCGGAAGCTAAGCAGGGTCGGGCCTGGTTAGTACTTGGATGGGAGACCGCCTGGGAATACCAGGTGCTGTAAGCTTTATATAGTTTACTACCCTAATGTTCTAACCATTCAAATAGCCCAATTTTGGCAGCAGATTTGGCTTACGGCCATACCACCTTGAAAACGCCCGAACTCGTCTGATCTCGGAAGCTAAGCAGGGTCGGGCCTGGTTAGTACTTGGATGGGAGACCGCCTGGGAATACCAGGTGCTGTAAGCTTTATATAGTTTACTACCCTAATGTTCTAACCATTCAAATAGCCCAATTTTGGCAGCAGATTTGGCTTACGGCCATACCACCTTGAAAACGCCCGAACTCGTCTGATCTCGGAAGCTAAGCAGGGTCGGGCCTGGTTAGTACTTGGATGGGAGACCGCCTGGGAATACCAGGTGCTGTAAGCTTTATATAGTTTACTACCCTAATGTTCTAACCATTCAAATAGCCCAATTTTGGCAGCAGATTTGGCTTACGGCCATACCACCTTGAAAACGCCCGAACTCGTCTGATCTCGGAAGCTAAGCAGGGTCGGGCCTGGTTAGTACTTGGATGGGAGACCGCCTGGGAATACCAGGTGCTGTAAGCTTTATATAGTTTACTACCCTAATGTTCTAACCATTCAAATAGCCCAATTTTGGCAGCAGATTTCGCTTACGGCCATACCACCTTGAAAACGCCCGAACTCGTCTGATCTCGGAAGCTAAGCAGGGTCGGGCCTGGTTAGTACTTGGATGGGAGACCGCCTGGGAATACCAGGTGCTGTAAGCTTTATATAGTTTAAAAAAAAAAAAAAAAAAAAAGAGTCAATGAAATGTTTCAAAAATCCTGAATTGTCTTTTTTCCCCCTCAAAATGCCTGAAATAGTCTCTGAGTTTCTTCAGAAAGCCTGAAAGAGTCTCTTTTTTTTCTTCTTCAAATAGCCCAATTTTGGCAGCAGATTTCGCTTACGGCCATACCACCTTGAGAACGCCCGAACTCGTCTGATCTCGGAAGCTAAGCAGGGTCGGGCCTGGTTAGTACTTGGATGGGAGACCGCCTGGGAATACCAGGTGCTGTAAGCTTTATATAGTTTACTACCCTAATGTTCTAACCATTCAAATAGCCCAATTTTGGCAGCAGATTTGCTTACGGCCATACCACCTTGAAAACGCCCGAACTCGTCTGATCTCGGAAGCTAAGCAGGGTCGGGCCTGGTTAGTACTTGGATGGGAGACCGCCTGGGAATACCAGGTGCTGTAAGCTTTATATAGTTTACTACCCTAATGTTCTAACCATTCAAATAGCCCAATTTTGGCAGCAGATTTCGCTTACGGCCATACCACCTTGAAAACGCCCGAACTCGTCTGATCTCGGAAGCTAAGCAGGGTCGGGCCTGGTTAGTACTTGGATGGGAGACCGCCTGGGAATACCAGGTGCTGTAAGCTTTATATAGTTTACTACCCTAATGTTCTAACCATTCAAATAGCCCAATTTTGGCAGCAGATTTGGCTTACGGCCATACCACCTTGAAAACGCCCGAACTCGTCTGATCTCGGAAGCTAAGCAGGGTCGGGCCTGGTTAGTACTTGGATGGGAGACCGCCTGGGAATACCAGGTGCTGTAAGCTTTATATAGTTTACTACCCTAATGTTCTAACCATTCAAATAGCCCAATTTTGGCAGCAGATTTCGCTTACGGCCATACCACCTTGAAAACGCCCGAACTCGTCTGATCTCGGAAGCTAAGCAGGGTCGGGCCTGGTTAGTACTTGGATGGGA
>NW_024121477.1:4227221-4232221 GCF_016745375.1 Pimephales promelas
CCCTAATGTTCTAACCATTCAAATAGCCCAATTTTGGCAGCAGATTTGGCTTACGGCCATACCACCTTGAAAACGCCCGAACTCGTCTGATCTCGGAAGCTAAGCAGGGTCGGGCCTGGTTAGTACTTGGATGGGAGACCGCCTGGGAATACCAGGTGCTGTAAGCTTTATATAGTTTACTACCCTAATGTTCTAACCATTCAAATAGCCCAATTTTGGCAGCAGATTTGGCTTACGGCCATACCACCTTGAAAACGCCCGAACTCGTCTGATCTCGGAAGCTAAGCAGGGTCGGGCCTGGTTAGTACTTGGATGGGAGACCGCCTGGGAATACCAGGTGCTGTAAGCTTTATATAGTTTACTACCCTAATGTTCTAACCATTCAAATAGCCCAATTTTGGCAGCAGATTTGGCTTACGGCCATACCACCTTGAAAACGCCCGAACTCGTCTGATCTCGGAAGCTAAGCAGGGTCGGGCCTGGTTAGTACTTGGATGGGAGACCGCCTGGGAATACCAGGTGCTGTAAGCTTTATATAGTTTACTACCCTAATGTTCTAACCATTCAAATAGCCCAATTTTGGCAGCAGATTTGGCTTACGGCCATACCACCTTGAAAACGCCCGAACTCGTCTGATCTCGGAAGCTAAGCAGGGTCGGGCCTGGTTAGTACTTGGATGGGAGACCGCCTGGGAATACCAGGTGCTGTAAGCTTTATATAGTTTACTACCCTAATGTTCTAACCATTCAAATAGCCCAATTTTGGCAGCAGATTTGGCTTACGGCCATACCACCTTGAAAACGCCCGAACTCGTCTGATCTCGGAAGCTAAGCAGGGTCGGGCCTGGTTAGTACTTGGATGGGAGACCGCCTGGGAATACCAGGTGCTGTAAGCTTTATATAGTTTACTACCCTAATGTTCTAACCATTCAAATAGCCCAATTTTGGCAGCAGATTTGGCTTACGGCCATACCACCTTGAAAACGCCCGAACTCGTCTGATCTCGGAAGCTAAGCAGGGTCGGGCCTGGTTAGTACTTGGATGGGAGACCGCCTGGGAATACCAGGTGCTGTAAGCTTTATATAGTTTACTACCCTAATGTTCTAACCATTCAAATAGCCCAATTTTGGCAGCAGATTTCGCTTACGGCCATACCACCTTGAAAACGCCCGAACTCGTCTGATCTCGGAAGCTAAGCAGGGTCGGGCCTGGTTAGTACTTGGATGGGAGACCGCCTGGGAATACCAGGTGCTGTAAGCTTTATATAGTTTACTACCCTAATGTTCTAACCATTCAAATAGCCCAATTTTGGCAGCAGATTTGGCTTACGGCCATACCACCTTGAAAACGCCCGAACTCGTCTGATCTCGGAAGCTAAGCAGGGTCGGGCCTGGTTAGTACTTGGATGGGAGACCGCCTGGGAATACCAGGTGCTGTAAGCTTTATATAGTTTACTACCCTAATGTTCTAACCATTCAAATAGCCCAATTTTGGCAGCAGATTTGGCTTACGGCCATACCACCTTGAAAACGCCCGAACTCGTCTGATCTCGGAAGCTAAGCAGGGTCGGGCCTGGTTAGTACTTGGATGGGAGACCGCCTGGGAATACCAGGTGCTGTAAGCTTTATATAGTTTACTACCCTAATGTTCTAACCATTCAAATAGCCCAATTTTGGCAGCAGATTTGGCTTACGGCCATACCACCTTGAAAACGCCCGAACTCGTCTGATCTCGGAAGCTAAGCAGGGTCGGGCCTGGTTAGTACTTGGATGGGAGACCGCCTGGGAATACCAGGTGCTGTAAGCTTTATATAGTTTACTACCCTAATGTTCTAACCATTCAAATAGCCCAATTTTGGCAGCAGATTTCGCTTACGGCCATACCACCTTGAAAACGCCCGAACTCGTCTGATCTCGGAAGCTAAGCAGGGTCGGGCCTGGTTAGTACTTGGATGGGAGACCGCCTGGGAATACCAGGTGCTGTAAGCTTTATATAGTTTAAAAAAAAAAAAAAAAAAAAAAAAAATAGCCCAATTTTGGCAGCAGATTTGGCTTACGGCCATACCACCTTGAAAACGCCCGAACTCGTCTGATCTCGGAAGCTAAGCAGGGTCGGGCCTGGTTAGTACTTGGATGGGAGACCGCCTGGGAATACCAGGTGCTGTAAGCTTTATATAGTTACTACCCTAATGTTCTAACCATTCAAATAGCCCAATTTTGGCAGCAGATTTCGCTTACGGCCATACCACCTTGAAAACGCCCGAACTCGTCTGATCTCGGAAGCTAAGCAGGGTCGGGCCTGGTTAGTACTTGGATGGGAGACCGCCTGGGAATACCAGGTGCTGTAAGCTTTATATAGTTTACTACCCTAATGTTCTAACCATTCAAATAGCCCAATTTTGGCAGCAGATTTCGCTTACGGCCATACCACCTTGAAAACGCCCGAACTCGTCTGATCTCGGAAGCTAAGCAGGGTCGGGCCTGGTTAGTACTTGGATGGGAGACCGCCTGGGAATACCAGGTGCTGTAAGCTTTATATAGTTTACTACCCTAATGTTCTAACCATTCAAATAGCCCAATTTTGGCAGCAGATTTCGCTTACGGCCATACCACCTTGAAAACGCCCGAACTCGTCTGATCTCGGAAGCTAAGCAGGGTCGGGCCTGGTTAGTACTTGGATGGGAGACCGCCTGGGAATACCAGGTGCTGTAAGCTTTATATAGTTTACTACCCTAATGTTCTAACCATTCAAATAGCCCAATTTTGGCAGCAGATTTCGCTTACGGCCATACCACCTTGAAAACGCCCGAACTCGTCTGATCTCGGAAGCTAAGCAGGGTCGGGCCTGGTTAGTACTTGGATGGGAGACCGCCTGGGAATACCAGGTGCTGTAAGCTTTATATAGTTTACTACCCTAATGTTCTAACCATTCAAATAGCCCAATTTTGGCAGCAGATTTGGCTTACGGCCATACCACCTTGAAAACGCCCGAACTCGTCTGATCTCGGAAGCTAAGCAGGGTCGGGCCTGGTTAGTACTTGGATGGGAGACCGCCTGGGAATACCAGGTGCTGTAAGCTTTATATAGTTTACTACCCTAATGTTCTAACCATTCAAATAGCCCAATTTTGGCAGCAGATTTGGCTTACGGCCATACCACCTTGAAAACGCCCGAACTCGTCTGATCTCGGAAGCTAAGCAGGGTCGGGCCTGGTTAGTACTTGGATGGGAGACCGCCTGGGAATACCAGGTGCTGTAAGCTTTATATAGTTTACTACCCTAATGTTCTAACCATTCAAATAGCCCAATTTTGGCAGCAGATTTGGCTTACGGCCATACCACCTTGAAAACGCCCGAACTCGTCTGATCTCGGAAGCTAAGCAGGGTCGGGCCTGGTTAGTACTTGGATGGGAGACCGCCTGGGAATACCAGGTGCTGTAAGCTTTATATAGTTTACTACCCTAATGTTCTAACCATTCAAATAGCCCAATTTTGGCAGCAGATTTGGCTTACGGCCATACCACCTTGAAAACGCCCGAACTCGTCTGATCTCGGAAGCTAAGCAGGGTCGGGCCTGGTTAGTACTTGGATGGGAGACCGCCTGGGAATACCAGGTGCTGTAAGCTTTATATAGTTTACTACCCTAATGTTCTAACCATTCAAATAGCCCAATTTTGGCAGCAGATTTGGCTTACGGCCATACCACCTTGAAAACGCCCGAACTCGTCTGATCTCGGAAGCTAAGCAGGGTCGGGCCTGGTTAGTACTTGGATGGGAGACCGCCTGGGAATACCAGGTGCTGTAAGCTTTATATAGTTTACTACCCTAATGTTCTAACCATTCAAATAGCCCAATTTTGGCAGCAGATTTGGCTTACGGCCATACCACCTTGAAAACGCCCGAACTCGTCTGATCTCGGAAGCTAAGCAGGGTCGGGCCTGGTTAGTACTTGGATGGGAGACCGCCTGGGAATACCAGGTGCTGTAAGCTTTATATAGTTTACTACCCTAATGTTCTAACCATTCAAATAGCCCAATTTTGGCAGCAGATTTGGCTTACGGCCATACCACCTTGAAAACGCCCGAACTCGTCTGATCTCGGAAGCTAAGCAGGGTCGGGCCTGGTTAGTACTTGGATGGGAGACCGCCTGGGAATACCAGGTGCTGTAAGCTTTATATAGTTTACTACCCTAATGTTCTAACCATTCAAATAGCCCAATTTTGGCAGCAGATTTGGCTTACGGCCATACCACCTTGAAAACGCCCGAACTCGTCTGATCTCGGAAGCTAAGCAGGGTCGGGCCTGGTTAGTACTTGGATGGGAGACCGCCTGGGAATACCAGGTGCTGTAAGCTTTATATAGTTTACTACCCTAATGTTCTAACCATTCAAATAGCCCAATTTTGGCAGCAGATTTGGCTTACGGCCATACCACCTTGAAAACGCCCGAACTCGTCTGATCTCGGAAGCTAAGCAGGGTCGGGCCTGGTTAGTACTTGGATGGGAGACCGCCTGGGAATACCAGGTGCTGTAAGCTTTATATAGTTTACTACCCTAATGTTCTAACCATTCAAATAGCCCAATTTTGGCAGCAGATTTGGCTTACGGCCATACCACCTTGAAAACGCCCGAACTCGTCTGATCTCGGAAGCTAAGCAGGGTCGGGCCTGGTTAGTACTTGGATGGGAGACCGCCTGGGAATACCAGGTGCTGTAAGCTTTATATAGTTTACTACCCTAATGTTCTAACCATTCAAATAGCCCAATTTTGGCAGCAGATTTCGCTTACGGCCATACCACCTTGAAAACGCCCGAACTCGTCTGATCTCGGAAGCTAAGCAGGGTCGGGCCTGGTTAGTACTTGGATGGGAGACCGCCTGGGAATACCAGGTGCTGTAAGCTTTATATAGTTTACTACCCTAATGTTCTAACCATTCAAATAGCCCAATTTTGGCAGCAGATTTCGCTTACGGCCATACCACCTTGAAAACGCCCGAACTCGTCT
>NW_024121477.1:4237221-4247221 GCF_016745375.1 Pimephales promelas
TGATCTCGGAAGCTAAGCAGGGTCGGGCCTGGTTAGTACTTGGATGGGAGACCGCCTGGGAATACCAGGTGCTGTAAGCTTTATATAGTTTACTACCCTAATGTTCTAACCATTCAAATAGCCCAATTTTGGCAGCAGATTTGGCTTACGGCCATACCACCTTGAAAACGCCCGAACTCGTCTGATCTCGGAAGCTAAGCAGGGTCGGGCCTGGTTAGTACTTGGATGGGAGACCGCCTGGGAATACCAGGTGCTGTAAGCTTTATATAGTTTACTACCCTAATGTTCTAACCATTCAAATAGCCCAATTTTGGCAGCAGATTTGGCTTACGGCCATACCACCTTGAAAACGCCCGAACTCGTCTGATCTCGGAAGCTAAGCAGGGTCGGGCCTGGTTAGTACTTGGATGGGAGACCGCCTGGGAATACCAGGTGCTGTAAGCTTTATATAGTTTACTACCCTAATGTTCTAACCATTCAAATAGCCCAATTTTGGCAGCAGATTTGGCTTACGGCCATACCACCTTGAAAACGCCCGAACTCGTCTGATCTCGGAAGCTAAGCAGGGTCGGGCCTGGTTAGTACTTGGATGGGAGACCGCCTGGGAATACCAGGTGCTGTAAGCTTTATATAGTTTACTACCCTAATGTTCTAACCATTCAAATAGCCCAATTTTGGCAGCAGATTTGGCTTACGGCCATACCACCTTGAAAACGCCCGAACTCGTCTGATCTCGGAAGCTAAGCAGGGTCGGGCCTGGTTAGTACTTGGATGGGAGACCGCCTGGGAATACCAGGTGCTGTAAGCTTTATATAGTTTACTACCCTAATGTTCTAACCATTCAAATAGCCCAATTTTGGCAGCAGATTTGGCTTACGGCCATACCACCTTGAAAACGCCCGAACTCGTCTGATCTCGGAAGCTAAGCAGGGTCGGGCCTGGTTAGTACTTGGATGGGAGACCGCCTGGGAATACCAGGTGCTGTAAGCTTTATATAGTTTACTACCCTAATGTTCTAACCATTCAAATAGCCCAATTTTGGCAGCAGATTTGGCTTACGGCCATACCACCTTGAAAACGCCCGAACTCGTCTGATCTCGGAAGCTAAGCAGGGTCGGGCCTGGTTAGTACTTGGATGGGAGACCGCCTGGGAATACCAGGTGCTGTAAGCTTTATATAGTTTACTACCCTAATGTTCTAACCATTCAAATAGCCCAATTTTGGCAGCAGATTTGGCTTACGGCCATACCACCTTGAAAACGCCCGAACTCGTCTGATCTCGGAAGCTAAGCAGGGTCGGGCCTGGTTAGTACTTGGATGGGAGACCGCCTGGGAATACCAGGTGCTGTAAGCTTTATATAGTTTACTACCCTAATGTTCTAACCATTCAAATAGCCCAATTTTGGCAGCAGATTTGGCTTACGGCCATACCACCTTGAAAACGCCCGAACTCGTCTGATCTCGGAAGCTAAGCAGGGTCGGGCCTGGTTAGTACTTGGATGGGAGACCGCCTGGGAATACCAGGTGCTGTAAGCTTTATATAGTTTACTACCCTAATGTTCTAACCATTCAAATAGCCCAATTTTGGCAGCAGATTTGGCTTACGGCCATACCACCTTGAAAACGCCCGAACTCGTCTGATCTCGGAAGCTAAGCAGGGTCGGGCCTGGTTAGTACTTGGATGGGAGACCGCCTGGGAATACCAGGTGCTGTAAGCTTTATATAGTTTACTACCCTAATGTTCTAACCATTCAAATAGCCCAATTTTGGCAGCAGATTTGGCTTACGGCCATACCACCTTGAAAACGCCCGAACTCGTCTGATCTCGGAAGCTAAGCAGGGTCGGGCCTGGTTAGTACTTGGATGGGAGACCGCCTGGGAATACCAGGTGCTGTAAGCTTTATATAGTTTACTACCCTAATGTTCTAACCATTCAAATAGCCCAATTTTGGCAGCAGATTTGGCTTACGGCCATACCACCTTGAAAACGCCCGAACTCGTCTGATCTCGGAAGCTAAGCAGGGTCGGGCCTGGTTAGTACTTGGATGGGAGACCGCCTGGGAATACCAGGTGCTGTAAGCTTTATATAGTTTACTACCCTAATGTTCTAACCATTCAAATAGCCCAATTTTGGCAGCAGATTTCGCTTACGGCCATACCACCTTGAAAACGCCCGAACTCGTCTGATCTCGGAAGCTAAGCAGGGTCGGGCCTGGTTAGTACTTGGATGGGAGACCGCCTGGGAATACCAGGTGCTGTAAGCTTTATATAGTTTACTACCCTAATGTTCTAACCATTCAAATAGCCCAATTTTGGCAGCAGATTTGGCTTACGGCCATACCACCTTGAAAACGCCCGAACTCGTCTGATCTCGGAAGCTAAGCAGGGTCGGGCCTGGTTAGTACTTGGATGGGAGACCGCCTGGGAATACCAGGTGCTGTAAGCTTTATATAGTTTACTACCCTAATGTTCTAACCATTCAAATAGCCCAATTTTGGCAGCAGATTTCGCTTACGGCCATACCACCTTGAAAACGCCCGAACTCGTCTGATCTCGGAAGCTAAGCAGGGTCGGGCCTGGTTAGTACTTGGATGGGAGACCGCCTGGGAATACCAGGTGCTGTAAGCTTTATATAGTTTACTACCCTAATGTTCTAACCATTCAAATAGCCCAATTTTGGCAGCAGATTTGGCTTACGGCCATACCACCTTGAAAACGCCCGAACTCGTCTGATCTCGGAAGCTAAGCAGGGTCGGGCCTGGTTAGTACTTGGATGGGAGACCGCCTGGGAATACCAGGTGCTGTAAGCTTTATATAGTTTACTACCCTAATGTTCTAACCATTCAAATAGCCCAATTTTGGCAGCAGATTTCGCTTACGGCCATACCACCTTGAAAACGCCCGAACTCGTCTGATCTCGGAAGCTAAGCAGGGTCGGGCCTGGTTAGTACTTGGATGGGAGACCGCCTGGGAATACCAGGTGCTGTAAGCTTTATATAGTTTACTACCCTAATGTTCTAACCATTCAAATAGCCCAATTTTGGCAGCAGATTTGGCTTACGGCCATACCACCTTGAAAACGCCCGAACTCGTCTGATCTCGGAAGCTAAGCAGGGTCGGGCCTGGTTAGTACTTGGATGGGAGACCGCCTGGGAATACCAGGTGCTGTAAGCTTTATATAGTTTACTACCCTAATGTTCTAACCATTCAAATAGCCCAATTTTGGCAGCAGATTTGCTTACGGCCATACCACCTTGAAAACGCCCGAACTCGTCTGATCTCGGAAGCTAAGCAGGGTCGGGCCTGGTTAGTACTTGGATGGGAGACCGCCTGGGAATACCAGGTGCTGTAAGCTTTATATAGTTTACTACCCTAATGTTCTAACCATTCAAATAGCCCAATTTTGGCAGCAGATTTGCTTACGGCCATACCACCTTGAAAACGCCCGAACTCGTCTGATCTCGGAAGCTAAGCAGGGTCGGGCCTGGTTAGTACTTGGATGGGAGACCGCCTGGGAATACCAGGTGCTGTAAGCTTTATATAGTTTACTACCCTAATGTTCTAACCATTCAAATAGCCCAATTTTGGCAGCAGATTTGGCTTACGGCCATACCACCTTGAAAACGCCCGAACTCGTCTGATCTCGGAAGCTAAGCAGGGTCGGGCCTGGTTAGTACTTGGATGGGAGACCGCCTGGGAATACCAGGTGCTGTAAGCTTTATATAGTTTACTACCCTAATGTTCTAACCATTCAAATAGCCCAATTTTGGCAGCAGATTTCGCTTACGGCCATACCACCTTGAAAACGCCCGAACTCGTCTGATCTCGGAAGCTAAGCAGGGTCGGGCCTGGTTAGTACTTGGATGGGAGACCGCCTGGGAATACCAGGTGCTGTAAGCTTTATATAGTTTACTACCCTAATGTTCTAACCATTCAAATAGCCCAATTTTGGCAGCAGATTTGGCTTACGGCCATACCACCTTGAAAACGCCCGAACTCGTCTGATCTCGGAAGCTAAGCAGGGTCGGGCCTGGTTAGTACTTGGATGGGAGACCGCCTGGGAATACCAGGTGCTGTAAGCTTTATATAGTTTACTACCCTAATGTTCTAACCATTCAAATAGCCCAATTTTGGCAGCAGATTTGGCTTACGGCCATACCACCTTGAAAACGCCCGAACTCGTCTGATCTCGGAAGCTAAGCAGGGTCGGGCCTGGTTAGTACTTGGATGGGAGACCGCCTGGGAATACCAGGTGCTGTAAGCTTTATATAGTTTACTACCCTAATGTTCTAACCATTCAAATAGCCCAATTTTGGCAGCAGATTTGGCTTACGGCCATACCACCTTGAAAACGCCCGAACTCGTCTGATCTCGGAAGCTAAGCAGGGTCGGGCCTGGTTAGTACTTGGATGGGAGACCGCCTGGGAATACCAGGTGCTGTAAGCTTTATATAGTTTACTACCCTAATGTTCTAACCATTCAAATAGCCCAATTTTGGCAGCAGATTTCGCTTACGGCCATACCACCTTGAAAACGCCCGAACTCGTCTGATCTCGGAAGCTAAGCAGGGTCGGGCCTGGTTAGTACTTGGATGGGAGACCGCCTGGGAATACCAGGTGCTGTAAGCTTTATATAGTTTACTACCCTAATGTTCTAACCATTCAAATAGCCCAATTTTGGCAGCAGATTTGGCTTACGGCCATACCACCTTGAAAACGCCCGAACTCGTCTGATCTCGGAAGCTAAGCAGGGTCGGGCCTGGTTAGTACTTGGATGGGAGACCGCCTGGGAATACCAGGTGCTGTAAGCTTTATATAGTTTACTACCCTAATGTTCTAACCATTCAAATAGCCCAATTTTGGCAGCAGATTTGGCTTACGGCCATACCACCTTGAAAACGCCCGAACTCGTCTGATCTCGGAAGCTAAGCAGGGTCGGGCCTGGTTAGTACTTGGATGGGAGACCGCCTGGGAATACCAGGTGCTGTAAGCTTTATATAGTTTACTACCCTAATGTTCTAACCATTCAAATAGCCCAATTTTGGCAGCAGATTTGGCTTACGGCCATACCACCTTGAAAACGCCCGAACTCGTCTGATCTCGGAAGCTAAGCAGGGTCGGGCCTGGTTAGTACTTGGATGGGAGACCGCCTGGGAATACCAGGTGCTGTAAGCTTTATATAGTTTACTACCCTAATGTTCTAACCATTCAAATAGCCCAATTTTGGCAGCAGATTTGGCTTACGGCCATACCACCTTGAAAACGCCCGAACTCGTCTGATCTCGGAAGCTAAGCAGGGTCGGGCCTGGTTAGTACTTGGATGGGAGACCGCCTGGGAATACCAGGTGCTGTAAGCTTTATATAGTTTACTACCCTAATGTTCTAACCATTCAAATAGCCCAATTTTGGCAGCAGATTTGGCTTACGGCCATACCACCTTGAAAACGCCCGAACTCGTCTGATCTCGGAAGCTAAGCAGGGTCGGGCCTGGTTAGTACTTGGATGGGAGACCGCCTGGGAATACCAGGTGCTGTAAGCTTTATATAGTTTACTACCCTAATGTTCTAACCATTCAAATAGCCCAATTTTGGCAGCAGATTTCGCTTACGGCCATACCACCTTGAAAACGCCCGAACTCGTCTGATCTCGGAAGCTAAGCAGGGTCGGGCCTGGTTAGTACTTGGATGGGAGACCGCCTGGGAATACCAGGTGCTGTAAGCTTTATATAGTTTACTACCCTAATGTTCTAACCATTCAAATAGCCCAATTTTGGCAGCAGATTTCGCTTACGGCCATACCACCTTGAAAACGCCCGAACTCGTCTGATCTCGGAAGCTAAGCAGGGTCGGGCCTGGTTAGTACTTGGATGGGAGACCGCCTGGGAATACCAGGTGCTGTAAGCTTTATATAGTTTACTACCCTAATGTTCTAACCATTCAAATAGCCCAATTTTGGCAGCAGATTTGGCTTACGGCCATACCACCTTGAAAACGCCCGAACTCGTCTGATCTCGGAAGCTAAGCAGGGTCGGGCCTGGTTAGTACTTGGATGGGAGACCGCCTGGGAATACCAGGTGCTGTAAGCTTTATATAGTTTACTACCCTAATGTTCTAACCATTCAAATAGCCCAATTTTGGCAGCAGATTTGGCTTACGGCCATACCACCTTGAAAACGCCCGAACTCGTCTGATCTCGGAAGCTAAGCAGGGTCGGGCCTGGTTAGTACTTGGATGGGAGACCGCCTGGGAATACCAGGTGCTGTAAGCTTTATATAGTTTACTACCCTAATGTTCTAACCATTCAAATAGCCCAATTTTGGCAGCAGATTTGGCTTACGGCCATACCACCTTGAAAACGCCCGAACTCGTCTGATCTCGGAAGCTAAGCAGGGTCGGGCCTGGTTAGTACTTGGATGGGAGACCGCCTGGGAATACCAGGTGCTGTAAGCTTTATATAGTTTACTACCCTAATGTTCTAACCATTCAAATAGCCCAATTTTGGCAGCAGATTTGGCTTACGGCCATACCACCTTGAAAACGCCCGAACTCGTCTGATCTCGGAAGCTAAGCAGGGTCGGGCCTGGTTAGTACTTGGATGGGAGACCGCCTGGGAATACCAGGTGCTGTAAGCTTTATATAGTTTACTACCCTAATGTTCTAACCATTCAAATAGCCCAATTTTGGCAGCAGATTTCGCTTACGGCCATACCACCTTGAAAACGCCCGAACTCGTCTGATCTCGGAAGCTAAGCAGGGTCGGGCCTGGTTAGTACTTGGATGGGAGACCGCCTGGGAATACCAGGTGCTGTAAGCTTTATATAGTTTACTACCCTAATGTTCTAACCATTCAAATAGCCCAATTTTGGCAGCAGATTTCGCTTACGGCCATACCACCTTGAAAACGCCCGAACTCGTCTGATCTCGGAAGCTAAGCAGGGTCGGGCCTGGTTAGTACTTGGATGGGAGACCGCCTGGGAATACCAGGTGCTGTAAGCTTTATATAGTTTACTACCCTAATGTTCTAACCATTCAAATAGCCCAATTTTGGCAGCAGATTTCGCTTACGGCCATACCACCTTGAAAACGCCCGAACTCGTCTGATCTCGGAAGCTAAGCAGGGTCGGGCCTGGTTAGTACTTGGATGGGAGACCGCCTGGGAATACCAGGTGCTGTAAGCTTTATTGTTTAAAAAAAAAAAAAAAAAAAAAAGAGTCAATGAAATTGTTTCAAAAATCCTAAATTGTCTTTTTTTCCCCTCGAAATGCCTGAAATATTCTCTGAGTTTCTTCAGAAAGCCTGAAAGAGTCTCTTTTTTTTCTTCTTCAAATAGCCCAATTTTGGCAGCAGATTTCGCTTACGGCCATACCACCTTGAAAACGCCCGAACTCGTCTGATCTCGGAAGCTAAGCAGGGTCGGGCCTGGTTAGTACTTGGATGGGAGACCGCCTGGGAATACCAGGTGCTGTAAGCTTTATATAGTTTACTACCCTAATGTTCTAACCATTCAAATAGCCCAATTTTGGCAGCAGATTTGGCTTACGGCCATACCACCTTGAAAACGCCCGAACTCGTCTGATCTCGGAAGCTAAGCAGGGTCGGGCCTGGTTAGTACTTGGATGGGAGACCGCCTGGGAATACCAGGTGCTGTAAGCTTTATATAGTTTACTACCCTAATGTTCTAACCATTCAAATAGCCCAATTTTGGCAGCAGATTTCGCTTACGGCCATACCACCTTGAAAACGCCCGAACTCGTCTGATCTCGGAAGCTAAGCAGGGTCGGGCCTGGTTAGTACTTGGATGGGAGACCGCCTGGGAATACCAGGTGCTGTAAGCTTTATATAGTTTACTACCCTAATGTTCTAACCATTCAAATAGCCCAATTTTGGCAGCAGATTTGGCTTACGGCCATACCACCTTGAAAACGCCCGAACTCGTCTGATCTCGGAAGCTAAGCAGGGTCGGGCCTGGTTAGTACTTGGATGGGAGACCGCCTGGGAATACCAGGTGCTGTAAGCTTTATATAGTTTACTACCCTAATGTTCTAACCATTCAAATAGCCCAATTTTGGCAGCAGATTTCGCTTACGGCCATACCACCTTGAAAACGCCCGAACTCGTCTGATCTCGGAAGCTAAGCAGGGTCGGGCCTGGTTAGTACTTGGATGGGAGACCGCCTGGGAATACCAGGTGCTGTAAGCTTTATATAGTTTACTACCCTAATGTTCTAACCATTCAAATAGCCCAATTTTGGCAGCAGATTTGGCTTACGGCCATACCACCTTGAAAACGCCCGAACTCGTCTGATCTCGGAAGCTAAGCAGGGTCGGGCCTGGTTAGTACTTGGATGGGAGACCGCCTGGGAATACCAGGTGCTGTAAGCTTTATATAGTTTACTACCCTAATGTTCTAACCATTCAAATAGCCCAATTTTGGCAGCAGATTTGGCTTACGGCCATACCACCTTGAAAACGCCCGAACTCGTCTGATCTCGGAAGCTAAGCAGGGTCGGGCCTGGTTAGTACTTGGATGGGAGACCGCCTGGGAATACCAGGTGCTGTAAGCTTTATATAGTTTACTACCCTAATGTTCTAACCATTCAAATAGCCCAATTTTGGCAGCAGATTTGGCTTACGGCCATACCACCTTGAAAACGCCCGAACTCGTCTGATCTCGGAAGCTAAGCAGGGTCGGGCCTGGTTAGTACTTGGATGGGAGACCGCCTGGGAATACCAGGTGCTGTAAGCTTTATATAGTTTACTACCCTAATGTTCTAACCATTCAAATAGCCCAATTTTGGCAGCAGATTTGGCTTACGGCCATACCACCTTGAAAACGCCCGAACTCGTCTGATCTCGGAAGCTAAGCAGGGTCGGGCCTGGTTAGTACTTGGATGGGAGACCGCCTGGGAATACCAGGTGCTGTAAGCTTTATATAGTTTACTACCCTAATGTTCTAACCATTCAAATAGCCCAATTTTGGCAGCAGATTTCGCTTACGGCCATACCACCTTGAAAACGCCCGAACTCGTCTGATCTCGGAAGCTAAGCAGGGTCGGGCCTGGTTAGTACTTGGATGGGAGACCGCCTGGGAATACCAGGTGCTGTAAGCTTTATATAGTTTACTACCCTAATGTTCTAACCATTCAAATAGCCCAATTTTGGCAGCAGATTTGGCTTACGGCCATACCACCTTGAAAACGCCCGAACTCGTCTGATCTCGGAAGCTAAGCAGGGTCGGGCCTGGTTAGTACTTGGATGGGAGACCGCCTGGGAATACCAGGTGCTGTAAGCTTTATATAGTTTACTACCCTAATGTTCTAACCATTCAAATAGCCCAATTTTGGCAGCAGATTTCGCTTACGGCCATACCACCTTGAAAACGCCCGAACTCGTCTGATCTCGGAAGCTAAGCAGGGTCGGGCCTGGTTAGTACTTGGATGGGAGACCGCCTGGGAATACCAGGTGCTGTAAGCTTTATATAGTTTACTACCCTAATGTTCTAACCATTCAAATAGCCCAATTTTGGCAGCAGATTTGGCTTACGGCCATACCACCTTGAAAACGCCCGAACTCGTCTGATCTCGGAAGCTAAGCAGGGTCGGGCCTGGTTAGTACTTGGATGGGAGACCGCCTGGGAATACCAGGTGCTGTAAGCTTTATATAGTTTACTACCCTAATGTTCTAACCATTCAAATAGCCCAATTTTGGCAGCAGATTTGGCTTACGGCCATACCACCTTGAAAACGCCCGAACTCGTCTGATCTCGGAAGCTAAGCAGGGTCGGGCCTGGTTAGTACTTGGATGGGAGACCGCCTGGGAATACCAGGTGCTGTAAGCTTTATATAGTTTACTACCCTAATGTTCTAACCATTCAAATAGCCCAATTTTGGCAGCAGATTTGGCTTACGGCCATACCACCTTGAAAACGCCCGAACTCGTCTGATCTCGGAAGCTAAGCAGGGTCGGGCCTGGTTAGTACTTGGATGGGAGACCGCCTGGGAAT
>NW_024121477.1:4254721-4257221 GCF_016745375.1 Pimephales promelas
GTCTGATCTCGGAAGCTAAGCAGGGTCGGGCCTGGTTAGTACTTGGATGGGAGACCGCCTGGGAATACCAGGTGCTGTAAGCTTTATATAGTTTACTACCCTAATGTTCTAACCATTCAAATAGCCCAATTTTGGCAGCAGATTTCGCTTACGGCCATACCACCTTGAAAACGCCCGAACTCGTCTGATCTCGGAAGCTAAGCAGGGTCGGGCCTGGTTAGTACTTGGATGGGAGACCGCCTGGGAATACCAGGTGCTGTAAGCTTTATATAGTTTACTACCCTAATGTTCTAACCATTCAAATAGCCCAATTTTGGCAGCAGATTTGGCTTACGGCCATACCACCTTGAAAACGCCCGAACTCGTCTGATCTCGGAAGCTAAGCAGGGTCGGGCCTGGTTAGTACTTGGATGGGAGACCGCCTGGGAATACCAGGTGCTGTAAGCTTTATATAGTTTACTACCCTAATGTTCTAACCATTCAAATAGCCCAATTTTGGCAGCAGATTTGGCTTACGGCCATACCACCTTGAAAACGCCCGAACTCGTCTGATCTCGGAAGCTAAGCAGGGTCGGGCCTGGTTAGTACTTGGATGGGAGACCGCCTGGGAATACCAGGTGCTGTAAGCTTTATATAGTTTACTACCCTAATGTTCTAACCATTCAAATAGCCCAATTTTGGCAGCAGATTTCGCTTACGGCCATACCACCTTGAAAACGCCCGAACTCGTCTGATCTCGGAAGCTAAGCAGGGTCGGGCCTGGTTAGTACTTGGATGGGAGACCGCCTGGGAATACCAGGTGCTGTAAGCTTTATATAGTTTACTACCCTAATGTTCTAACCATTCAAATAGCCCAATTTTGGCAGCAGATTTCGCTTACGGCCATACCACCTTGAAAACGCCCGAACTCGTCTGATCTCGGAAGCTAAGCAGGGTCGGGCCTGGTTAGTACTTGGATGGGAGACCGCCTGGGAATACCAGGTGCTGTAAGCTTTATTGTTTAAAAAAAAAAAAAAAAAAAAAAGAGTCAATGAAATGGTTCAAAAATCCTAAATTGTCTTTTTTTCCCCTCGAAATGCCTGAAATATTCTCTGAGTTTCTTCAGAAAGCCTGAAAGAGTCTCTTTTTTTTCTTCTTCAAATAGCCCAATTTTGGCAGCAGATTTCGCTTACGGCCATACCACCTTGAGAACGCCCGAACTCGTCTGATCTCGGAAGCTAAGCAGGGTCGGGCCTGGTTAGTACTTGGATGGGAGACCGCCTGGGAATACCAGGTGCTGTAAGCTTTATATAGTTTACTACCCTAATGTTCTAACCATTCAAATAGCCCAATTTTGGCAGCAGATTTGCTTACGGCCATACCACCTTGAAAACGCCCGAACTCGTCTGATCTCGGAAGCTAAGCAGGGTCGGGCCTGGTTAGTACTTGGATGGGAGACCGCCTGGGAATACCAGGTGCTGTAAGCTTTATATAGTTTACTACCCTAATGTTCTAACCATTCAAATAGCCCAATTTTGGCAGCAGATTTCGCTTACGGCCATACCACCTTGAAAACGCCCGAACTCGTCTGATCTCGGAAGCTAAGCAGGGTCGGGCCTGGTTAGTACTTGGATGGGAGACCGCCTGGGAATACCAGGTGCTGTAAGCTTTATATAGTTTACTACCCTAATGTTCTAACCATTCAAATAGCCCAATTTTGGCAGCAGATTTCGCTTACGGCCATACCACCTTGAAAACGCCCGAACTCGTCTGATCTCGGAAGCTAAGCAGGGTCGGGCCTGGTTAGTACTTGGATGGGAGACCGCCTGGGAATACCAGGTGCTGTAAGCTTTATGTTTAAAAAAAAAAAAAAAAAAAAAAAAGAGAGTCAATGAAATGGTTCAAAAATCCTAAATTGTCTTTTTTTCCCCTCGAAATGCCTGAAATATTCTCTGAGTTTCTTCAGAAAGCCTGAAAGAGTCTCTTTTTTTTCTTCTTCAAATAGCCCAATTTTGGCAGCAGATTTCGCTTACGGCCATACCACCTTGAAAACGCCCGAACTCGTCTGATCTCGGAAGCTAAGCAGGGTCGGGCCTGGTTAGTACTTGGATGGGAGACCGCCTGGGAATACCAGGTGCTGTAAGCTTTATATAGTTTACTACCCTAATGTTCTAACCATTCAAATAGCCCAATTTTGGCAGCAGATTTGGCTTACGGCCATACCACCTTGAAAACGCCCGAACTCGTCTGATCTCGGAAGCTAAGCAGGGTCGGGCCTGGTTAGTACTTGGATGGGAGACCGCCTGGGAATACCAGGTGCTGTAAGCTTTATATAGTTTACTACCCTAATGTTCTAACCATTCAAATAGCCCAATTTTGGCAGCAGATTTCGCTTACGGCCATACCACCTTGAAAACGCCCGAACTCGTCTGATCTCGGAAGCTAAGCAGGGTCGGGCCTGGTTAGTACTTGGATGGGAGACCGCCTGGGAATACCAGGTGCTGTAAGCTTTATATAGTTT
>NW_024121477.1:4275520-4307352 GCF_016745375.1 Pimephales promelas
ATTTCTCCAAATCTTCCCAAATTCTGATAGAGGGCCATGAGACTTAGACCTGAGTGCAAAAATGGAGGCTCTAGCCCCTTCCAGAGCTGAGATATCGAAACTCAAAAATTCGGCCGAAAAAAAAAACGACAGTGGTACCCTTACGTTTTTTTTTTTTTGGGCGAAAATTAAGTTTCTCCAATCTTCCAAATTCTGATAGAGGGCCATGAGACTTAGACCTGAGTGCAAAAATGGAGGCTCTACCCCTTCCAGAGCTGAGATATCGAAACTCAAAAATTCGGCCGAAAAAAAACGACAGTGGTACCCCTTACGTTTTTTTTTTTTGGGCGAAAAATTAAGTTTCTCCAATCTTCCCAAAATTCTGATAGAGGGCCATGAGACTTAGACCTGAGTGCAAAAATGGAGGCTCTAGCCCCTTCCAGAGCTGAGATATCGAAACTCAAAAATTCGGCCCGAAAAAAAAACGACAGTGGTACCCCTTACGTTTTTTTTTTTGGGCGAAAAATTAAGTTTCTCCAATCTTCCCAAATTTCTGATAGAGGGCATGAGACTTAGACCTGAGTGCAAAAATGGAGGCTCTAGCCCCTTCCAGAGCTGAGATATCGAAACTCAAAAATTCGGCCCGAAAAAAAAAAACGACAGTGGTACCCCTTACTTTTTTTTTTTTGGGCGAAAAAAAAATTAAGGTTTTCCCATCTTCCCAAACTTCTAAAAATTAGAGGAGCGCCATGAGACTTAGACCTGAGTGCAAAAATGGAGGCTCTAGCCCTTCCAGAGCTGAGAAATAAGATCGAAACTCAAAAAATTCGGCCCGGAAAAAAAAACGAAACTCAGTGGTACCCCTTACGTTTTTTTTTTTTTGGGCGAAAAATTAAGTTTCTCCAATCTTCCCAAATTCTGATAGAGGGCCATGAGACTTAGACCTGAGTGCAAAAATGGAGGCTCTAGCCCCTTCCAGAGCTGAGATATCGAAACTCAAAAATTTGGCCCGAAAAAAAAAAACGACAGTGGTACCCCTTACGTTTTTTTTTGGGGCGAAAATTAAGTTTCTCCAATCTTCCCAAATTCTGATAGAGGGCCATGAGACTTAGACCTGAGTGCAAAAATGGAGGCTCTAGCCCCTTCCAGAGCTGAGATATCGAAACTCAAAAATTCGGACCGAAAAAAAAAACGACAGTGGTACCCTTTTTTTTTTGGGCGAAAAATTAAGTTTCTCCAATCTTCCCAAATTCTGATAGAGGGCATGAGACTTAGACCTGAGTGCAAAAATGGAGGCTCTAGCCCTTCCAGAGCTGAGATATCGAAACTCAAAAATTGGCCCGAAAAAAAAAAACGACAGTGGTACCCCTTACGTTTTTTTTTTTTGGGGCGAAAAATTAAGTTTCTCCAATCTTCCCAAATTCTGATAGAGGGCCATGAGACTTAGACCTGAGTGCAAAAATGGAGGCTCTAGCCCCTTCCAGAGCTGAGATATCGAAACTCAAAAATTCGGCCCGAAAAAAAAAACGACAGTGGTACCCCTTACGTTTTTTTTTTGGGCGAAAAATTAAGTTTCTCCAATCTTCCCAAATTCTGATAGAGGGCCATGAGACTTAGACCTGAGTGCAAAAATGGAGGCTCTAGCCCCTTCCAGAGCTGAGATATCGAAACTCAAAAATTCGGCCCGAAAAAAAAACGACAGTGGTACCCCTTACGTTTTTTTTTGGGCGAAAATTAAGTTTCTCCAATCTTCCCAAATTCTGATAGAGGGCCATGAGACTTAGACCTGAGTGCAAAAATGGAGGCTCTAGCCCTTTCCAGAGCTGAGATATCGAAACTCAAAAATTGGCCCGAAAAAAAAAACGACAGTGGTACCCCTTACGTTTTTTTTTTTTGGCGAAAAATTAAGTTTCTCCAATCTTCCCAAATTCTGATAGAGGGCCATGAGACTTAGACCTGAGTGCAAAAATGGAGGCTCTAGCCCCTTCCAGAGCTGAGATATCGAAACTCAAAAATTCGGCCCGAAAAAAAAACGACAGTGGTACCCCTTACGTTTTTTTTTGGGGCGAAAAATTAAGTTTCTCCAATCTTCCCAAATTCTGATAGAGGGCCATGAGACTTAGACCTGAGTGCAAAAATGGAGGCTCTAGCCCCTTCCAGAGCTGAGATATCGAAACTCAAAAATTCGGCCCGAAAAAAAAACGACAGTGGTACCCCTTACGTTTTTTTTTTTTTGGGGCGAAAAATTAAGTTTCTCCAATCTTCCCAAATTCTGATAGAGGGCCATGAGACTTAGACCTGAGTGCAAAAATGGAGGCTCTAGCCCCTTCCAGAGCTGAGATATCGAAACTCAAAAATTCGGCCCGAAAAAAAAACGACAGTGGTACCCCTTACGTTTTTTTTTTGGGGCGAAAAATTAAGTTTCTCCAATCTTCCCAAATTCTGGATAGAGGGCCATGAGACTTAGACCTGAGTGCAAAAATGGAGGCTCTAGCCCCTTCCAGAGCTGAGATATCGAAACTCAAAAATTCGGCCCGAAAAAAAAACGACAGTGGTACCCCTTACGTTTTTTTTTTGGGGAAAAAATTAAGTTTCTCCAATCTTCCCAAATTCTGATAGAGGGCCATGAGACTTAGACCTGAGTGCAAAAATGGAGGCTCTAGCCCCTTCCAGAGCTGAGATATCGAAACTCAAAAATTCGCCCGAAAAAAAAAACGACAGTGGTACCCCTTACGTTTTTTTTTTTGGGCGAAAAATTAAGTTTCTCCAATCTTCCCAAATTCTGATAGAGGGCCATGAGACTTAGACCTGAGTGCAAAAATGGAGGCTCTAGCCCCTTCCAGAGCTGAGATATCGAAACTCAAAAATTCGGCCCGAAAAAAAAACGACAGTGGTACCCCTTACGTTTTTTTTTTTGGGCGAAAAATTAAGTTTCTCCAATCTTCCCAAATTCTGATAGAGGGCCATGAGACTTAGACCTGAGTGCAAAAATGGAGGCTCTAGCCCCTTCCAGAGCTGAGATATCGAAACTCAAAAATTCGGCCCGAAAAAAAAAACGACAGTGGTACCCCTTACGTTTTTTTTTTTTGGGCGAAAAATTAAGTTTCTCCAATCTTCCCAAATTCTGATAGAGGGCCATGAGACTTAGACCTGAGTGCAAAAATGGAGGCTCTAGCCCCTTCCAGAGCTGAGATATCGAAACTCAAAAATTCGGCCCGAAAAAAAAAACGACAGTGGTACCCCTTACGTTTTTTTTTTGGCGAAAAATTAAGTTTCTCCAATCTTCCCAAATTCTGATAGAGGGCCATGAGACTTAGACCTGAGTGCAAAAATGGAGGCTCTAGCCCCTTCCAGAGCTGAGATATCGAAACTCAAAAATTCGGCCGAAAAAAAAAACGACAGTGGTACCCCTTACGTTTTTTTTTTGGGCGAAAAATTAAGTTTCTCCAATCTTCCCAAATTCTGATAGAGGGCCATGAGACTTAGACCTGAGTGCAAAAATTGAGGCTCTAGCCCCTTCCAGAGCTGAGATATCGAAACTCAAAAAATTGGCCCGAAAAAAAAAACGACAGTGGTACCCCTTACGTTTTTTTTTTTGGGCGAAAAATTACGTTTCTCCAATCTTCCCAAATTCTGATAGAGGGCCATGAGACTTAGACCTGAGTGCAAAAATGGAGGCTCTAGCCCCTTCCGAGCTGAGATATCGAAACTCAAAAATTCGGCCCGAAAAAAAAAAACGACAGTGGTACCCCTTACGTTTTTTTTTTTTCGGGCGAAAAATTACGTTTCTCCAATCTTCCCAAAACTCTGGATTCTGATAGAGGGCCATGAGACTTAGACCTGGGCGAAGTTTCTCCAATCTTCCCAAATTCTGATAGAGGGCCATGAGACTTAAGGCCAATTTATACTTCTGCGTCGAGGGTACGCCGTAATGTGCGGCGTTGGCTACGCACGTAGGCGACGCCGTTATGAGCATTTATACTTCTGCGTTCAGGTCTTGTTGCTCTGCAGTACTGCTCCGAAACGCTAGTTGGCGGCGGAGAGTTTTAATGTTCCACTGTGTTTAGATTCCTCGCGGCTAGGTTACTACAAGCAATAGCGATTGAAAGAGAGTGGATCATGTTGGAGTTGGAGCTTATTGAGGTGGAAAAACAGTTCATTTTAGTGAAATTACTAAAACTGAAAGGCAGAAATGAGAGAAGACGTCGGAGGAGATGGTACGTGCGGAAATCATTGAAATGCGTGAGAAGGTACGTGCGGAAATGCGTAGGAGGAAATGCGATGCTACCAAGCCGACCAATCACCGATCTTGCGGTCCGCGTCGTCGCGACGTGTAGTTACATTTTTGAGGAGGTGCGCGTCAGGCGACGGCGAAGGGTACGCGGTATGGGTCGCGTCTGTGCGTATGCTACGCCGTACCTACTGCGCGCACCCTACGCAGAAGTATAAATTGGCCTTTAGACCTGAGTGCAAAAATGGAGGCTCTAGCCCCTTCCAGAGCTGAGATATCGAAACTCAAAAATTCGGCCCGAAAAAAAAACGACAGTGGTACCCCTTACGTTTTTTTTTGGGCGAAAAAATAAGTTTCTCCAATCTTCCCAAATTCTGATAGAGGGCCATGAGACTTAGACCTGAGTGCAAAAATGGAGGCTCTAGCCCCTTTCAGAGCTGAGATATCGAAACTCAAAAATTCGGCCCGAAAAAAAAACGACAGTGGTACCCCTTACGTTTTTTTTTTGGGCGAAAAAATTAAGTTTCTCCAATCTTCCCAAATTCTGATAGAGGGCCATGAGACTTAGACCTGTGTGCAAAAATGGAGGCTCTAGCCCCTTCCAGAGCTGAGATATCGAAACTCAAAACTTCGGCCCGAAAAAAAAACGACAGTGGTACCCCTTACGTTTTTTTTTTTGGGGGCGAAAAATTAAGTTTCTCCAATCTTCCCAAATTCTGATAGAGGGCCATGAGACTTAGACCTGAGTGCAAAAATGGAGGCTTTAGCCCCTTCCAGAGCTGAGATATCGAAACTCAAAAATTCGGCCCGAAAAAAAAACGACAGTGGTACCCCTTACGTTTTTTTTTTGGGCGAAAAATTAAGTTTCTCCAATCTTCCCAAATTCTGATAGAGGGCCATAAGACTTAGACCTGAGTGCAAAAATGGAGGCTCTAGTCCCTTCCAGAGCTGAGATATCCAAACTCAAAAATTCGGCCCGAAAAAAAAACGACAGTGGTACCCCTTACGTTTTTTTTTTTTCGGGCAAAAAATTAAGTTTCTCCAATCTTCCCAAAACTCTGGATTCTGATAGAGGGCCATGAGACTTAGACCTGAGTGCAAAAATGGAGGCTCTAGCCCCTTCCAGAGCTGAGATATCGAAACTCAAAAATTCGGCCCGAAAAAAAAACGACAGTGGTACCTCTTACGTTTTTTTTTTTCGGGCGAAAAATTAAGTTTCTCCAATCTTCCCAAAACTCTGGATTCTGATAGAGGGCCATGAGACTTAGACCTGAGTGCAAAAATGGAGGCTCTAGCCCCTTCCAGAGCTGAGATATCGAAACTCAAAAATTCGTCCCGAAAAAAAAACGACAGTGGTACCCCTTACGTTTTTTTTTTTCGGGCGAAAAATTAAGTTTCTCCAATCTTCCCAAAACTCTGGAATCTGATAGAGGGCCATGAGACTTAGACCTGAGTGCAAAAATGGAGGCTCTAGCCCCTTCCAGAGCTGAGATATCGAAACTCAAAAATTCGGGCCGAAAAAAAAACGACAGTGGTACCCCTTACGTTTTTTTTTTTCGGGCGAAAAATTACGTTTCTCCAATCTTCCCAAAACTCTGGATTCTGATAGAGGGCCATGAGACTTAGACCCGAGTGCAAAAATTGAGGCTCTAGCCCCTTCCAGAGCTGAGATATCGAAACTCAAAAATTCGTCCCGAAAAAAAAAACGACAGTGGTACCCCTTACATTTTTTTTTTTCAGGCGAAAAATTAAGTTTCTCCAATCTTCCCAAATTCTGATAGAGGGCCATGAGACTTAGACCTGAGTGCAAAAATTGAGGCTCTAGCCCCTTCCAGAGCTGAGATATCGAAACTCAAAAATTCGGCCCGAAAAAAAAACGACAGTGGTAGCCCTTACGTTTTTTTTTTTTTGGGGCGTAAAATTAAGTTTCTCCAATCTTCCCAAAACTCTGGATTCTGATAGAGGGCCATGAGACTTAGACCTGAGTGCAAAAATGGAGGCTCTAGTCCCTTCCAGAGCTGAGATATCGAAACTCAAAATTTCGACTCAAAAAAAAAAACGACAGTGGTACCCCTTTCGTTTTTTTTTTTTTTTTTTGGGGGGCGAAAAATGAAGTTTCTCCAATCTTCTCAAAACTCTGGATTCTGATAGAGGGCCATGAGACTTAAACCTGAGTGCAAAAATTGAGGCTCTAGACCCGTCCAGAGCTGAGATATCGAAACTCAAAATTTCGACCCAAAAAAAAAAAATGACAGTGATACCCCTTTTGTTTTTTGTTTTTTTTGGGCGAAAAATGAAGTTTCTCCAATCTTCTCAAAACTCTGGATTCTGATAGAGGGCCATGAGACTTAAACCTGAGTGCAAAAATGGAGGCTCTAGACCCTTCCAGAGTTGAGATATTGAGATCCCACGTAGCATTTATGCCATTATAAATATCTCAATATCTCAGCTCTGGAAGGGTCTAGAGCCTCCATTTTTGCACTCAGGTCTAAGTACCATGGGCCTCTATCAGAATACAGAGTTTCAAGAAGATTGGAAGAAAAAAAAAAAAAGACAGGGGTCGAAATTTTGAGTTTCTCTGGTACTAAACTTACTGACAGAGTGGGAAGAGAGGTGCTGTGACAATGTAAAAAATAAGCATGAAAAACCTATTCTAGAAGACTCCAAAAACAAAATTAAGACATGGCATTGAGAAGGGGCATCTTTTAATCAATAGATCTGGACAGAAGTTTTGCACCGCTTGTACTTAGTTCTCTCACCCTCAGTGAATAATCAAACTGCAGTGAGAGAGAGTAAGAAAGACAGACCATATGAGCCCAGAGATCGAACTGTTCTTCTGCTGACTGTGTTTGTGTGTGTGTGTGTGTGTGTGTGTGTGTGTGTGTGTGTGTGTGTGTGTGTAGTGACTGCTGGTGGGTGGAGGGAGAGGGAGAGAAGATAGCTGAATCTTTTCCTTTTATTTCTCTGTCTCTATATGCTTTTGGTTTTCGCCAGCTGGGATGCTAAACGGCAGCTTGTGGTCAATTGATGTGAGGTCGGAAATCATTTGACAAGCATTTCATTCAGTTTTGTGGCACTGTAGCTTTAGAGCATCAGTGTGAGTTTAAAACAGAAACGGGTAAACTGCAAAGATAAAAGAAAAGAAGGTATGTGTGGGTGCGTGTGTGTGTGTGTGTGTGTGTGTGAGAGAGAGAGAGAAAGGCAGTGAGATAAAAGAGTGGGTAAAATTGTGCACTATCTGATCAGGATTCAAGCTTCATGAGCTCAGACTGTGAGTGGGCGTCTCTGTGGGTGCCATCGTGGTGTGATGCTCTTCTCTCCCTCACGTACTCCAACATGGCAAGGGGGCGGCACCGGGTGGCACTGGTGCTAACTGTACGCTCGTCCAGGAAATGATACCGCTGATCCTCCGATCACCCTCTCGCTTACACACTTCCTGTCTAGCTTTTCTTTCCTTTCAATGTAGGCTAAAAAGGTAATCTTGCAAGACTGGATTTCAGGCATAAAGTTGCACAGTCTATTGGCTTACTCTAGATCATTTAGCCTATTAAAGGGTTAGTTCACCCAAAAATGAAAATTCTGTCAGTATTTACTCACCCTCATGTTGTTCCAACCCCGTGAGACCTTCGTTCATCTTCGGAACACAAATTAAGATATTAAGATCGCTCCTGCATACTAGTCCATAGGCTTCTTGAGGGAATGACTCTTGCTAGCATCGAAAAGTCATTAAAGACATCGTTAAAATAGTCCAAGTGACAACAGTGGCTCAATTTTAACTTTATCAAACGACGAGAATACTTTTTGTGCGCAAAAACAAACAAAAATAACGACTTTATTTCAACTATTCACTTCCTTCTCCATGGGCCTGTAGTCAGTTAACGTAGTGTGATTGCGAAAAGGGACGTCACACGTAGGCTCACTATTGGCCGACGCTGGTCATGTGTGTGATGCGTGTGACGTACATTAACAGAAGCTTACGTTATTAAACTAGTAACCTGACTCGCGCAGCGGGAGAAATAAACGAATAGTTGAAATAAAGGCGTTATTTTTGTTGGTTTTTTTGCGCACAAAAGTGTTCTCGTCATTTGATAAACTTAAGATTGATCCCCTGTAGTCACTTGGACTATTTTAACAATGTCTTTAATTACTTTTCGAGGACAGCAAGTCATTCCCTCAAAAAGCCTATGGACTGTATGCAGGAGTGATCTTAATATCTTAAATATCTTAATTTGTGTTCCGAAGATGAACGAAGGTCTTACGGGGTTGGAACAACATGAGGGTGAGTAAATACTGACAGAATTTTCATTTTTGGGTGAACTAACCCTTTAAGCTGGAATCTACTATGACCCCATATTCTGTTCTGCTGACAACCAATAGACTTTTGTACACACCATTCAGATGCAGTTCTGAATATTTCATAGACAGAACACTGAAACAATGCAGAATACAGTTGTGCAGTTTGAGGCTCTTTCAGAACTATTTACTTAAAGGGATAGTTCACTTCGAAATTAATTTTTGGTATGTTTTAGCTTACCTCAAGGGCATCCAAGATGTAGGTGCCTTTGTTTCCACAGTATTTTCAATTTTGATATTTTTTAGGTCCAGCTGTTGTTGTCTGTCAGTCATATAATGGAAGTCTATGGGGATTCATCAAAGAGCATGCACAGAGAAGTCCAAATTAAACATGATTTAATGACTTGTAAATGTAAGCACACACTGATGACCTAAGACACGAAACGAGCAGGTTGTGTGAGAAACCACAGCCAGTTCCAACTGATCTGAAGGCATGGGCGCTTCGGTCTGCGCAGTGTCGGCCCAGATCTGGTACAGATTCCACATGGCCCAGATGTGAGCTGGATCTGGGCAGACACTTTATTGCTGTTTAGGAATTTTATGATGCTTTTATGTTGATTTAAATGCTTTTAGAAGAACACTCTTGCATTGCATGGAAAAAGAATGACCAGCATATTCTTCAGGATTTCTCCTTTTGTGTTGCACAGAAGAAAGTAAATGATGATATATATACTTTAACAGCTTGCTATAGCTTCAAAGTTTCAAAGGACCAAGCCCAAAAAAAGAGATAAATACAATTTTTATTTTTTATTTTTTTAAAAAATATATATACATTTATCAGATGAAAAACTTTTAAACTTAAAAAAGAAAAAACTTTTAAACTAGAAATTTTGCCCTATGCAATCAACTGAAATCGACCTTAACTGAAGTTAAAGTACTAAAATTAAACTAATTACTAAGTTAAAGTAAAAGTAAAACTTTAAAATATTAATAGACAGATAAAGCTAAATAGAGATATTAAAAAAACACAAACTAATAGAAATGACAAAAGCACATAACAAAACTAAAACCTAAACAAAAATTAAAATGACAATACCTCATTCCACCCCATGGAATTCGCATGTACTCTCTGTGGCCTGGATATGGGCCAACACTATGTTGCTGTGGGACAAAAAAAAAGCAAATTATCATTATCATTCAATCAAGAGAAAGCTCTTTCTCTCTTTAGAGGGCTGGGCTGAAGCCTTCCTGGATGAGACACAGTGAGCAGGGAACATCTGTCTCTGGAGACACATAGATCACAGACACACCTAACCTAGCATCTATTAGCTAAAAAAGTCTTGTGTATATGAGCCGTCTAAGGCTTGTACAGTAGGTGGACACAGTTCTGAAACCAATTAACACTTCAAACTTCTGCATCAAAGCAGACTTAGATGTAAAGTTCTTTCATTTAAGGTGCTATAAATAATTTTTCTTATTGCCCTATAAATTATTGCCTAGCAGGGCAGCTAAAGCCTAGTGCACACTGTTCTTTTATGACTGCACAAATCAAACAAGAAAAATGCCTCGGTTACGTATATAACCGAGACATACGTCTGCAGATGTGTCTGCAGAATTTGCATGGCGTAACTCCGCCCCACCTCGTGGGAATAAAAGGAGAACTGCGGCAATATGCAGATATGTTTCTTCGCTGAGGAGCCAAAACTGAACTTGGCTGTTCCAGCGGTTCCACACTCAGGGAATGAGGGTTATATCCGTAACGAGACGTTCCCTTTCATTGTCACTCAGTTCCGTCGGATGACAACGAATGGGGATACCAGTCTAATCGCCACCTTCACAGCTGTCTTCCAGTGCCCTGCATAAATCTGAGATCCCTGTCGTGAGACTGGCATGGACGAAGGACTATTTAGCACAGAATTACCAAGGTACACTAAGGAGCATATCCCAGAGTTTAACGTAAATATGCAATTACTACCAACCCAGGAGGGGGGTGTCCAGCCGCAGGTGGAATATTTCAACCCCAGGGGTGGCAAGGTGGCTTGCCAAGGGAAAGACACATGCTCAGAGAGGCTTACAGTGGAAATACACATGTGGGGGTCGCCCACAGGAGGCACCCAGCCAACGTGCAGCCAGTAGACACTGGAGTCGACGTCAGCAGTGCTGGAGGAATGTGCTAGAGCCCAAGAGGATGCCACACTCCGGGAGGAGTGGGCAGTCACAACAAAGGGAGCACGGTCGACCTTGCTGCTGTTACGCCAAAGCAATGGCATCCACCATTCAGTGGAACAGCCTTTGATTGGAGAGAGCCTTCAGCTTCCTAGCATAAAAGACAAAGAGCTGGTCTGAGGTCCTGAAACACTGTGTTCTGTCTACATAGGCGTGGAGAGCTTGTACTGGACAGAGCAGTGCCAAGGCTGGGGATGCAGGTTCTCTTCCAGGGGCAGCGCTTGCAGGTTCACCACCTGGTCCCGGAAGGGAGTGGTAGGAACTTTGGGCACATATAAATGGTGCCCTACCCTCTTAAATGAGGCCAATGCAACCCGGAGCACTGTCTTAAATGAAAGGAATTTAAGATCCACTGATTGCAGAGGCTCAAAGGGAGAACTCTGCAGGGCAGTTAGAACCACTGAGAGATCCCAAGAGGGAACGAGAGGAGGACGAGGAGAATTCAGTCCTCTCAGGAACCTGATGATGCGGTTGTGCTTTCACACTGACTTATCTTCAAGTGGGTCATGATGTGCAGTGATAGACCTTCAGGGTGGAGGGAGACAGCCTTCACTCCAACCCTTCTTGCAGGAAGAAAAGCACGACACTGACCGGGCATTTTCTGGGGTCTTCTCGGTGAGAAGAGAACCAGGAGATGAAGAGGTTCCACTTCTATGCGTAGGCGTGTCACATGGACGACGCTCTAGCGGAAGTGATGGTAGCCACCACCGCTGGTGGTAGGGTACTCAAACCTACCTTGCCACAGGGTGCCATAGGGTGCCCCGTCCCTGAGAAAGGAGGTCCTTCCTCAGAGGAATAGGCCACGGAGGTACTGTTGCGAGGAGTACGAGTTCGGAAAACCATGTCAGGGGGGGCCAGTGCGGCGCAACCAAAATCACCTGCTCCTGGTCCTCCCTGACTTAGCGCAGGATCTGTGCAAGGCAGCTCACTGGGGGCAACACATATTTGCGGCCCCGCAGCCAGCTGTGCACCTGTGCATCCGTGCTGAGCATGCCCTCGGTCAGGGAATAATACAGGGCGCAATGGGTCGAGTCGTGAGAGGCAAACAGATCTATCTGTGCGTCCCTGAACTGGTATCAAATTAGCTGAACCGACTGGGAATGGAGTCACCATTCTCCAGGGAGGGCTGAATCTGTGAGAGCTCGTCAGCTGCACAGGCTGCTAATGGCCTGAAACGACCTCAGAGGCTTCTGACTCCATATGAGTAGGTGGCAGGAGAGTTGCTATATACGGAGTGTAGACCACCTTGATGGTTGATGTACGCTACAGTGGCAGTATTGTCTGATCTATTGTCTATTGTCAAGACGTACTGCCAGCAACTCGAGGCAATTGACATGCCATAGGTGCAGGGGTCCTCTCCAGGACCCTGCGGCAGCATGTCCATTGCACATGGTACCCCAGCTTGTGGTGGAGGCATTTGTTGAGACAACATGCCGGTAAGCTCAATCCAGGGGCACTCCAGCCCATAGAAAACGTGAGGTTCGGCCACAGAGTGAAGGTCTGACGGCAAGTCGGAGTAACTGGTACTCAGAGCACGCGGCGTTTCCATACCCACCTCGGGAGTAAGCTGCGAACCCAAAGCTGAAGGGGTCTCATATGAAGCAATCCAAGCAGGAAAAGTGCCCAGGGAGAAACACACACGCTGTTCAGTTCAGCAGGCAGGAATATGAAACTCACTGGAACTCATCATCACACCAACACCGTCTGGAAGCTGCTCGTCTACAAGATTTTTGAAGATGGTCAGAGAATAGGCTGTAGGAGTGAAGAAAACTTCTTGGCTCCGAAGCAAAAACATCTGCATGTTGCCGGCGTTCTCCTTTTATACCCACGAGGTGGGGAGGAGTTGCCATGGGTCTGCGGAATTTGCATGGCGCATTTCTTTGCACTTTGCACATTGACTTATTTTGCAATTCGTCCAGCGAAATCCCATTTGTAGTCATCCGATTGAACTCAGAGTGACAACGAAAGTGACTTTCCATAGCTAAAATTTTCATTTTTGGCCAGAATTTACTATTTCCTGCAGATCTCAGCTAGAAAGACCAGAATCAAGGTAATTTCTTCATCTTCTGTCTATCAGTCGATTTAAAATGGTCTAGACCGATCTGAATAATTTTGTCCATTATAAAAACACATAAATATACCTAACCAGTGAAAAACTGCAGCTTTTTTCAAGATGCAGAGTTAATCCATGCTGTTAGAGTCAGTCCTCTTGTTTTAATTTAAATGCTTGTTGATCTTGGCAGAAAATAAGCATACATATTTATTAGAAGCTTAATATCCTTTGGTCTCATCATGTCACAGATTAAACAGACACTGCTGTTACCAACAAAAAGATGATAATTAGCATTTCTGATAAGGGTTTTTGTTCAATTTTTTTTCCCATAAAAATGGCAACACAGATCACAGGGTGTGTCTCCATCTCAGGCCTACTCCAGTCTCTGCCAAAAGAGCAAAAGCTGTTGATGGTTTCAATTGCAACCGTAAATCTTGTGGACGCACGCAACCACACACACACACACACACACACACACACACACACACACACGAAGAAAAGACAGGTCTTGTTCTTTCTCTGCCTCACTGTCTCTTTCAGAATAACCATTGAAAAACACTCCCACCAGTGAGTATTGTGGTTGTTTCCTTTCTCTGCTCATACACCGCCTACACAGGCTGGGCAGATTCACCTGCACAAAGACCTTTATGTTCTCTTCCAATCTTTCTAAGATCTTGATCTTTTTTGACTACACATAGACAACTAGTGTGCAAAAAGGCAATATATATATATATATATATATATATATATATATATGGGATCAGCTAACAGGCTTAATGAACCCATGCAAACCAGCTAAACTTTGACCCATTGCTATAAATAGTCAACAGAAAAATGACAAAAAAAATTGTTTTAGAACATGTTTTTCATGAAAGAGATACTTAAGCTCTTAGTGCACTAATCGGGCTAATATAGCCATGCTAACCTGCTAAACCTTGACCCCTTGCTGTAAACAATCTATATTAGAGAAAAAAAGGTTAGGAACATGGTTAGGACAAAAGCTCATATTTCATGAAAGATATGAGATTTTAGCACACAAATGTACATTTACATGTATTCTAAGCTTTTATTCATTGTGACTTACAAATGAGGAATAGAACTTACTAACCTGCTAGCCATGACCCCTTGTTATCCACCTTATTTTGCAATGCGGAATTAAGCTATTTTTTTGTGAATGCGTAAGACTTCAGATTAATTTAATGCTACATGGCTTGACATTAATTACCAGCCACTGGGGCTAGAAGTTACTAGCCACTCATAATTTTCACTGGTCACAATTTTAACATCAGTAACATGGGGGGAAAATGGCCATTTAGATATTTTTAATATTATCTCATAATTTGGCAGCAGGCATATTAGGATGCTGTCATTTTAAGATCTGACGTATCCAATATACTGTTACACATGCATTTTTTCTTTCTCAACCATTCACTTAAAACATAACATACACTTTGGGTGTGAGCACAAAATCTGCACCGCATTCCCCTGAAATTTAAGCCCTGTAACAGCAACAATATTAATTCGGAGCAAATATAACGAGTAAGGGGACGATGGTTTGTGTGTCAACTTGCTGTTGGGGAGATAAGAGAATGAGAACAAGAACGTGCAGCTGGTATCGTGTATATATTCTGTGTAAAATGAATGAGTATTCAATATATATTGTTATGTACTGAAAAATCTATATTTTTGACAACATTTTGCACTTGTTATTTCAGTTTTTCAACTATTGTAAAATGTATATATTATAAAATTCGAGCAGCCAAAGTGGCTAGTAGGAGTGACTGCGTTACACTCCACTGCTGAAATCCACCCGCATTTGGTGGGTGTTAATGTCAGGCCCTGTCTATAGGGAAATAACATTAAAAATAAGCTGGATTAACAGCCTACTGAAAAAGAAAACGCATGGGGGAAAAGTCCATACAAAAATAGATTTATAAGGAAGATCGTTTAGCTTTTTAGCATGCCCAGCAGGCTAATGCTATGCTAACCTTCTAAACTTGACCCCTTGCTGTGTAAACAACACACAGAAAGGAGGGAGAAAAAAAACATACACACTAGAAAATACTTGCAAAAATGGATAGCACACAGAATTACATGGAGATGTTTTAGCTTTTAGTGTGTTACCGGGCTAAAATAGCCATGCTAACCAGCTAAACCTGGCTGTAAACAGTCTACGAAAAAAACAAAACAAAAAAAAAAAAACCATGAGGACGATTTACATGGTAGAGAAAAGAACAGAATTATCACTCTTTTTCTTGTTTTTCAATTTTACATTCAACACAGCACATACATATCAGACTTTTAACTTTTTTCGATTATTTAAATGAATCGTTTTAGTTATTTATTGAACATTTGTTCAACAAATAATTTAAAGGATTAATTTAAATGATCAGGTTAAAAGATGAAACATCTGTTAGGCCTATGCATGTACTGTGTTGCATAATGTAACATTTTATAGGTTTATTAATTATAATATTTATCCACAATTTTTTATTGAACATTATTTATTGAAAATAATGAACACTTATTTTATTGTTATTGTTGTTTATATGATTTATTACCATTTTTAAAAGCAATAAGCCATGCATGTTACCATAAAATTACCACAGGCAAGCTAGTTTTACAGTCCTCCGCTACAGTAAGAACCCCTCTTTACCCATGTTAAACAATTGCTTATTGATTTAACAGTATGAAATCTATTTGTGGTATCAACAGTCAGGAGAGTCACGATTGTAAAGTGTTTCCGCTGTGGGCCACATACAATGGTACACTATCGCTGCCTCGTGCTGCCTGCTACGTACTGTAAGGCACAATAAAGCATTGGCTGCCGTGTCACAAGACCTCTTAACATTCAGTCCAATAAACACATGACGGCATGTCATGCCCAAGTTGAGCACATTCTCCGTCTTCCTCTCCACCAATGCAGGAAAGACATGGATCACAAACAACATTATAGCAAAGAACTGCATGACCTTATACTGTCTCTCTCTCCTGTTTTTCTTCTCACATTTTTTTTAAACTAAGCCGTTGAAGAGAAAGTTGGATTATTGACAAGAGACATCTGAGAAAAAAAAAAAAATCACAGGCAGGGTGATGTTTTGAAGAGAGCTGCGCACAAACGCAAACTAGGTCATGGGAGAGCCGTACAGGGGCCGTTCAGTTGATTGATAGATGGCAGTGTTTCTTTGCATCTCTGTCTGTGCGTGCTGCCTTGAGCGGAGATGAGATCATGTGGCCTGCTTGAAAAGAAAAACATCTTTTCCCTTCTGCTTACCCCTCGAGAGGTCAGGGCGCTACACGGATGTCAGTAGTATTTTGGTTTTCGCATTCAGGAAAGGTCTCAGAGTTTTCTAAGAGAAAGATCCAAGTAAACTCACCTGTCTCTTTGAGAGATTCAGAAGAGATAACATTTTGAATTTGCCAAGTTTCTGATCAAAAGTCAGAGCAGCGGTGTGAACGGATGGAGGGGGGCGGGGAGGTTGTTGGGGCCGGGGACATGAGACCCTGCCCCTTTTAACGCCAATAGTAAAGTGCCAATTGCGTGTCGTATTGCAGTCTGTGCACGCCACCGAGTCAGAGGTTTTAATATGAACTCAAATACTTAAACTGAATTAACTTGAATCATAATTTCATCATTTGTTTACAGTGCAAGTTGGTTAGGAGGTTAGGAACACACGTTATGGGTCATTTTATTTGATAAATCCACAGAAGCAGTGAAACACTGCTTCTGATCTGCGTCTGATCCAAGTCCACCAAGGTTGTTTTCTAGTTCTCGACTAGTTTTCTTAACAATGTTTGAGTTACAATTCCGTTTTGGCTGTTTATAGTAAACCTACATATGTGAGCAGAGAAATCTAAGCATTTTTCTCTTACCTGACACTGATTAAAATGGGCAGTCTTCACAGTTTCCATAATTTGGCTCTATTTATTGATTGTATATGTTATTTTTTAGTTTGACACCATCCATATTGAAACTAAATGAAAGCATGCCAAAGATTGGTGCGCAAACGGTAGCTCAGGAAGGTCAAAAACACTTGAGGAAAAGCATTAGAATAATACAACATCAGCAATCACAGACATCGGCATTTGGACAGGATTAGACTTCTCAGAGGACCACTGAGTTTGCCGAAAAACAGAAGGCAATTTGCTCTAGAATTTTTACTGAGGTTGTGTGAGAAAAAAACACAGATTCGGATGAGATTAAAATCACAAAGTATGTCTGTGAAACAAAAATTTCTCGAATTACCCCTGGAAAACTAGTTCGTCCGAATAGGGCTTAACTCTTCTGACTGCTTTGTTGGAAAAAATGGCGGATGACGATTGGTCAGTAAAACTCACGGCAAAGGTTGACTTGTTTGCGAAAGTCAGAGATTATATAGTCATATTTGTTTTGTGTACCAGTGCTTCTGTACGATTGTAAGGTAAAATCAACATGACATCATGACTTTTGCGTAAACATACACGCCACTTTCGAGTCAGGTGGCGTGTTCTCAACGCATTTTGAACTATCCGCGTGTATGTCTACGCCATTAACGTCCGCGTCATTCCGCCTGTACACGCAGTCAAATCTCCAGTCATGAATGCCATTAACCCCAGTGACGGTTAAGTTTAGGGATGGGGTTGAGGTAAGTCGTATCTTTTTTTTACCTAGGATGGTAAGGGAACAGTCATAAATGGCATTAACCCCAGTGACGGTCAGGTTTAGGGACGGGGTTGAGGTAAGTCATATATTTATATATACAGTAATAACGTTAAGTCAACGGCGTTCATAAACACGCTGAAAGGCGATTATGCGTCTTGATAGCACGCCAAAAATGGAAATACGAATTGGCGTGTCATACACACGCTACTTCATGAGATCAGTCTGGGTAAAATAAAAAACCTTGACAGCCCTCCCCCACATACACGAAGACCACGATGCTTAAATAAAACATAAATGAGATTTCCATTATTACTAAATTTAAATTTGTATTGTTTATTTTATCATCATACTAGTATATAAACTAAATGAAAACCCTTGACTACTTGATACTATAAGGACCCCCTTTTAAATGTGAAATCCACTGACAAAACTACAGTGAACAGGTTTGCTGAATGCAAAGTCATTTTTTTCATCTTTATGACAGCTGGAACAGTTCAGTTGTTGGCAAAGTGCCCTAGTTTCTACATCAGCAGAATTATATCTTCGTGTCCATGTGCCAGTAGATCAGCTCTCAGTCAAACGAGTGTCTGTGATCCTTTTACAAACACTTGAGAGTATCTTATTTCACGACAGTCGTAAAATTACTCACGCATGATGCAAATGACAATTGTCAATAACAGATAAGCCACCGGTGTATTTCACAATTCATAATATCTCAGAGTCTCAAAGGTAGATAGGCTTAAAATATGCATGACTATGGGGTGACCCAAATCATTAAGCTATTTACCTCCTGTTCTTTATAGTGACCTGATTTGTGCTTTGTCCCAGGCCATTAAAATCCTTCTATGCACAGTATGTGATGAATGTTCATCTTAAATGAACGTACAACATAACAGAGAGTTCACTGTCTGGGTGAGGCTTTTTCGGGCAGATGTTAGACAGGTGACTTGAGGGGCAGCTGTTTGGTGCTGTGTTTCATGCTAATGCCATGTTCCACGACTCACAGCAAATACTTCCGGGATATGGAAGCTGACCACCAAAAGACCTGCAGTTTTTATACTGGATTTTATTCCAGCTACAAGGCTCAATCCTATGAGAAGGCAGACAGTCTAATATGGGTGTTGTAAGCTGTAGACTGAAACAGCAGCCTAGGGCGCTGCTCAAATTACAGAACGTTGAGGAAAAACACACACGCCGGCACGCAAGTCTGCTAGCACTCAAGCACACACCTTTCTTCCACATGAACAATTAAAAGAACCACACGGACACCATAGTTAACAACTAATCTTATTTTGTCTCTTTTTCTCCTGCTATTTACATCGGTACCTAATGTGCAAATTAATAATTTAAAGTAGTGTAAAACTCTCAAATGAATACAAAATCATATTTTACAATTCCAGAGACAGTGAGAGTCCATGAGCTTGTCCAATATAAAGGAGGGAGAGGAAAAGAGGAGGATGGGAAGCAAAAGACATAATTGTGGAGGTGTAGAAATGTGGGAAGAGAACAAAGCAGTGGACATCCTTGGCCAGGAAAGACAAAACACTCACAGAGACACAGAGTTGGTTACCTGGACACTGCCTGCCACACAACAAAACAAAACACAACAAGCGCTGCTTTTATGATAATCTTGTCCATTGAGTAGAAAAGCACTTGGTGGGACCTTTGCTTAGCAGAGGCACACAAAGTGGCCAACACGCTAGTCATGCTAATTAACTTGATTGTTGCAGCTACCTGTAACATCCTGATTTTCTAGCACACAATGAGAACTAGCACTGTGAGCTGTGGTACATTTGTTAGCCAGTTAGTCAGTCAGCAGCTTAGCATGTTGTTGTCTGTGACTGTTTTTGCACTACTGTGAGCAAAATCTGAAGTGAAAGAAAAAGAAAAAGGTAGGTTTGTGCCATTAAATGTCCAGTTTTTACACATAGAGATTTGGCTAAATATATTCCACAAATTGTCAAAGAGTAAATTAATATGAGCTTATGTCAAAACTAAAAATGACTGAACCAAGCAACATGTGAAAATTTTGTCCATTGCTTGGTTTAACTGGGCAGCTCCACCCAAAGTGCAATAATTGGTCTATTAAACGTAAAACATGTTCTGATTGGCTATGAAGTTGTTGTCACCACATTTTTCACTTCCATGGTAGACGTAGACATATTCCACACTGCCTTGTTAGAACATGATTTTACACTGCTGTGTAATATACGAGTCAAAAATCTAAAATGCTTTTCAGAGGTAGTTTTGAACCTTTAAATAACCAATTTTACATTTATAGATTTAGTTGCTTCTATGTATATGATTAAGACTAATATACCTGAGGACAAATGAAATGGAGGTGAGGGACCTTTTTGGCACATGAGAGGCAAGCATGGCAGTGTTAGCATGAGTTAGCTACAGAATGTTGATGAACAGTTGCCAGTTGCTTGTAGCCGAGCTGTGCCAACAGGTATCATACAGTTTACACATACACAGTTTTATAAGCCTTCCACCTCCAGTCCAATGCTGAAGTATAAACTGTTAGGGTTTGCATTTCATACTTGTATCCTCAGGTAAGGTGGTTCTTGTAATTTAGCATTCGCTAGCATGACTGTTATATATTGCAAATACAGACAGCAACGAGTGGAAGTCAAATGCTTACTGTATCGGATGTCAAGTAGCACACAATAGTGAGGTTTCATTTGATATCGTCATGATGGAATGCAAACCCTCCTATGAAAAGGCTTTATATTAGAATATAGTGCATGATGGAAAGTCACAAGATCAATTTGAGAGCACACGTTGATATGCAACATATTGAATATTTTCCACCATAATAATCCTTGTACAGCAGACCTTTTACAATCATATCGATATCCCTTAGAATCATATATGGTGAAAAGTAGAATATGGCTGACGTCATGAATGCATAGATAAAAGGGGGGAGGGGTGGCGGTTGTTAACAAACTTATTGCTTTCAAAAAAATCAGAGTGCTGAACAGTGGACCTCCCTCCCTTGTAATTATTTGCAATGCGCAGCAAAATCAATGTTATTCGGCATTAAGATTCCAAAGAGCTATGCTGTGAAGTATTGCATTATAATGAGCTCTAAACTGAGTTTTCCTTTCTATGATTTGGGAAACTCCATTAGAGACGGACATATGCTTTTACATCTCTTTCTGCATGTACAAGGAGTTTTACAACACAAATTGAGCAAAATGCACAGGCGAGAGCTTTTACTCTAGAACAAGTAAAAGACTGAATTCAATTGGACATAGAACAAACAATAACACAATCTCTGGCCAAAGCTGTAAACTGATTCTGGTTGCACTTCCTGTCATTGTAAAGCAATGTCTGTCCGCTATTGAGAGTAAAGTAACAAGAATACAAGGAGGCCGATCTTAAATCTAGTAGGAAAATGTTATGCCAGTTCTTTGTATCACTTGCAAAGTGCAAAAAGGTGGTGGTGTTGCTGTTCTTTTCACGCACATTAGGGGTGGCTATATATGTGTGTGCATGTTTGCAGGGCTATCCAGGTCGGTGCACCTTCAACTCTCGTTCCCTGCGTTTCAGCTCCTCTCTATAACAGTAGGAGCAAAAGTTCTCCGTCTCGGGTCGGCCATAGAAAGTGCAGTTCTCCCTCCTGCAGCGTTTCTGCTGAAAACAGTACATTGGGCAAACACCACTCTGCCCTTTGGTTTTGTCCTGCCCCAGCCAGGCATGGGGCATCGGGTCCTCATCTGCAAACTCCAGACAGTCCCGGATGTCGCCAGTGTTGAAGCCGTTGGTATAAGTGTGGGACTTGTGTTCCCCAGGCATGTTGTACGGTAGGGTGTCTACGGCATTGACAGTACGGATGCCAGACAAGCGGGCTGGGCTGTAGCTCTGAGAGGACAGTGAGCGGTTTTGCTGGGGGTAGGTGGCACAAGTTTTGAGAGTGCCGATCATTGGCTTGTAGGACTCATCTTGATAGCTGGATGACTGCACATTGACATCCCTCAGGTGGATGACACTGTGCCTCTGGATAGGTGGTGTATGGCTATAGTGAGCTGAAACAGGGACTGGTCCGGGTCTTTTAGCACCGTTACTAGGGGAGGAGAAAGGGACCGGGGACATGGAGGATCCTGGGACGGAAACTGGGATGGGTATTGGGATGGGAGAAGCAGCAAGCTTTGGGCTTCCCCTTTCTTGGACCTTCACAGCCAGGGAAAGATTATGGCTAGGGTGCAACACCGGTGAGCAACTCTCGGGTGGAGAGCTATCTGAACGCTCCCTTTGGAAAACACTCTCCTGCTCAGGCTTCTTTAGTGCCACCCCATTGGTCTGAGGCTTCTTCTCAGCCTCCGCCTTTCTTTTCTGTTCCTGCTCAGCACTGAAGCGTTCTTGGGCACTGCTTAGGTAGAAGCTGATCATCTCCTCGTGAAATTGGTGTCGATGGCTGGTGAGCAGCAACCCAGCAAAGATGAATTTACGCTCACCCTGCATGGCTGCTCGAAGGATGTTCAGGCTGAGTTTGACATCTGTGCTGTACTTCCAGTTGTCTAGTGTCCGATCACCCGAGATTTTGCCTGATCCTGGCAGTCTCTCAACAGGTGAGCTACCAGAAGCACGGTCTGTAGGCGAGGGACTGGTTGTCTTCTCTGAGGAGGATGTGCTGGCTGACTGGCCTGACTCCTCCTTGCTCCCTTTCCGTGTTTTGGAGTCCTTTTTCTTAGATTTCTGCTCTCCATTCTCTACCGTTCTACCATTTGTTGAGGTGGACTTGCTGATCTTGCCATGGACAAGTCCTCCAAGTCCACCCATATTCTTCTTAAGTTTGATGCCCAGAGTCTTGCTGAAGCTGCCCAGTTTGTTGGCCACTGAGTCTGCCCGTGTTTTGTCCTTGTCCTTTCGCTGCTTGTCCTTGTCTTTCTCCTTCATTGACTTTCCATTATTGAGGTTGGAGTTACTGCAAACAGACTCCCGGTCCGAATCCATGGATTCAGCCAGAGACTGTACATCCTCACCCGCAGAGGCAGTTGGCGACTCGGGCTGAGCCAAGGGAGCCTGTAATACACAGATCGGTCATAAGGACTCAAAACTGATGTTACCGTTAGCAAAGTAATTTTGTCAAACATTACATATATACATAACCACCTAACCAAGGGCTTTAGCAATATGTGAAAAATAAGGTCAAGCGTGTTGGAGCTTCAGGGGGTGGCCCGAAATGCCCCTCAAAACACATATACATGGCCCTGCCACCAGGAGAATTTTTGTCATCTAATAAATGGATGACCACTTACCCTTGATTCAGAAGGAATTCGAATCCATGTTACATTCATGTAGTTGTGCAGAAGGTTTAGTTTAGCTTCCAGTGATAGAATCAGACTAGAGTGAGAGGAGAACATAGTCAAACTTCTTTTCTAAAAACCTGATTTGTAGCACAAAAGGTTTTTATCAGCTCGAAAGAGGTCATTTCTTACGTGCCAGTGAAGGAATGGTAGAAATTACAAGGCATGCAACTAGGAACTCAATCAGTGCATAAATCTAGTTTCCAGGGAATGACAGCAATTAGTTTGAATTCATCATCAGTCCACTATGGAGCCAATGGAGTGGGGGCCAACTCATTACAGTTGCTTTATCGCAGATGTTTGTTTTGTGTCTCAGTTCTTTCTTCTGTAAATCATAGCTAGGGTGGTGCTGCTGCAATTTATTTATATGGTTTAATTGGCTGACCTCTGGAAAAGCACTGGAAACATCCTACACAAATCTTCTTAACCATAAGACAAAATGCAGGAATATGCAACTGATAAAAGTTTGGAACATGTACAGGGTTAAATTATTGATTAATGAGGCTTTAAGATGAGTCATTCAAGTTCAGGTCGACCTCTGTGAGGATAATGTGGCCTGGTGCCATGTGCTGGGACCTTCTGGATAGATTTAACCCTTCTAAATCCTTCATATGGTAAAGAAAACATAGCTAGATGCCCTACCTGACCTTTGTCTCGTTCAAGCTAGAGCACGCTCACGAGTTATTAATTTAATTTAGCTAAGCTTGCTGTAGTGGTGGATAGAGGATGAGAGAGAGAAAAAGAAGGGTCTTACTTTGCCAGCTTAGCATTGTCATTGTCATCCCTCCCCCACTCCCAGTCCCTCCCAGGGTCCACCGCGAAGTGCAGCGCTAGCAGCTTGTGCTCAGAGTCAGTCAGTGGGATGACGGCTGAAAGGGAGGGACAAAAAGAAGTCATGAAAGATTTAGATGTAACATTCAAAAATGGGATACTAGTTTCAAAACAGATTGAAGCAAATAGGTGGATATTGGGACTAGGGAAAGAGTGTTCTTGCTCAGATTAATGACTAAACTGCTTAGCTTCTCTTAAAGGGATAGTTCACCCAAAACTTAAGGTTTTGTCATTATGGTTGATTTACATCCAACCTGTGTTGTAGGCACAATAAACAGGTGGAGATTATCAGTGCTTAATGCTGTCTTTCACAAAAAGTGAATAAATAATGTAAGATTTTTCATTTTCAGGTGAATTATTTATAAAAACTGACTCTTTTTGAGGCTGCTCCTCACAAAGAATCATCCATTACTCGTCACTATTAGGTATGAAAAAAAAAACTAAAAAACTTGTAAGAGAAACAAAAATAATATTTCGATACGTCCAACACCCATTTGACAGGAAAAACATTTCAACATTAATCAAGGGGTACGCAAGACATTCGTGAACAGGCCTGGGTGTGGCACTGTTTCCTAAAAAGAAAATATCACCTCCTTCCATCCGTTTTAACTGCTTTCATTTTCGTCCCTTTCGCGTAACTCTATTCATCACTATACCTGACTAGTCTTTTCAGACCACACGCACGGAATTGAAAAAAAAGAATGGGTTGAAGCAAAATAGATAAAGGGAGAGATTCAGTTCTCATGACTGTTAGAGAATACAGCATGTTTGAACAGAGGACTGGTTATGACCATACTCTCACAAACATGCACTCACTGATAGAACAAACTGTCTCCTCTCCTCATGAACATTTGCCAGGTGACTGCTGGGCAGAGCTCACAGTGAACATAATGCTCTTCAGTGACTCATTTAAATGACACTATGCAGAGTAGGAGTGAGAGACATCAAGTCACAGTACTGAATGAATGTGTGTGAAAGAAAAGGTCAAGGAGAGATACATTTTGTGTAGTATCTCTCAGTATCTAAAAACCAGTTCATGATAACTCCATAGGATTATTTTACCACAAAATTTACACTCAAGATTTGCGCATATGCTCATGATACAATTTTTTTAACAGTTACAAGTTATTATACAAATCTAATAATAAGACACAAGATCAAAAAAAGAGAAAAATACACCAGTATTTCACAAGACATGGATTAAGGAACATTCAAAACCCATTGTTTAAAAGAAAAGAAAAAAAAGTACAAATCACAACGTCAAAATAATCACAGTATGTTTTTTTTTTAGCCAAATTATGAAACTATAGTGTTTAGAGAAGTGCAATTTTCAGCCATTTTACACTTGAAACACACTTCCTCCCTGTTAAATTTTCAATCAGCACACGATTTTGCCTCCCACTCACATCTTTTAATTTACAATCCTGGCAACAACAAGTGCCAAAAATGTCCAGCTGGTCTTCTGAACATTCATATAATCCAAAATCTCAGTCCACAAAGTCTAAGAATTCCCAACTTTTTCACTTCAGCAAGACATTTTGTGTTGAATGTGCAAATATGCCGATAAAACTTCTGATTTGTACTCGTTGATTATAAAGTAAAAAAGTTTCGAAGTTTATTGCAAAAATTTTCTGATAGAACATTGCTTAAGAGCATAGAGACATTGTCATTCACACTTTTTCATGGGAGTGGAAGGTCACTGCTGAGCTGTTATGACCTGGTTCTTGTTTTCATAGTAACAGCAACTTCTCTGATTGGTGGACTGAAGTCAGATCTCTAGGGATTATGGGTAGTATACTTATACAACAGAAATTTGGCAATTAAACAAAAAACTTGTCAGATTAACACTCCGACTAACAGAAACATACGTCATTGCTACACAATCTCATACACAACTATGTTTCTTTGATAGGAATGTAGTTCCAAGACCAACAAAAAATTGATCCAAGAAGACATCATTTACCATCACGTTCTTTTCACTGTTATTGAAACACAAACTGCTGGTGCATATGAGGCTATGAGCTTTCTTCCAAGCATTTTGGGGGTCAAATTCTTGGGGAGTCACATCAGGACAAGAAAGAGCATCCAAAGTCCAAACTGAAAGAAATGTAGGTGGAATTCCCAAAGTAGAGCACACACTGCTCGGAATAACATACAATTCATACACGTGGGCCAACAAGCACCCCATTGTGTTCCCTGTCGCACACAGATAGATACAGTTTCCCACCAGAGTGGGGTCAGACGGTGAACGCTGGAGCTATGTGGGGTTGTGTCCCGACTCCTACACTGCAGCTGTCCTCCTTTCTCTGGCCTAGCATACACACTCACACGCTTCAGCTCGCACTGTTGTTACCAGTTGGGCTTGTTCCAGGTCCAAACACCGCCACTGCCAGTTCTACCCTGAGGGACTGGAGCATAATGTATTTTGTATCCCTTCTGGCAGTCATGCAGACCTGTCCTTGACTGACCCACTTCAAACGCATACGCTCAAAAACTGTGACGTCGAGGGCCGCTCTCAAGGAACAATGGCCGTTGATTCCTGGAATATTTGTTTGTATTCGGTACTGTTATTATAACCCAAATACGTTCACTGAATAAACATGGGACACCAGAGCGAGTGATAATAGACAAGTAACCAGAAGTTGACGAGACTGTAAACAAGGTCTTTTGCTGAGCGCTGCCGTGATAATACCAACAGAAGTTGTTGACAGACAACATTGCTCATGGAGTCTGACATGCTACATTACAAGCGCATTACATGCAGAGTTTATTCTGCTGGCACGAGATGGAAATTGATGTATGCCGAGTGGGTCTGGCTGCACGACATGGCACCGCCTGAGGAAAGTTAGACGGGCCATCAGCGGGAATATCTGTCAAGTGCGGCATGTGTGATATAATCCTTTGGAGAATGACTCACAAGGCCTTATTTCATAGGATCGTTGAGGTTTACTCGACTCTCCCCCCTCTGGTGGGTGATATCAATCACTGCAGTTGCGCCCACTAAGGAAAACAATTAGTCCTCTTTAGTCACGCAAACCGTGCTTGTGCTTGATGAGGTGTGAATTCAGGAGTTTCGTTCAGCCATTGTAAACAATAATCATGCAGCCAAACAAAGCTTCGACATGAATCTCAGAAGAGGGAATCTGTTTGCGTAACATATTTTCCAGGGCCACATAAAACACGCAAACTGTTTACAGACATATCCGTATGTCTCCTGATAATTACTGCTGATGGAATCTGCACTTTTGATGTTTTTAACCCAAGCTTGGTGTGAGCTGGTCATGGCATAAGAAGGGTTTTCATTCTTAAAAGCTGCCCGCCAGATGCCAAAGAAAATAGAGGTCTTCATAAAACTGGAGAGGCGTGACTCAAAATAGCAACACACGTTTCCTATTGGTTGACTGGTGTCATATAAAGTGTAACCACAGAAAAATGAAGGTGCAGTACTAGAATGGCACATCACAGGGAAGCCATTTAGTATGTCTGCAACCCGCAGGAAAAGTGCCTCCATTACAAAAAAAAAAAAAAAAAAAAAAAAGATTCTAAAGGGCCTTAAAACACAAAACAGCTTAAATTAATTGACTTTAAATCAATGACTAAAATCAATGAGAGCAATTGCCCTGTAGTTAAAGACAAGTATAGGACCACATTTTGTTCACCATTACTGTTATTTTATAGCTTATGTCCAACCATAAGGAATAGGTAAAGTATAGTGCCTAAATGACGATTTCACAAAGACATCTTAATAAAAATTACTAAATAACTTATTTACAAAATTAAAGGACAAACATTGTTGAGGTAGGCTTGAGGTATAGCTACTACAACTAGCTTAACATAGTCAATGGGAAATCCTCACCACGATAAAATAACGAGAGTGTCTGTACGTGCGAGTTCAAGAGTCTGAGGATTTGTTTTTAGTTTTAGGAAGAATGACAACGGCAAAGAGAGCCAAAAGTAGACTACTAATGTAAAAACCCCATGAATTGACTTGACACAATTTTCTTCCTTTTGGTGACGCATTTTAAAACAGGAAGTTTGAGCTATAGACATACTGACAGACTTGTCCCTGTTCACAAACAGCTTTAATTTAAATCACAGACACTTTATATGATGAACAGATTGAATTTAGGCTGTTTGCTTGATGTGTGAGAACAATGAGGTTCATTCTCGTGTTACGCAGCAAGTTTGAGCTTCAGGAAGAACCGAGCAGGTTTAGTGGAGCTTCTGTTTATGTACGTAAATAAAAGCCTTAATTAAATCTGTTCAAGTGAATTCAAATGGATTCGTTTCACGATCTCTTTATGAACTTTTTGAAGCACCAAACTGCTGGTTGAGTAGCTGTCAATGGAGCCACAGAAAAAAAAAACAATCAAAAAGTTCTTAATTTTAATGAGGGTGAGTAATAATGACAGAATTTTCATTTGTGGGTCATTCTAAAGAATTTGATTGGACAAAAAAATTGACCTGCCCACGAGTGCAGATTGAGAATTTTTTTCTCTACTTTTCTGCAAGAGAAAGAGTGTAATTTTTTTATATGCATAGAGACTAACATGCATGTTCAAAGATAAACACCGAAAGCCACAAAACTCGTAAAAAATGTCTTTGACACACAACTCTGATTCTCACTCTACACACATACACAAGAGTCTCAGTGTTCTTGTGAAACCGCTGGCACCTGAACACACACTGGGCAGACGGGCACTCCCTGGCAGACCCGAGCGGAAGAAGGGGTGGGGGTGGGGGGGTATCACCCACCAAGACAGCCACACAGAGACAGGCTCTCTTTCGGGAAGTGGAAGAAGGGAGGTAGGGGTTTGGGAGGAGCAGATTAGGGCCTAAACCACATGTTGGGGTTGGCCTGGACTGATCTGCCCTAAACGGCAGAGGCCAAGTGGTTCTTTGGGGATAGAGAGAGAACGAGAGAGAGGGAATGAGTCAGAGGGAGATGCCCTGTTGTGTGTGTACATTTGTGTAGAGCCTCATGGCACTAACTGTCTCCAGACACGCTGCATCATTTGACCTAGTTGAGGCTCAGAGAAGGAACCGAGACAAGCAGTGATTCACAACTATGGTTACTTACAATTTTTTTGACTTTAGATCCTTAAAAACATAAATTAGAATTCAATTTTGGGGTTGTTGATAGTTTAAAAAAATTGCAATCTCATGATTTTTCTTCAATGCCTTTAAATTCCATTTAAGGAAAGAAAACACAATCGTGTATGTTGTCAATTTGTGTGCATGAGACTTCAGTGTGATTTTTCACACTTGTTGAGATCAAATAATTCCATCACACACAAGTGCAAATGACTTACCCATCTGGATTTTATTTGTACATTCATTTGTTTCTATCAGGTAAAGTAGCTCAGGTGTCTCATTGAGTTATTTAATCAACTGTGTTTAGTTTAGTTTTAAAGTAATAATTGTAATCATAATAATATATGAATGATATTTAATTTAATATTTTATTTTCAGAGGAGTCAGTCATTCATATCCTGGAGAAACGGGACTACAGCAAAGGCCTCTAATCTGTCAACAACCCGCTGCTTCAAACCGACCACATGCTTTTGGGGTCATCGGGTACGTGAGGGTGTGGGAGGAGGTTTCTTGCGGTTAACAGAAGGAGAGAGCGCCATCTAGTGGGATAAATACTCAACCAATCCGTTCTCTTATAAAAAAAAAAACATCACCCAGACATGTTATTTACATAAACTACAGACAATGCTGTCTATATCCATTTTTATGGCACAAGTCTTCACAAAAAAATGTTCTTTAATTGAAATTAGAGCGTTAACTTAGCAAACTTACATTTAGGGGCTAGTTGTCAAATTTTTACTTTTTTTCTAATCAGGGTTTAATGAAAAGCAATTGTAATTGTTCACCATTACATTTTTTTTTTACCTCACACTGGAAACACTGCAGTGCACAGACCATACTTCTGAGGGGGCACATTGTATTGCACACTATACTATACAGATTACAAGATAAACCATAATGGTCTAGAATGGAGGCTCTAATTCAGACAGACAGCTAATAATGTACTCAACTGGCAGCCAGACTCCCTGAGAGAGTCTAAAATAGTATTAAACCGTATAGTTCCTTTTTTTCTGTTTCAGGCTCTGATTGACTGGAGTCTACGAAATGTGCTTTTAATAATTGATCAAAGGTAATTAGATTTCAGGTCTGCATTATTCATCCAGCATGAGATGGATTCGAGTTGGTTCTTTGCTAAAACTACTAGCGTGAACAGGATGAATGAATCAGCAAATAAAATAACTAAACCTTACTGACTTCAGGTTCACACATACATATTTAGTATTGCATACCAACAGGTTTTTCATACCATTTCTACATTTACTAACAACTTGCAAACCCTCTTTTGGCGTTAAAAAACTACTGTCGGGATTTACTAAAGACTGAAAAGGCGTGAACAGTTATTTTTTGCGGCTGACCTTATTGCATATGCATTTGTCGGAATTTAAGATGCAAAAATTTATGGGAGGAGAATATTTAAAATGAATCACGCAAGGTGATTTACTACAGTATGACCTTGCATTTAAACTTTTAACACAATTTAATCACTAAACATTCCTTCCTAAATATCTGTCTGGAATTAACACAAAATCTGGAGAGTCTAGATTTACTTTGACCCTTCAACGGTGTAAGTATATATTTTACTGCACAACAATAATTGAATCTTTGATGACTGGATAAGTGCAATTCAATGTCTGATACACACTCATAGTTACTGCAGGCAGAAAACAAAAGAATAGGAAGTATCATCAGCAAAACTTGAAATGGCTCAGTGATTTACAGCAGACCGTGTACTGAATCACATACAGTATTAGTCAGTCACTCAATGGTGGATCTGGTGTAGAAGCTGTCATCTATAAAAATATTAATTTTGAATATGTTGCGAAAGATAGTTTTGAGAATATGTTTGAGATGGCGAATATGGGCCAGATGCTGAATGACTATGACAGTGGTGATGGTATAAAAAAAATCTGCTCAAACTGAACCCTTCCAAGCCCAAAAGGACACAAAACGTGCTTTATTTTATTCTTCTGCAATTGTTACTCTAATATCAGGAGAGTTTTATATTATCGCGGCAGGTAGAGATCCATCCGTGAAAGATATAGATCCGGGTCTCAAAAAGAACAGAATATGTAATGATTGGCGAAACAAATCATGCGTTTAAGGGTTAATATCAATTAGACATACCTACTTAACTGCTGTATCATCTCATTGTGTCATTGTTTAATTCAATCTGCTGAGATCGGTTGATGGTTTTGGTGTCTACCTTGCTCTCTCTGCTGGTCTCTCTGCTCCATGGACACCAGGGCGGAGAAGTGGGCCTGATCGTAGGCCAGTACCAGCGGAGAACAGTGACAGCGGTTGGGAGGAACCTCCAGCGGCAGGTAAAGCCCTCCAAAGGAATGGGGGCAAAAGCTGCAAGGTAAGCACAACAAAAATGGTAGAAGTTCATTCTAAATGGTAGAAGTTCAAGACTTCAGTGTTTATACTACAATGTTTCATTGAACTGAATCTTAAAGAAATACGTTCGTACAAAAAAATCTGATAATCTTTTTAAAAAAAGTGAATGTTCCCCTCCATTGGATCTTCTTTGGAACATTCAAACAGTGGGTTGAAATGTCTGAGTTTGCCATTGTTGCCTTTGGCTTGCTTAGTTGTGGACAAGCAATATTCTTTAACTACACAACTGAGAACAAAACATGAACTGAATTGAGCTGAATAATGACACTATTGTCTTCTGTAGAGCTGCTTTACCGCTGAATTAAGTTGTTTCATAATGAATGAACTTTACATAGTTGTTGAACTGAAAAAGTTTCAGTCAAATGAATAGTTTGTTTTCGAAACTACTCTCATGATGGAAAACTAGAGCAGAAAACAATATTTTGTTTCTCACAAAGTTATATATTTACCGGTTGAATTGTGAGACTGGTGCTAGTGCTCTAGTCATATAAATAACAAGCTTTTATTTCCGTTTTTAAGTTTTCAAGGTGTTTTTTCATGAAAGAAAGTATGGAAGCTTGTTTTCACCATGGAATTTTTTTTTTTACCTTTTATTTTTTTTTAAAAAACGTTTTACCTCACAATTCTGACTTTTTTTCTTACAATTACGAGTTATAATGTCAGAATTGCGAAATATAAACTCGCATTTACAAGTTGAGGGAAAAAACACTTTTTATGTTTTATTCAGCGGCGGAAACAAGCTTCCATAAGAAAGTCATGGTTTGGTTCCTACTA